>OZ012610.1:3949616-4268056 GCA_963942555.1 Aleiodes leptofemur | reverse complement strand
CGAACGGATTGATATGACATAACCGGTGTTAAAATGTAACAATTGCCACCTGGAAACAATTAAAAATACGAGACTATGTGGAATAAATAATATTTTCAATTCTTTGCTATTTTGAAGATATCTAAGTAGCAAAGGTCCAGATGATCTACTTTTGATTTCCATTTTTTCTAAAGTTCTCTTTAATATTCTAATTATTCCGACTTTGCAACATATTTTACCGATATTAAAACAATGTCTACGATAATAAATTGTTATTAAATACTAGCGCCGTCGGCGGCCGTAAGCGGCCGCCTCCGTTGATTAGTGTAGATTTCTATTTTTTATTTTAAATTTTAATGATACCTCCGTATACTTAGCAGATAGAAAAATTATTTTCAAAGCTAACTAATCCTTAAACGTTTCGGAATAGTTTAGGAAAGCATTTTTATAATTTGGAAAAGAGTCATTAATTTATCATTAATTCAAACTTTTTTTATGTATAGATAGCAGAAATAGCTATCAGAGATAGCAGAATTTAGGATTAGTTAGAATTCAGGGTCAGCCAGGCTCGGCCAGGCTCAGCCAGGCTCGGCCTGGCTCAGCCAGGCTCCGCCTAGGCTCAGCCAGGCTATATAATCAAAAATAGCAATCTATAAATGTTTTTCTCAACTTCCCTCAACTATTCCCAAACGTTTAGGATTAGTTAGAAATCAGGTTCAGCCAGGCTCAGCCCGAATTCTAACTAATCCTAAATGTTTGGGAATAGTTTAGGGAAGTTTAGGAAAGCAATTATAGATTGCTATTTTTGTTTTATATAGATTTTCTTGCGCTTGGAGGCTCAATACATAATTTTCATTTTAATTAAATAATTATTCATTCTTAAAGGATGAAATTGATTTTCTTAATATCCCCAAATGACTTCCAAATAAATGAAAATCATTTCAATGTTTTTAAAATTTATTTCTGCTATCTATACATAAAAAAAGTTTTAATTAATAATAAATTAATAACGCTTCCCCAAATTATAAAAATGCTTTCCTAAACTTCCCCAAACGTTTAGGATTAGTTGAAATTGAAAATAATTTTTCTATCTGCTAAGTATGATGACTAAATAATTCAAAAAAATTAGTTTTCGTAATGTCCACCAGAATGCACTTTTGTCGATTCGAGTTCGACTATTTTCATTTCGAGTTCGATTATCCTTCAATTTGAGATGAAATTCGCCATGTTCGATTTTAATGCCCTGTCCTTTTTATGAAGGGAATATTGTTATGAAATGGACTTTAAAAAAAGAAAAGACAATTGATCGATCAATTCAGTAGCGAAGTGGTAAAAGGAGTTAAGTCATATAGGATAACCATACATACTTAACTCCCTTTACCACTTCGCTACTGAATTCATCTCTGAATTTAGTTGAGAAATAAGAACGTCAAGAGAGTTTTATGTTTGGATTACTGTCATCTTGTGAATTAAATATTCATCATACAATTAATAAACAACCAATTATTCATAAACGAGGATTGAATATTCAACAATATTATGAATATCTAATATTGTTCCGAATTTGACTGACGCTGTCCCAGGATTCTAGTACTGGCATTGGAAGATCCTCGGATTTCAAAGACCAATATTACCGCCATTGATGTTTTCATGTAATTAATTGGATTAATCGTCACTATTTGCCCGGGAACATGTGTTTTTTATGATTTGAAAAATTAATAGACATTCTGATGACGAATATATATAGTTATATAAGAAAAAAATAGATCTGTTACCATGAATTGTTGCAGTGAAACTGAAACTGAATCTCGCTTATGGAGTTCTGTTAATTTAATTTTTTTCAAAAATTATTTTTAGCTCAATTCGTGTCCGGTAACATGGTGTTAAGTGAATTTAACCTCTTCAGGACCGGGAGCCACTTTGGGGGCTTCCAGCTATTTTTGTAATGTTTTTTATCAATTCGTGTTTCTTAGTGAACAATTATGTGAGAAATGGTATTTAAAATGTTTTTTAGTATTAATTTGCGATTTCTGAGCATGATTGACAAGTGACACTTTAGAAAAAAATCGGTAAAGTGGATTTTGTTTCATGAATACGTTGCGTTTGATGATATTTGTAAGAATGACGTTATAAATGAGGCATATTTTGGTTTATTTTCAGTCAAACATACTCCTAATCATATTTTCTGTGATATCTATCGATTTTACTGCGAAAAACGCAAAAAGAGTTTGGTATTTTTCGTTTTAGGTATACAACTCATATATAATAATATTAAAATTTTAAACCATTAACCGAAAAAGTCTTTAAAAAATAGCTCGGTTCTGAAAAGGTTAAAAAAATCTTCTCATGCTACTCTATCAAAAGTGACCAAAATTGAAAAGGAAAAATAGATCATATCGAAACTCCTTGGATATCCTTGCATTAAGAATTTATATTCCACATAAAATGACAAATATTTAAATTAAGAGATTTCTTTGATAATCGTGAAATCTCAGAGAATCCCCATAATCCATGGTTGTAATAATTTTGGCTATTAATTTTTAGAAAACCACAACGGGGCATCCGCGAGGACCCCCTCATGCTCGTGTGTGTCTCCCTTCTCTCTTAAAAATTTTTGGAGGCAATAGTATACTATATAATATGAATTTTTTTTTTTTTTCTTGAGACAATGGCCGCCCGTTGTGCTGATGTCTCCGACGACGTCTGGGACCCCCGTTGTGGGCGCCATCCACCTTTTACTTATAGAGACGTCAGTTATCGCTTGCCCATCGCGCTCAAACCCAATGATCTTTACCCCGATCTACAACGAATTTGTTCCTCCTTCCTCCCCCCTTTCCTCCCTGTTTCCCTCATTCTATTCCTCCTCTATCGCGAGGCTCGATCCAAACGTATAATCGATTTAAAAATACTTGAGAGGCGCGTGCGAGAATTTTTGGAGTAAAAAAAAGAGAAAAAATAAAAAAAAAATTGTCATCAAGTGTGAGATCACGTGTAAATGGAAATGATTTCGAGCCCAGAGTTCAGATAAGGTGTATGTTTACAAGGCTCTCAACATTCTTCGGTATTATTAATTTCTGGGAGTTTTTTTTTTTTACAGAAAAAATGATTCAATACTTACACCCTGTTGTTTGATGCGTTTGGTCCACATTCGGTGAGATGATGATGATGATGATGATGATTCGCAGTATCGGGAAAAAAAAGGTGAAATTAATTAAGAATCAAAGGATTTGTCTTACCGAACTTGTTGAAAAGTGGAGGACTCGTGTACTCACGGATGATGGGTCCTGAAACATACAAAAGGGGGGAGAATAAGTTTTTTTTTTTTTTTTTTTTTTGGATAAAATTGACACAAAAATCACGCGTGAATGTTATTTAGTAATTCAATGTGCACCACACGCAAATTTCATGTCTGGCGATCTTTTTCTCTCTTATGCAGGGATTTCACGAGCCTCCAGGGCGAATTATGCGGGCAAAATAATTGGAATGTAAACGGCGACGCGTATCTGCGACGAAACAGCCGTTTTATACACACTTGTCCCTCCCGCACTTGGAAACTGCTCATTTCGTAGCCAAACGCCTTTTTCCCTGTGTATAAATACGGTCAACCCCCCCCCCCTCTTTTTTTTGCAGAGTCTCTTAGTATAAAGACGTTGGCATGGGCTTCGATAAATAATTTGTTATGCATACCCAGGTCCAGAAAATTGCGTTCAATTTTGTTTGTTTTTTTTTTTTAAATGCATTTTCACTCTTTTATTTTTAATGAAAAAATTTATTTTTAGAGGTAAACACATTGACTACATAAATATAGATGTTCTGCTTAAAAGACGATTCACATGCGTTTAGCATAATGCTCGAGTCGAAGCCTTATTCATCTCCCGTATGAAAAAAAAAACTATTTGTTGCGAAATATATATGGGGAAATATATTTTTTATAGATGATTTTCTATGGAATAATATAAGGGAAGATGGGGTAAAATGGACATGGGGTTGATTTTGGCATTTTATACTATGAAATTTACTCGAAATCGATGGAAATATTGGTGATTGGTTTTTTCTGATGATCCCATTGGAAAGATGAGAAAATCTCCCATGAAAATCATATGTCAGAAGTTTTTTTTGGAATTTTTCAAAAATTTCATTTTTTGCGCAAGATTTGAAGGTGAAGCTCTTCTGTTTTTGAAAAAGTTTAGATTTTTGAGATTATCTCTGGTTCTATTGATCGTAGCGATCTGGGGTTGACCTTGAATGAAAAGTGAGTTCATTTCTCATCGATTCATGGGGTTGAAAAAGAAAAATATCAATTTTTTCAAGCACTTATAGGGCAAAAACTGATTTTCAGAAAATGACCTATAAATATTTGAAAAATTGATTTAAAAAAAAATTTGAACCACATAAATCGATGAGAAATGAGCTCACCTTCCATTTGAGATCAACCCCAGATCGCTACGACCAACAGAACCGGAGATATCGCCGAAAGAGTGAATTTTTTCGATTTTCAAAAGGAAAACCCCATCAAAACTTGGCCAAAAAAGTAAATTTTTCCAAAAATTGAAAAAAAAAATTTCAACACATGTTTTTCGCCTGAAATTTTCTCAGCTTTTCAATGGAATCATCAGAGAATTTTTATCTCGAACCATTCAATTGGAGTACCCATTTTACCCCACCTTCCCCTATACATATTAATATAACTGTAATCACATAATTTTCCCGCTGCATAATCCCACATATTTTAATATATTTTTGCATATATTTTCCCATTATATACATTTTTTCATGCGATGTTGCATTCCTTGTTTTTTTTTCGTCACTCTTTATTTTCCCCATAAATAAAATATGCCTGAGGCAATATTTCAGGAAGAAAATTACCGTAATACCGAAGATAAACTTGTGCTACCAGGATACTGTACTTCTCTTACCTTTGTGTAGTACCAATTTTCTCTCTATCCATTAAGATGAAAAATAATAAGAGTAGAAATAACGTAAAACCACAGCCGCAAAATAGCCCAGAGCCTTTTACCAATGTGAGTTTAAACTTTTAATAACAAAGCGAGGGAGTCGTTACTTTATGATATCAAAAAGAGGCAGATAGAAAGAGATAGATATAGAGTCTGGCTACGTTATAGGTAGACTACAGGGTTGAATGAAAAGGGCGGTGTATGGGATGTGAAGAGGCGGTTAAACCGCAGCACAAGTACCACCGCAACCACGAAATTGCGGGTTCTTCTCAAGAGAGATACGAGGCCTTTCTCAAACCCAATGGAAAAAAAAAAAAAACGTCCATTGATTATTAAATTATCATTATTTCCTTACATTTATTCGCATTAAATTTATTGTATGACCCCTTAACCTCTTCATGAACACGTGCTTGTTGATTCTCCCTTTAAAAAAAAGTTTGTGTATGCATTTATGAAAAAAAAAAAAATCTCTTTCCCAAGATTTCTATGTCGCCTACGCTAGTCGGCATCTATTACCCGTTTCAAGCAGCATTGTGTCCCTCCACAGAGAGGTTGACACTCCTTCCACATCTGTGTGTGTGTATGTCTATATATTATCCCACTATATCAAATCCAAATAGTAATAGTATCAAACTAGCCATCTAGCTTTCACTCGAACTTCCGTGAACGATTCGTCAGCAAAATGGTCCAACGGCAGTTTTTTTATTTTTTTTATTAATGGCCCACAAAATAAAGTCTATATCTTAATAGTTTCAAGATGCCAAATAGATTAAGAATACACTCTTGGTCAATATAGATCTTCATTTTTTAAAGTCCACATGATTCATGAGACTTTTCTATTTTTTCCCATTCAATAAAATTGATGCGATTGTCAAATTTTAGTGTGGACTATCAATTCAGTAAGAGACCCCCCCCCCTTCCCCCCAACATGGGCCTATATAATTTGTGGAATTGGAGGTGGAGACGCATGTGGACACTTTTTTTTTCCGGAAAACTTCAAATTGAATAATTCAGCTTTATATTTGTCCCGCAATTTCATCCCCCCCCCCGCGGTTTAATCATGTGCACGACCCCCCTCGGATAAGTGGGAGGGGGGAGGGGGGCATAGGGGACAGGGGGGAAGGGGGTTATAGAGTTTAACGGATACAAGAGAGAAAGAGAGAGAGAGAAGCTGTGCTCGAGCCATCATTTGTCAGGAGCTGTCGCGCCACGAGCGTGTTTCTGTTCCACCAGCGCAGATAGCGGCCCATGGATGGGCCGTTCATCTTTATTCCTTTATACACACACACATATATATAGGCAATTCTCCTCTATCCCTCTGTCTTTCTCTCTCACCTCAAACCACGGATGACTTCCCCTTCCTTTCTATCCAGTTCCACAGTACGTTTTACCCTGTACACGACTCCCTCGAACTCATTTAATTACAACAAACAATTTATTAGGTCCATCCGGGATCCGCCCACGGGTATAAAATGGCGCGCACACACAGTGTGCGACTGCCACACGTTTTGCCCCATGGATTCAGAATTGCCCAAGAGAAGAGAGAGAGAGAGAGAGAGAGAGAGAGCGGGGGCGGCAGTTGCGGATATATAGCGCGTCAAACCAAAATTCCCACTTCGGGGGCGGCAACCATGCGATTGCATCTGTCGTCCAAAGAGGGGTGCATATAATCACCCTGGCCTATCAATGAAATGAAGCAAAAAAAAAAAAAAACGAAAAAAAAAAATGAGAAAATAAAGGACCAATTCATCCAACATTTCCATTTCCAATTGCCCCTGACACTTAGCTCTCTCGCTACCAACCTCCCCCCTTCTTTTGCGTCTGCTTTGAAAGCCAATTCTGTCAATTAGATGCACACACAAACTGGACACACTTATCGTGCTCTCTTTGTGTATTGTTGGCGCTTTTATATGTGTCAGCGAGAGCAAACAAGTTGGCTTTTTTTTTTTCAGTGACACAAAGCACAAACACACACACACACACACACGCAAGATTGCATTGTTTTCATCCTGTCTTGTTCCTGTCTATTTAATTTTTGCTCTTGAGCAAGTTAGGGGGGGGGGGGGGGGTGCATGTGTGTCTCTTTGCGGTTTTGTAAAGGAGCAGTATGTAGTACAGCAAAGTTTTTGCTGTTTGAAATGAATGCCGAAAGGAGTAAGACAAGAATTTGCGTGGCGCCTCATTTAAACAGCAGAATTATAGGCATCCCCCCCTCTTTCTTCCTTCTTCCTTCTTGAAACTATTATTTAACCTCGTGGAATAATAGACGGAGTTTGCCTCCATTTGCCTCGGCGCACGCGCATAACTTCAAAAACCATTCGTTTAGATATATATATATATATAGGTTTTTATATATATATATATACCTCATTCGTGTTTCAGAGGGCACCACCACTCGCAATACAATCTTTTATTCATCCGACAGAGTGGAGCCTTAATTTGAATTGAATAGGATTTATAAATTATTTCAAATTATAGTTGGAACGCATGACCGAGTGTACTGGGGATGAGCTACTGGGTTTTTTTCTCTCTCTATATATATATATATACGTGTGTCCTCCTCTTTTGGGAGCCCAATGAGGCATCAAGAGAAGAAGAAGCGTTGCAGAACACCGCAGGACACACAGGTGCATTTATATCGTTGCTTAGAAACAAAAGGGCGTAAGTGCATATGTTTATACAGAGCACTTACGCCCCTTTGTTTCTAAGGTGATATTGATGAAAAGCTGACTGAAGTAATTACAGATTTTGCTTATTTTCGCGTTATTTTCCGGCGAGTTGATTGCATTTCCGTGGTAAAATTGAATTGAATTGATTTGTGCAGAGAAAAATGTGCAATCGTGTAGAAAGACGACGATTTTATTCCCACGAGAGACAGGATCAAATGAAATTCAAGTCAACGCCAGCAAGAAGAGCTCCATTATGAATTACAGATTCTCATGTACTTTTTTTTCTTCATTTTTCTTTCATTTATTCTTCTTCATTCATTCCATTTAGTGAATTTATAAATTCCTGGAAACATAAATGCATAACGTATTCTTTTTTTTTCATTTTTTTGCTCAAGTCCTCTGACATTCTCATTCGTAGATTTACTTCAGAGATTTGAAGGAGAAATGAAAAAAAAAAAATGAACAATGGGATTCGATGGATTAATTTGTTGCTTGCAAACAGGTTGGCAAATACTTGGTGAGGCGGATGTGACTTGGGTGCATGGAGAGTGAAATAAAGGAGCCTCCATTTATTAAGCTGGGGCAATAAAATAACGTTACCCCGCGAAATCTCCGTGGGTGGAAACGTATCCACAGAACCAAACACAGTTAGGGAGAAAGAGAGAGAAAGAGAGAAAAAGAGCAAGAGAGAGAGAGAGAGAGAGATCTGGTGAACGGACAGGACTGATTTATGCGAAAATCGAGGGACGCTCCACTCGACTCTATACATAACATTTTGCATGTATTTGCACCTACAAGTCCCTTGCAAATTAAATTATTAAAATCTGTACGTATATAAAAGATTTTTATTTAATAAAACATCTATTCGTGAGAAAAGATTGAAAAACGTGCATAATAATAACAATAATGGTAAATATGTATAATAGAATCCACAATAAAATTAATTTAAAATTAGTTTAAATTGCCGCAGGAAGAGAGGTGGCGAAAATGATGTAATATATGTTGGTCAGAAATTTGAAGGAAAGTCTAGGAACTCGCAATAGCTCAATAGGGAACTTGCATATTTTTTTTTTATTTTTTTTTCTCAATATTTATTGATAGTGATTAACAGAAAAGGCAAGAAAAAAATTTTTTATTCGTTAATTAATTCATAAACATTAATTAAAAAATCATTTTTTTGAACGTCTCTAAATCGGACATGACGTCAGAATACCAAAATCTTTGCGCGCGCCATCTGTGGTCACCTGTCGTTACTCATTGATAGGCGTATGAAGGTTATTATGACTGTCAAAAAATGCGTATTTCTTTATTTTCCTCTTCTTTACTTCAAACATTGTTTAAAGAATTTCAATTAAATATGTGTTTCCTCCCAAAGTAATTTATACACATAACCTCTTTATGAGTATCGCGCATCGAAAATTCAAATATCCTCCAGCCGCGCCATCACTGGCCACAGCTTGAATTACACATGTGGTATTATGACGTCAGAGCCGTTTTAGAGTAGTATGAAATTTTGAGATTTTTAATTGTAAATTTCTCCATAATTAACAATTTAAAAACAAAAAGAAAAATTTCCCTAATCTCAGACAATGCTGTAGAATGCATAGATATGAAAAAAAAAAATAAAAAAAAAATATGCAAGTTCCCTATTGGTAGAGCACCTGACATATGTAATCAGATAATTGTGAGTTCAAACCTTGCTTGTGCATTCCATATTTTTTTTCGTAGATTTGACTTTGATAATTATTTAAATTTTATGACAATATTTATCACAATAATAATAGTAATGATGATGATAATAATAATGATACTAATAATAACAATAATAATAATAATAATAATAATAATAATAATAATAATAATAATAAATGAACAAAGAAATTGAATATTGTGGAAGGATGATGATGATCGCAGACGGTCATTTAAAATTGCCACTATGGGAGACGAAAAGCTCACAGTTATTGATTGCAGCACTTACGAACGACATGTGTCGCGATACTTATCGTGGCATTATACGCATACCGTGGACACACACATACATACACATTTATGTGTACACCCAGTCTTCATTGGTTGTGTGTCTTGGTTTGTGTTCAACTGTGTATTGGCATCAGTGGCCTCACGCCGTGAGCATTCTGGCCATCAGGAACCCCCTAATGTCACCTATCAACGACAAACACGCTTCCTGTTAAAAAGAGCGAAGAGCAAAAAAGCTCTAAAAATATAGAGCTAATAAATTTGCCCATTTCCCATCCCTCTCTCCCCTTCTGAAATTAAAAAAGTACAACCAAATGCGGTACTGCCCATTTAACGCACGCCATTGTGTGTTCTTCCTCTTTTCTTCCTTCCTAACGAGGAACAAACTCTCGCTGATTTTTCGATACCAAAGAGAGGATGAAAAAAAAAAAACGGGAAAAGATGATTAAACGTAAAATAATGAAGAGGCAAGGAGGTTTACTCGAGGGCAAAACTATGATAGCAAATATACAAGAGGAGTTTTAGTAGCAGAAAGAGGAGCTAAAAGAGAGAAGAACATCGGAGGGGGGGGGGGGGAGCACCGCCAATTAGCTCGAAATAATGAACGTGTTTCGGCTTCTTTTGTTTTCTACGTTCGTTCGCCCCAGAGCAAAATGTTGGGGATGCTGTGTGTCTCGCGGATTTTATATATATATATATATATACTAGTTTGGGTTTTGTGAAACCCTCACGACGTCACAATGGTGGGTCTCACTGGTGTTTTTCCATGCTGCACTATAACCAAAGGGGGATTTCACCTGCGACCTCCACGGTATTCTTAAGGTCCTTATAACCCCCCCCCCCTTCTTCCCTTTCAGGAAATTGCGGATTCCTCTATACCATGTCGTAGAGGAGGCTTTTCAGGATGAATGCAAACAATGCTCCTTGTGTTTCTCCATTGCTTTTATATTCATTTATACTCTTCTCTTGGGGCCTCTGTGTGTCCGCTAAAAAATGTGAATGAAGGAGCAAAAGAGAAGGAATTAAAAAAAAAAGGGGGGGAGGGAGGAGAATATTTGATTTTTCATTCAGGTAGTTTTTTAATCTCCACCCACAGACTAATTGCCAATTAAACAACATCTCTTCGATTTTTGTGTGTTAATGAATAATTGAGCTATGGAAGTAGTCATTTAATTTTCCCCCAACGATACATCCTCCTGAATATTTTAATTCTTTTACCCGATAATATTGAATGCATTTGGATGTATTGAATACGTTGGAGCTGAATGTGCAATTTCATTCTAATTCCAATTGATAACAAATTACTAATTAGTTGATTAAATAAATTGTCGCGTGCCACACAGTTCAATTGTCGAAAATCAGCGATTTAAGGATGTTAGGACGAGGTGGTTGGACATAACCTTAATTTTTGGTATGAAATCGTAAATAACAACGTATGCACAATAAATGTGTAAAAATGGATTTTCTCAATGTTTAAAGGATGTAATGTGGAACAAAATAAGCCCTAGAAACAAAAAATTAATTGAAAATTGAAAAATTGACTGGATTTTTTTTACATATTTCAAATATCTCAAGATTCAAAGAATGTAAAAAATACAGGCAATTTTTCCATTTTTAATTAATTTTTTGTTTCTATGGCTTATTTTATTCCTCATGACATTCTTCAAACATTAAGAAAATCAGTTTTCAGACATTTATTGTGTATATGGTGTTATTTACGATTTTATGCGAAAAAATAGAGGTTACACAGAGAAAAATGTTTTCTTAATTTAAGAATGTGCAGTCACTTAATTTGAGAATGTGCAGTCACTTAATTTAAGAATGTGCAGGTCACTTAAATTAAGTGACTTTTCTCACTAAAATCAAGTGACTCCTTCTTTCTTAATTTAAGAAAGTAAAACTCACTTAAATCAAGTGCGTTTTCTCACTTAAATCAAGTGACTTTTCTCACTAAAATCAAGTGACTTTGTCTTTCTTAATTTAAGAAAGTAAAACTCACTTAAATCAAGTGACTTTTTCTTTCTTAATTTAAGTAACCTGCACATTCTTAAATTAAGAAAACATTTTTCTCTGTGTATGTCTGACCATCTCGCCCTAACCATCCTTAAGGGGTAACAGAAGACTCAGTAAATTTCAGATTTTCAAATCCATTGTTCAGTAATAATTATGATTTTTCACATTAAATATCAGAAGCATCGACTTTCTTAATTTCTTCCCCCAGTCGTTGCCACTCTTCTATAATAATGAAAATATTAATAAATATTGTCAAACAATTAGTTCAAAAATTCGATGTATGCAAGGGGGGGGGGGGGGGGGGGGGGTTCTGTTACCCCTTAATACGAATTGTGTTGATAATTGTTGGTAATTGTCATTTTTTTTTCTTTTCTTTAATAATTAGTTAGCAATCGAAAAAAAAACGTAGAAAATTGGTATGAGTGAAACGGTAGCAGACGAAAGAGCGTGGATTAACAATGCCGCAAATACTGGTAGGTATATATATATGCTGGGTCCGTGGAATGCCTGCGAGCGCACACGGCGCATAATTAATACCGTGGAGAAGTTATTTACCTCTTTCTATCTCTCTCTCTTTCTCTTGCTTGCTCTTGTTTGTCGATTCTTTCCAAATGAGAGGAAGAGGGAGAAGTTGAGAAGCCGGTTGTGTGTGTTCCCTTACTCCAAGTCTCATATAGGTAAGCTTCTTCTCGTACGAAAGAAGCCAAACGCGAAAAGGAAGAACACAAGAATGGTTATAGAAGAAGAGAAGTTGGGTGAACTGGGGGGGAAAAAAAAGGGGGGGAGAAGGGAATGGAGGAGCTGGGAAAAGGAGGGAGCCGGCATGTCCACGAGGAGGAGATTTATGTGGCTCCTGATTGAATCGTTCTCACTCGATCGCGCCGCTCGCTTTTTGCCCCGATACCCCAGCGCGTTTGCTTGAGCCTTCTACGTTATTTTATTTTGTCTTATTTTTCACTTTACTTCGTTTATTTCCTTCTTTTTTTTACTTTTTTTTCAACTTTTTTTTTTTCCTTCACTATATATACCGAAGGTAAACTCAACTTATGGTCACGTATACGTGCCACGAGTTTTCTTTGGCTTATAATCGTAACCACATCGACGATACACACCGACTTATGGTCACGTATTCACGGGGACTTCTATTTCGTGAAAAAAAAAAAAAAAGTTATTGTGGAGATGGCGATTGGAGACTGATCGTCAAGGGGTCTTTCCGAATGGGGAAATTATTGCGATGAGATTCAGCGGTGTTTACTAATGGGTAATTGATTGGTAATTATTTCAACGGGATTTGTTGTGAAGGTTTTTGTTTTTTAAGTATCTTGGAGAACTCAATTACAGTTAATCCTTTATTCATATGATGCTGCATCAAAGATGACATTTTTTTCACTTTTTTTCGAATTTTTTCATCTTTTTTGTTTGTGTAAAAATGGGATTTCCTAAACAGAACGATCCAGGATTTTTCTAAGAGTGAAGGACTTTATGAAAAATTCTGAAAAAATTCAAGAAGGTGCTCGAAAAGGTCTACATTGTTGCTGAATTTTTTCAAATTTTTCCGTAGAACGGCCTTTACCCTTTAAAAAATCCTGAATAATTTTCTTTATTTTTTCTCATTTCTTCAAATTTTTCAATATTTAAAAAAACGTAAAAAATAATGAAAATTTTTCAATTTTCAATTAATTTTTTGTTTCTAGGGTTTATTTTATTCCTCATTACATTTTTCACAGATTCACTGTATCATATTTGAGAATTTCATCTTTCATAAATTGTAATTACCGATTTTATACAAAAATTTAACTTTTTTCCGATTGTATCTCCCAATCATCCTTAAGAATGTTAGGGCGAGGTGGTCGGACATAACCTTAATTTTTTGTATAAAATTGTAAATAACTTCGTATACACAATAAAGTTCTAAAAATCATTTTCTCCATGTTTGAAGAGTGTAATGAGGAACAAAATAAGCCGTAGAAACAAAAAATTGATTGAAAATTGAAAAATTGGCTGCATTTTTTATATATCTCAAATTTCTCAAGATTCAAAAAATGTAAAAAATGCAGCCAATTTTTCAATTTTCAATCAATTTTTTGTTTCTACGGCTTGTTTTGTTCCTCATTACATTCTTCAAACATGGAGAAAATGATTTTTAGAACTTTATTGTGTATACGAAGTTATTTACAATTTTATACAAAAAATTAAGGTTATGTCCGACCACCTCGCCCTAACATCCTTAACCACTTTATTGGGGTGAATTTAAACTCATTTTCCTAAATTATCAGCAATTAATTGAAAACTAACCTAAAAACCCTCATTTTTTTCTGTTTTATCGACTGTCCTCTGTGATACTACCTTAATAAGCGTAGATTTATTCGCTCTCGTTTAAATAAAACGCAGTAACGCGTAATTAATCTTGCTTGAAAATTTTCCATAGTTACAGCTGTAGTGAGTGGCCCTTTTATTACAATATTTTGGGTATGTATTTCTCGTTCTGTATGGACCCAGGCATGCTGCCGCACTCGACCGACATTGGTAACCCCGTTATTATATATTTTCAGTGGAAAGGGGGGGAAAAAGCCAGTGTCGAGGACTTTTTGTGTGTATGTATGTATGTGTGTGTGGGTTTGTGCGGTGAGCTTTTTGTCTCTCGCGTGGTTAAACGGTGTTAAAATAAATGGTACTTTCAAACCGATATATTACGAACTGCATTCTGGCCCACTCGTTGAATGCTCCATTCCTTTTTTTTCATCTCCACATGAGTATTATGAGAATCATACCAATAAACTCCAAAAAGATGCATCTTTTTCCCGAGTCCAAATGACAAAACTGTATTTTTTTAAGAGTGAAAGCCTCCTCAAAATGATTTGAAAAAATTACACAATAATTTAGACATCTTGAAGAATATTCTCAATTTTTTTCAGATTTTTTCGCAAACTCCTTCATCCCAAAAAAAAAATCCCAGATTTGATGTACGAGGATGATGACGGGATTACGCGTTTCTTTGCTGCTCATTCGTGAGAATTCCAAGATCCGGAACATCCAAAAATGAAAGACACGTGGTGACACGTGTAGATTAAAGCCCCCCCCCCTCCCCCTTCAAAAAATTTATTTATGTCCACTTAGTTGAGTGAAAGATTTTTATCCAATTTCATGACATAAAAGATTCAATTTTTTTTTCCTGGCCTCAACAATTTCTTAATAACCCTTGTTCTCCTCTTCTTTCTCGTGAAAACAAAATGGCTTTTTCTTAAATCGCATATATATATATACCTCTTTTTCACAAGAAATTGTTACAATTACAATTTATCGAAGCACCGCCATTATCCCACAAGTCCCAGTGGACAGTTTTTTTTTGTGTGTTTTTAAAAACTCGAAAAGCTCACTCATGGTTTTCCAGCTGCGCGTACCTCGTCAATGTGACGTTGCTGGCCACCCTCGGCGCACGTTGGCATTCTTCTGTTCATGGTAAAAAAATCTGTGGAGAGTTGCACTCAAGTGCATCATCTCTCTCTCTCTCTCTCTTTCTCTCTTTCTTTCTCCCTCTCTCTCACAAATCTCCTCGAAGAAGTTTGTCCCTGCCTCTTCGATATCTCTTTCTCATGTATATATATATATATATATATATATATGTGTGTAATCTGTGCAATGCGCTCCCATCGTATAATAGCCCGCACCGGCGACTGTACGTCGTATCGAGTGTTTTTTCGTCTTTCGATATATCCTCAAGCAGTCGCGAGGGGATCCCAACTCGGGTCTGAAGTCGTGAGGAAGGTACACGCGCCTGTGTTTCTCTCATTATGCTTCTTTTTTTTTTTTACGAAAAAAAATAGTGGAAAAAATTATGGAAAGTGGAGAAAATAATTAGGAGAGAGATGAGTTATGGGGAAATAAATTTTTTTAAAAAGGGGGGGGGGGTTGGCGAAATAGGGGAAGAGTTATTCTTTTTTTGGGGGAAACTTGGGGAAGTCATAGGTGAAGAGAAGATACTTGGCGACGAGAGATACACATGAGGACAGAGTGCTTAATGGCTGTTATTACTCAGCGAATCGAATGGCCTGGTACTCCCAACTTGACGCAGACCGTAACGAAATACCAAAATAACGTCACTAATAAATATACATGGTGGTGGTGGTGGTGTAGAGGGATCAGGGCGGTCGTCTGAGACGAATGACTCCAGAATTAACCGGGTCGACTACTACACATCAAGGCAAAGTTGTACATTTGTGATTTTCTTTTTTTTTTTTGCGGTGGGAAATACTTATTAAGGTAGTGTTTAAGAGTAGGGTTGATAAAACGGGGAAAAATGAGGATTTTTAGGTTAGTTTGCAATTAATTGCTGATAATTCGGGGAAAAAGTGCTTCAATTCACCCAAAAAAAGTGATTAAACTATTCGAAAGTCATATCTTCAGCTTGTGAATATAATTTTTTTCTTCTCGAATTATTTTTTACATCAATCTACAATCACATGCATGAGATAGAGAGAGAGGCAAATAGGGGAGAGTGTGGCAAAATGGACCCTCGTGATAACATGATGAAGGAATTTTTTTCGGAATGAAGGACTCGAAGGAAAAATCTGAAAAAATTTGAGAAAATTTTCCAACATGTCTATATTGTTTGTAAATTTTTTCAGATTTTTTGAAGCAACCGCTGCTTTTTAAAAAAATCTCGAGTCATCACATCTTCTAGGTCCATTCTGCCCCACTTTCCCCTAGTTATGACTACCTTCTAATTAAAATTTCTCAATAACTATACGGTGAATTAATATTTTTTTCTTCTATTATTTAGTTAAAATGCTGTTCTCTTCGCCAATAGTTTTTAAATAATGGGTCAACCCTGTGGTTTTTCTAGTAATTTCGGTATTTCTGTTCGATTTAGGGCGTTTTATCCCCACCAACGCTATTTTCAGTAACTTTGATAATTCATATCTCATAAACTACACGGACAAAAATTATGAAAAAATTCAGAAAAATGTAAAAAAATATCAGATTTAATAGGGCATGAAAAAAAGGCTTTAATTGTACTCTAATCCACTGGAATACTACCTTAAGAGGTAAAGGCCCAGTGAATTCCAAATTTTAAAAACCATTATTCAATGTAATAATAGAAGTATCGACTTTCTAATTTTTTTTGTCAGTCATTTACTCTTTTTCACACCAAAAATATTAATAAAAATTATTCTAAAACATTCTTAAAAAACGGCACATTAGTTTATTATTGAAGTTGAGGTTATGAATGAAAGAATTAATGTAATTAAGAAGAACAAGTAGGAAAAGATAGAAGAAAACTATAGTTACTAACGTTTGTTGAACAACGTACATATTCACCAGTATTTTAATGTTATTTTCAATTTTAACTTCAATTTTAATTATGAATTTTATATTATTATGATTTCTAGAACCTGAAGAAGCCTCAACAAAGCAGGCGAAACGTCGTTCATTCGACAATTAATTAGTATTGTTAAATTAATATTTTCCAACGTCCCATCATCCCTACATAATAATTCACAAATATGGAAATGAAAAACACAATTGATTGTTTAAAAAAATCAATATATACAAGGCTTTTTGTTACTCCTTAAGGGCTAATTATCAATGATGAAGGTTAGACACGTCTCGAAACGACTGTACAAATTTTTGGAGAGAATAAGTAAAAATACATTGGACGATAAAAAACCTGGGTATATAAATTTCTTCTAATTTCAAACAAGATCATCTGGGTGATCCAATAAATTTTAACCTAGGAATGCCTATGATCCACTGTGCTCACTGTAGGCGGCGACAAATTTTCGTAAAAAAATTGTTGTGTGTAGAAAAAAAATTCAGTCGGAATTTAAACGTTAGAGGCATCGTCACCCCGATAACGAACTCAGAGAGGCTGTAGACTCAATGGGAGACACACACATTTAACTTTTTTTTTTTTTTTTTTTTTTTTTTTTTTTAATTCAAGAAGATACACACGTTTGTCGCTCCAATTTTACGAAAATTTTTGTCGTCTTTGTGTGTTTCCTCGTTTGCCGAGTCAATAAAATTTACGTCGGCATTATAAAGCAAAGTTAAATATAAACATAGAGCTAGTGGTTTTTCTTCTAAAATCTTATTTTTCATCAGGCTTCATGGATGAGTTAGAGCAAGAGGCGAGAAGTTTGAAGTGTGGGTAACTTAAAAAAAAAAAAAATTTAGACACCCTCCCCATTTTCAGTGGGGCTCTTTGGACAGATCTCGAGGGACAGTGAGAACGAGCGATGAGACTTTGGGTGAACATAAATTACCGTTGAAGCGCCACACAACCAAGGGGAAGTGAGTTATTTGCGTGTGAGTGATGGAATGCGCCAGCTGAGGAAAGTCTGTGCTGCTAAACAGATATCCCACCCTTCAATTTGAACCTCTTATCCTGCTAATAGTGAGGGGGAGGTGGAGAAAAATGGACATATTGGATTTTTTGTTGGAATTTTGATATTCTGGTGATGAAAATTGCTTGAAAACTGCGGCAATTGTTGGGATGGAGCTTTTTTTGATGATTTCGTTGAAAAGCTGAGGAAATTTGAGGTGGAAAGCATAGTTCAGAATTTATTTTCCTCAATTTTTGGGAAATTTTATTTTTTGGAGCTGAATTAAAGGGTTTGATCTTCTGATTTTTGGGAAAAATCACTTTTATGAAGAAATCTGCAGTTCTGGGAGTCGTAGCACTAAAAATTCTGATGGAGGTGAATGGTGAGCTCATTTGCCATCGATTCATGGGGTTTCAAATCAATTTCCATCGATTTTTAAAGGATTTATAGAGAAAAGTCTAATTTTCATAAAAGAGCCTATGAGTAATTTGAGAATTGATAAAAATTGATTCAAAACCCCATAAATCGATGGTAAATGATCTCACCTTTCACCTTGATTCAGAATTTCTTAATATCCGACCACTAGAACCACACAAATGTCCAAAAAAGCGTTTTTATCAAAATTCGATGGATAAAAGTCTTCAATTTCTCCGAAAAAAATCCAATTTTCCAAAAATCCTAAAAAATTAATTCCGCCACACGTTTTCCGCCTCAAATTCCCTCAGTTTCCCACAAAGATCATCAAAAAAATCCCACCTCCAACCATTCTCCCCATTCACACTTCTTTCTCCTCAAAAATACACAGTTATTTCCACCATTTATCACTGATTACAATAAAAAAAAAGCCCTCAAAACAAAAACAAAAGCTGAAAAAGACCCGGGAGGTCTTCACGAGTCACGTAGGATCCCATGGACCGATAAAATGTTAATGCGAAAGAATCGATTGGGAGCGTAAAAGAGAAGTCCCTGAGAGAGAGAAAGAAAGAGTAGAGACATGGTTACAGTATATACCCTCTACTCGAAAAAGATGCACGCCCCGGACCTGAGTCTCGCTAATGGCTTCATTAATTACCTTCGTTTCGTTGAACGCCGCGTGCCGCCAGTTTGCAACGCGAGGAATCTCCTCTCTTCCGTGGCTCCTGCTGTCGGAGTCCCTCTTCTCCCCCCCCCCCCTCCCCCTCCCTCCCTCCCTCTCACCCAAGAGTACCTCCACCTTGCCTCTCAACTCCAGAGAGAACAGGCAGAGAGTGGAATTAAGTAAAATAATTAGACAAATTAGGGCAACGTCAAGGCAACTGGAAGTGAATAATTTGTCATTTTGGATCCGCTATTAATTCCTCGTTAATTCCTCCTTTCCTCGTCAAGCAAGATAAACGAGTCAACTGCAGGTAATATACCTGTGTTTTTAAACGTGAAAAATTAAGAGAATGAAAATTTTACAGAAAATCCAAGACTTTTCAAGGAAAAACCAAGGTGGATTTAAAAAAAAAAACTTCCTATTCAATGTTTACTCTGGGTCCCGGGACAGAGAGACACGTACTTGAAGTGTAGACCACTCGAGGACGAGCCTCGATATAACTACTCGGGTCCTCTCTGCCCAAGGGTCATCGTTGTAATATCGTATATGCTCGAGAAGAGAGAGACCCATGAGTGGGCACTCGACTCCGGTGTGCCTTTATGTTTTGCCGATCTTGTGGAGAGCTCTAGCGGTACAAAAAAGAAGGAAAAAAAAAGGAAGGAAGGAAGAAAGAAAAAGGATTCTCTCAAGGTCCACGAACTCTCATTCTATATATCTACCATCCAAATCATATCGTACATGAGATTTTACTCATATTATTCATGCACACAGATTGTCTCTGATAGAGAAAATTTAATTACGATTTCCGGATTTTTTTGTTGTCCATATTAAGAAGTTGAGTCGAGACGGTGGACGGTTTGATCTAGGTTGGAGTTACGTTTAGATCAAACACATTATGAATGATTATGAATGTTAAACTGACAATTTATTTGAAGTATCATGGGAAATTGGAAGGTTTTCTCTAATAACAATGCTAAAAGATTGTCAATTTGCGACGTTTCGCTTATAATTTAAGCTTCATCAGGCTCTTGACATTATTAGCATCCCATCGAATTAATACTACACCGGTTCATGTTGAGAACCAATAACATTACATAAAAAAAAACAATATTTTCTTATATTTAATACATTAAGTGTATATTGACATGATTAATATCATATAAAGTTCACCACCAAACCTTCATTTTGGCTTATTCAACAAAAACGAACATTACTATTGATTACCAGGGACGGTAATTCTCAACATGAACCGGTGTAGTATTAATTTGACGAAATGCTAATAATGTCAGAAGCCTGATGGAGCTTAAATTAAATTATAAACGAAACGTACGCAAATTGACAATCTTTTAGCATTGTTATTAGAGAAAACCTTCCAATTTCCTATGATACTTCAGATAAATTATCAACAACATGGAAATGAATCTGATTATTAGTTAAACTGATATTTATAAACGTCAAACTGACTTTATGAACATTATTAAAATTTTTTCTCCGACCATTGTTTAAATTATTATTAAAGGATATGTTGTGACTTTATGAACGGTAAAAATTTTTAGGGGAACTTCTAGAGGAACTCTTAGGGGAACTTCCAGCGGAGCTCTTGAAGAAACTCTTAAAGAGACTCATAATGGAACTTTTAGAGGAACTTCTAGGGGAACTTTGAGGGAGCTTCAAAACTCCCTCAAAGTTCCTTCGAAACCCCTTTCAAACTCCTAAGGAGAGGAATTTTAGGGGAACTTTCAAGGGAACTTGTAGGGGAACTCATTACGATTATAACTTAAGATGAATAATAATATACAAATGATAACCAATTCTTCAAATTATTGGGGAACATGAATTCAATAGCGAAGTGGTAAAGGGAGTTAAGTATATATGGTTATCCTATATGACTTAACTCCCTTTACCACTTCACTACTGAATTCTTCAACGTTTATAAATGTCAGTTTGACGTTAATAACCATTTAAAATGTGTTCAATCTATAGGTAGCTTCAGTCTAGATCAAACCGTACACCAACGTCTCGGCCCTATTAATAAGTATCGAATTTGAGGTTAAACAGGATCTCGGACCAAGTAAAATAAATAGTAAATGTCCATCTTCATATTCATTTACTAAATTCGCGAAGATCCCAATCTGATCAGATGCTTCTTCAGGCTCTTCAGATGAACATAATTTGCCATAATATTAGAAAATTTAAATAGTTCAGTTGCTTTTTATCACTTTTCATTTTCATTTACGTATGATCCATTGAAATTCTCATGAACGACTTAATAAACAAATTAATCTGTTGTCATGAGATCTATGACTATATAGAGATTAGAACAATAATAATAATCCTCTTAATTACGAATTTTTTTTTCCCCTGCAACTCTGACGGATTTACGAGTCTGCGCGTCTTTTCAGTGTCTCAATGAAAATTCTCCAATTATTTTTTCGGTAATTATCGTAGATTTAGAGGGCTTGTGACACGTGGGTGCTGAAAGAGAGGTACACCACGTGGATTTAATTCGAGTGGAGGAGGTTAAGAGTCTTGATGTGGCGAGACTAACCGATGCACGGCTCGTTGCCGCTGTCACCACACTACTATCTCACTCACTTCTATATGAACTGAGAGAAAAGGAGGAGGAGGAGGAAGGGCGAATATGTGTGTGTGTGTCTCTCTGTATATCCGTTTACTACTCTAACCATGCCAAACCAGAATGGGTATTTATTAAAACGTCCTCCTCCTCGTGCCGACAGTTATGAGAGTACACGTTTTTATTTCCCCAGTGAAACGAGAGCCTCGCGTCTCTATGACCCTTCACAATTTAAACAATTCTTTTTTTCCTCCATTTTAATTCTCGCGAAAATTATGGAAAAAAACGAGAAAAGGGTAATTTTTTTTTTTTCAGCAAGTGTGGAAACATTTTGCAAGTCCACCCATTTCGAATTGTCAGTTTGTCAAGTGTCAGAGAATTTGCACACCTGCCACTTTCTCGTCAAGTTCAAACTTCATCTCGATATAACTTTCATTCACTTTTTCTCTCTATACTCTGAGAATCTAAATGTATTGCATACATGTTTTAAACGATGTATTATTAGAATCATGAAAAGTATATAAACGATGACAAATTTAATGCACACTCGTTTTGGCCTCTGCAGTATCCGCACATATGTGTATGTATATATATATATATATATATATATATATATGTGTGTATGAGTATAGAGAAGCAGAGGCTTAAATGGCTTAAGTATATATTCACGGATTTAACGGTTGTTGGATTTACTCGTTAAACTTCAACAAAAATTATCCTTTTCATGGCAACACAACAATTTAATTTGCTGCCAGCGTGTGTTCGACAATTAGGCATCAGTCAAAATCATGCCAAGAGTGATTTTTATTTTTTATTTTTATTTTTCCTTCCGAAAAAATTACAACCAACACACACCAAATGAATTATTGTATAGTTTGATGAATGGCACAGCGCCTGAAGTTCTTGTTTTGAAAATTTAAAATGGATTCCTAATTCGTGAAGGGTAGAAAGACAGGGACTCGTGGCGTTTGAATTCCAGAGGCATCTCTTCGTGTCCCTCTGTTAATCCCTGCGGTGCATGTTTCATGGCAAAAAAATACGTGTGGCATCCGCGGTGGCTCATTAAACTCCCCCTTTGCCTTCTAAATTGTGTCTTGCTCCTCTTATTTTTCTCTTTTTATTTCTCAGTCATTTCGAATTTCTCGCTCTTTCTCTTTCACCCTTTTCTCTTTCATTTTTTTTTATTTCTCTCTTTCTCGTGTACCCAAAGGGGCAATATTTATGCCTGCCGCGTGGCACCAACGAAGAGGCCAACTATATTGTATGTGTGTGTGTGTGTGTGTTTGCCTCACTCCCTCGATATATTCGTATATAACTCCTTTCCACGGTGTAAGATTGCTGTGTATGATAGGAAATTTAGGAGCACGGATACACTTGATTAACTGTTGATGTAATAACCAAATGATGGTGGAATAGGAAAACAAGCTACACACTCATGTGAGTTGGTGAATGAGAGTGTACATTTATTTCGAAGCTTCTTGAGCTTATTACGAGGGATGTGGTCTCTTCAATTTGCCATTTGTACATCTCAATAAATATCAATGTGGCAACGGGGGTTTTTCGCCTTGTCTGATTAAAAATTCGAAATGAGAGAGAATACAAATGTTCATTTAATTTTGAATTATTAAAATTTAGCGAATGAAGAATTTAATGATGAATTTTTAAATAATAAATTTTTAAATTAACGTAATTGTTAAAATTTGAAGAGAATAACATCTTAACTAAATGATGAAAGGAAAAGATATTTAATTATCTGTATAGTTATTGAGAAATTTTAATTAGAACACTGAGAAAAAAATTTTTTATTCTGAAATAAATTTACTATGTGTAAATGGATATTTCAATTTTTTTCTCAATCGAGAAGATCTTATCGTCAACTAATTACTCTTTCAATCTATAAAATATTGGTTTGTAAGGAGAATATCTATATTTCTGTTAAATTTTTCTAGATTATTACTAAAGAAAATCGATAAAGCTAATAAAATGTAATACGTTGTTTCTTCTGTTTATTGAATGTTTTCAGTGTTATCGGATTTATTTAGGAATAATTTGGGAAAATTCAACAGAAATATAGATATTCTACCTACAAATAAATATTTTATAAAACTGAAAAAGAAATTAATTGAGAAAAAATTGAAATATCCATTTAAACACAGTAAATTTATTTCAGAATAGAATTTTTTTTTCTCAGTGCATTTTTCTAGACTCTCAATTACATTACTATTATTAACATAATCTCGCCTGCGCATTACATATTTTTTCCGAAATTTGATTCTCTTAAAAAATTTATTGATAAAAAAAATTAATTTATTAATAAATTTATTTGTTGAATGGCTGTAAATTTTGTCTAATTTTCATTAGCAAAGTAACAACATTGGTCTCCTCAATTTTTTCCATGCACTGAGAAAAAAATAATGGTAAGAATAATCAAATATTGAGGCAAATGGTCCTTAGCGAATATTTTTTTTAATAATGAAAAAAAGCTGTTGAATTCACTAAATTTACTCAATTCAACTAATTAATCTGTTTGAATTAATTAAATTCAGTAAATTCAACAATTTTTTTAATTATTTCGAAAAAATATTTGCTAAGGACCATTTGCTTCAATATTTAATTGTTTTTACCACTATTTTTTTCCCATTTTAACATAGCAACAGAATTTTCGCTTCATCAGATTAAAAATTCACCAAGAAACATCAAAAAATGTACGTTTAATCCTGAATTATTAAAATTTATGTTCACACCGAAAAAAAATAATAAAAATGATGAATTTCGAAATAATGTGAAATAAAAGGGTGTAATGAAATTCCCTCGTAAATATCGTAATATCATTTGAGAATTTAATGGCGCGAACTGTCGCCGACTATCGTGCCGCAGATGCCAGTGCAGAAAGGGTTGGTGCAGCTGCCGGTTATCACTGCACCTCCTGCAACTTACGACCCATACTATATACACACACACATACACATACACATACACACATTGAGAAAATATATAGAGACGGTGGTGAGATCCCCAGGCTCGATTGCACTTACTCGGACGCCGATCGCTTATTATCCTCGTTTATTACGTCACACCCACCCGAACACAGGGCCTGTGGCCACCACCGCTTCATTGCAAGTGCGAGGATTTGTCGAATGGAAATTGTTCTTCATAATTTCTGCGTTATTCTGTGCGTTTTATTCACTTTGAAATTCTTTGGTGATAATAAATGTACAACAGATGAATGCATACACACACACACACACACACACACTAGGGGAAGGGAGGAGAGGAGGGGAAAATTATTAAGAGAGAAATTCGTGTGGTGTCCCAGTGCGTGAATTGATATATGATTATAACCCAGCATGCATCTACACGAGCGTGAACAATTATACGTATGATATATGTTACGAGGAAAAATGATTTGTTAAACGTCGTTTGGAATAACCTGAGACAGGATGGGATCGTATCCTCACAAGAGAGGCCAGTGCGAGAACCGAACGTGCAAGCGATTTATAAAGAGTTGCCTCTTTTTTTCTTTCTCTCTCTCTCTCTTTTTAACTCCCGCATATACAACTTCTTGGTGAAACTGGCGCCAGATCTGGCTTCTTTTTGTGTACGACCTAGACGTGCCACTCTTACAATTTATATTTCTCAAATTTTTGTCATATCTCCTTTGCTTTTTGCCCTCTCTCCACTTTTTTCGAAATCCTTAACTTGAGATACATTCTAATTAGTTGAACACGAGGAAGGAATTTTATTGCACAGCATGTGGATACAACACCCAAATGACTTGTGTCTGTCTGTGTACATGCGTTAAGAATATATCAAGAAAACGAACAAGACATCCTAATAATCTCGAGTTTCATCCTACCAGGTCACTGGCGCCTACAATACTATCAATCATCCTCTCGTCGATGGACCCAGGACACACCCACTTGCACCACCCTTCTCCAAGTCCATAAATGTCTCTCTTCATGTACAATCTTATGTCCCGCGTGAACAAGATACACATACACATACACAATGTGTTCACAAGTATCAAAAGCTTCAAGATTTTTCTCACACAACAGCTCTCTGAAGATGAAAAACCGTGTAAAATGGACGCTTGACATCAAGCAGTATACAGGCGTGTGTTCAGTGTTTGGTTTGACAGCGGGTGTCCCAATGACCTCGTAAACAATAGTCCCCACTTCCGAATGAGATACTTCTACTTCGTCTTTTGGTTTCATTTTTGTGTATTTCAAAACACACGTTGACCATATGGCTTTTGCCTTCAACTTACTCACTGAGGGAATTTTTTCATACTGCCCTGACTATCTGCTTATAGTCAAGGACAAAATCAACCATTCCAAACTAGTTATCACGCCCAGAATTATAATGTTAAGATTACTATTTGAGATCACTGCATTGAATGAAGATGCACAACATATGCATTATTATATTTTAGTTCTGTTAGCCATTTCCATATCATAACCCACACTTTATGATGTATTGCTCGACTGCAATAGAACAGAATCGATTAAATCATATGTGATTTACTAATGATTGAGTAAATGAAAATTCTATCTGTGTAAATTTGTCATTGATATCCGATTTTTCTGAAGAGTTTCCTAGCAGAAACAAAATTATAAATAACTTTGAAGTTATAAAAAAAGAAAAAAATTATAAATTGTCATCTTTTGGGTATCATAACTAATTTTGTACTGCAGCTATGAAAATCAAATTTCACATAACGAAAACCAACAGTTGATGATCATGTCTACTATCTGATAATTATACTTGAAGCTAAAAAATTCATTTTTAGAATGAAAAATTTATATTTTTGATCACAATATTTACTAACTATATGATTATAGTCGAGGCCTTTTTCTACTGTATTTTTTAGTTCTAGACACCGAAAAATTCTCTCCGTGACCCATAGTTCATCATGCTAACCAGGAGCAGAATAAGTTAGTAAAAAAATAGGAGCAAAATGATAACCAGAAGACGAGAAAAAATTCTCGAGAAATTAAATCTTCCAGAATTAGGGAAAACGTATGTTGGAAGTTGGATGTTTGGACTGTATCTTTGCTGGGAGATTTTTTGGTGAAAGTCAGGAGGGATCACTTTTCCGGATTTTATCTTTATGGAGAATCGGAAATGAGAGGACTCTACGGGGGTTGGATAAACACCGTGGCGCTAAACTCTCAACGTAATAGAAATCTTGACGTTTTACCTCAACCCCCCAGGATGACACTCGTCATCTAGCTTTGGGGGGGCTGTGTTGAAATACTTCTAGCTAATTAGGGCTTCTGCCTGCAGTTTTGGGGACATTATACCGTTGGCATTTACGACACTGCCTGAAATCTAATTTTGTACATTCGTGAGGGATTACGCGAAGTTTGCTTAATCAGAGTGTGAAGTGTGCTGTATTTTGAGGAGGATTTTCCCAGTAGAATTTGAAGTTATACTGGAAAACGATTTGAGTTTAAGGTAGTGTTTTAAAATAGGGTTGATAAAACGGAGAAGATGAGGATTTGGAGGTTAGCTTCTGATTAATTGCTGATAATTCGGGGAAATGTGCTTTAATTTATCCGAAAAAGTGATTAAACTATTCGAAAGTCATTTCTTCAGCTTGTGAATATAATTGTTATCTTCTCGAATTTTTTTTACATTAATCTCCTATCACATGCATGAGATAGAGAGAGAGGCAAATAGTTACGACTACCCTCTAATTAAAATTTCTCAATAAATTTTTCATTAGTTTGAAAATTAATTTTTTTTTTTCAACAATTTTGATTACTATTGTAATTAAAAATTTGACTGATGAAATTTTATAATTCTCTTTCTTATTCGAAATTTTGATTCTTTCTTACTTATTAATTGATTGGAATAATTAATTTTATAATAAAATCAACGCTACTATGTTTAATCTTCCCAAATATAACCGTCTTTCAGACAAAAATTTTGAGTTGAGAGTGTTAACTAAATGTAACACAAATAAGAACTTATAATTCAATTCAATCTAAATGACGCTTATATGACATTTATAATTCAATTTAACTAATAAAAATGTTAATAAGTTTAATAAAGAAAATAATTATGAAATTCCATCATTCAAATTTTAAATGACAATAGTAATCAAAATTGTTGAAAAAAAAAAATTAAGTTTCAAACTAATGAAAATTTTAAACATCCAAATTTTTCATTAAGAAAGTAATTAAAATTTTTTCGATGAAAATTACAGAAATAAAAAAATTAAAAACTTAAAAATGCTAATTTTTTTTGCCGATCTCTGACCATACGGTGAATTGAATATTTTTTTCTTCTATTATTTAGTTAAAATACTGTTCTCTTCGCCAATAGTTTTTAAATAATGGGTCAACCCTGTGGTTTTATTAGTAATTTCGTTATTTCTGTCCATTTTGGGGCGTTTCATTCCCACCACCGCTATTTTCAGTAACTTTGATAATTCATATCTCATAAACTGCACGAACAAAAATTATGAAAAAATTTAGAAAAATGTAAAAAAACATTTTTGATAAGGCATCAAAAAAATGAAGAGTTAACAGAACCCAACTTCACTGGGATCATACCTTAACTTTCAGCTGAAGCACTGATTCTTTTCTCGCACGAGTTTCAAAGGAGTTTTACCCAAGAGGTTTGAGAAGACTAGGATCTCAAACAACTGTGTACGAAGGAAGCTGAAATGGCTCTCAAGTAACAACGGAAATGTCTCTCCCTGTAAACTACTAATCACCATAAACCACCGTTCTACACGTGTTACAAATTCTCAGCCAAGAGGAATCACCGCCCGTTTGTCTCGTTGTTATACCACGTTTTGTTACTCTCAAGGGTCCTCCTCTCTCCCATCTCAAGCATTTATTCTCCTCTCTTCCACTTCAGATCACAGAATTATGGACCCCAAGAGTGGTCAGAATCCTGTTTTCAAATAAATTAAGCAAAATAAACTCTCATTCGCCAAATAAAAAAAAATCCTCTATCCTCTGGATGCATAATAAGAGCCCCGATAATTCCAACTAATCTATCGCAGTGTCGATGGGCAATCGATTGCAGCAGAGAAGGGAAGTTGCCCCATGGATTCTGGCAACCCGCTGTGAAGTTTAGGTAGAACAACACGCCCACGCAAAGGGATTTTCGGGTTGAAGGTGCGCACACGTTCTTTAGAATGAAAGAGAATATATCCCCCTTCCCCCCCCCCCCCCTATCACAAGACAACTGACTCCACTTGAATTGAGAGGGATGAGGAGGATGGGTTTCGTATATGCAGAGAAGACATTCGTCTCGCATTAGCATATACACGCGGTGAGAAGGTCCTTATGCATTTCTCTTTATCTATCTGCCGCCCTTTTGCATTTGTGCACCTCTGGACTGCTCTTCCTTCTTCCTTCCTACTTCCAACAGAGGACTAAAGAAGGAGGAATATCACATACACATACACATACACACACAAAAAAAGGAGAATATATTCTTGGAAGATAATTAAAGAGGAATAAAGTATTTTTAGAGATTATTAAATATCTAAATGCACAATGTAGCACATTTACATGTGGTGAATATGATGGGGGAGGGGGAGGAGGAGGGGGAGGGGAGGGGGGACGTGAAACGAGTGTTTATATGAGTTTAAAAATGAAAAAAAAAGGGGAGAAAGAGCACTTTGAATGAGTATCATCGTAAAACTTCAGTATGTTTCCAGCGATTTCTTCTCCCCCCCCCCTCCCCCCATTCATCTGTCGCTGGCATTGAACGAGTACGAGAAAGAGGAGGGAGAGAGAGAGAGAGTGGAGGCGCGTGGTGTGCAACTCCTTCGAGCGGATATGATAAACCATCGGATAACGATCGTATAAGAGAGCAAGGGCACATTGGCCAAATTAAATCCTTGGGACGTCGAATCTTTCAGCAGGAAAAAAAAGAAGGAGGAGGAGGAAGGAGGAAAAAAAAAAAGGTTTACGAGGGTCGAGAGAGTTGCAACGAGGCTTCGATTCGAGTGCAATCGTAGGGCCCCAGTTGGCGCCGTTTTTGGAAGGCAGAAGAGGGAGGGGGGGGGGGGCAGGAGGGAATGAGAAGGCCCTAACGGTAAGATATTTTTCGAATGGGAGGGCTGTTAAAGTTATATTGCTTCTTGAGAGCTGTAAAACCCCATGAAAAACCATGGCGAAAACAATGAGACTTTATTGTTATTACCGTTTTCAAGAAGATTCCTGTAGATGGAAATGAAAGCGTTTCGGGTATAATTACGAGAGAGAAAGAGAGAGGGGGGGGGGGGGGGAGTGAGGGGAGGAAGGAGTATTAAAAATTGTGGAGAGCAATGTTAACACGTTTTTAATTAATATGAAAATAGTAGAGGTGTGAAAATTTCGTGGATTCTTTTGAGTGACGAAGGCGAACAGGTAGGAATTTTTATTTATTTTTATTTTTTTTTTCTGTTGCCCTCACCCACGTGCTCCAAACGGGAATAGATATATGAGCCTATAGGCCACACTAGGTTCCCGGGGTTTTGACAACAATTTCCACTTAGTGCAGGCGCTTGGAGAAGAAATGCGTGACATGGACGCGCTTTGGACCCCGACTGGCTGGCCCTGGGTTTTTTTTTTCACTTTTTCTTTTTTTCTCTCTGCTTTTGGCAGAGAGAAAAAGGCAGAAAATAAAAAAGGGAGAAAGAGCTTGAAAAACATAACTCTGAAGATAGAAGTCGATTTGTGTGTTGATTAGATAATAGAATGAATTATCCTTTTGTATGGGAATAATGAATATGGCGACGATTAAGGTGGAGTCTTAAGCGGCTCTTTCAGTTAGTCCTCTAGTTGATTAGTTGAGACACAAGAAAAGGGGAGAAATTATTCTTTGGGGTGGCTGAAATAGGCGCCTCGTATTCATGAAAATTATTTGGGGGAGCGGTCGAGATACTCATCTCACTTGGGTTGAATATAAAGAGGAGAGAAAGAGGGGTGGGGGGGGGGAGGGGGGGAGAGTTGAGTATGAGGGGGTGTTATAAGAGGGCGGAGTGGGTTATGGTTATGGTGGTGTTAAACTCAACGGCAAAGGTGTCGACGCGAGTTTGTATGAACGTGTAGAATGAGATGGAGGATTTCTGGGAGTTGTATGAGGAGGGGAAGGAGGAGGGTGACGACACGCCAAGCTCATTCACACCTCCGCCCCCCCCCCCTCCCTCTGTGCTGTGGATTAAGAGAAGAAAAAACAGAATTTTATCTTTCAAAGTATGAAAATCTGTGTCTCTCGAACCAATGAAAATTACGACTTTGACTAGCAGCGGAAGTTTCTTGTTCGTGGGCCTGTGATAAATCCCCCACGGTGCCGAAAGGAACAGGAGTATACTGACAAAGTGTCAAAATAGTTTGAGCCTCTTTGAGGAAAGACTCATAGTTTATTATTTTTGAATTGAGTGGGAAGAAGCAGGGAACTTGAGGGATGGGAATGAAACGTTCTGTTTATAGATAACACTAACGAGTCATTGTCAGGCTTATCGAAAACATTCAATTTTCTGTATAGTTATTGAGAAATTTTAATTAGAAAGTTGTCGTAACTATTAGCTTTTCTATGTTTTCAATATTTCACAGAATGATACTGAAAATAGTATACATTTGACCATTTTCAGATTTTTTTTCTTCTAACAAATAAATTATGAAAAGAAAAGAAAAATATGCAAATGTAGACAATATAAAAACTCTATAAATGCGAATTTTTCAAATTTTCTTTCTATAATAATTCATTTCTTTGCAAAAAAAAGCACCAAATTGTCAGATATTTGCTAATTTCATCATTTCTCAAATTCATCAATTAAAATTACAAACACTGTTCAAAATCTGTGTTAAATTTGTGAATAGAACTTCTAGGTTTGATCCCATATCAGCTATTCGCAAGAATCATCATTGGCTGTCAACTGAAAATATGCGAAATTCTTTTAATTTATAACATTTATAGAACTATCATGATTTGAAAAAAAAACGCGTCTTTCAGATCAGTTGTCATCTAAGCAGCCATCTCATGTTCATATAAGATGTGATGAAACTGCCGCACTTCAAGTTCCTTTTGCTAGAACATCATATGTACCAAAAATCATCTATTATCATGGCTTCTTCATTATGTAATGCTTTACCATCTAATATCACTACACTAACCAAAAAATAATGGTAAAAACTATCAATGGCATCAAATATTGATGCCATTGGTCCTTAGCAAATATTTTTTTGAAACACTTAAAAAAGTTGTTGAATTTACTGAAAATTTAGATAATTCAAACAGCTAAAATAGCTGAATTGACTAAATTCAGTGAATTCAACAGCTTTTTCGATCATTTTTAGAAAAACTTTGCTAAAAACCAATGGCATCAATATTTGATGGTTTTTACCACTATTTTTTTCTTAGTTAACATCATCGTCCTTTTCAGCTTTAATCGAGAAATCTATTTGATTACTGAATGGTTAATCAAATCGCTGATATATACTGATATACACTCCATATACTGACAAAATGTCGAAACAGTTTGAACTTCTTTGAGCAAACTCTCACATTCATTATTCCAAATCAAGTGTTAAGATTCAGAGCTTGAGCAGAGCGAAAAAAGAAACGTTCTGTTTATAGATAAACCCTAACGAGTCATTGTCAGGTTTAATCTCTGATACGAGATAGAAATGAAATAAAAGAAATTAGAGGAGGTGTCCCAGCATTGCGAAAAAGGGGGTGAGTAGGTGGAGCAGAGTAGGACCACCCAGCCTGTGTCGGTGGGCTTAGTGTCGGCAGAACGCGTGGGCGCCATTCTTTTCCTCCTTTCCGACCTTCTTCCCCCCTTGTTTTTAAACCCGTCTTCTGGATCCCTCCACTCTCCCCCACCACCGCCAAAAGAGTGTCTTGCGGATATGTGTGTCTCTCGCGTCCTCCCAAAGTCGCCATTAGAATGGTGGAGGAAATGAAGAGGAGGAAAATAAAAGAAAAGAGGAGGTAAAAAAAAAAAGGAAGAAAAGAAACGAAGGAAGAGTTGAGTGAGAAACGTGTGGGTCATTAATAAAACGGCAGAGTCAGCGTGTAACCGATCCACCATTGTCTCACCGGATGAATGAACTAACTCGTTCAAGCACCCCTATTTTGGTAACGAGGATAAACTTCAAGTTGAAAAGACCACCACGACTATCACGATTTTTCGTCGTTTACTTGACTACTCTTCCCCTCCCCCTTCCCCCTTTTCTCTCTCTCATTTCCGTCTTTTTCAGTGGCACTTCCAAAGAAGAAGAGGAAGAAGGAGTTAAGTCGGAGTTTGTAGATAGAAAAAAATAAAAGAAACGACTCTGCATGAATAATTCTATTAGTACATTTAACCGATGACTTTTCACGTGCTGCACACACACACACCACCACCACGTAACGCCGATTTCCCATTTACCACAGGATAAATAAAAATAAAAGGGGGAAAAAATACCAGATATTTCAGTCACAAATTTCATTCGGAGGATAAAAAAGAATGGATTTTTTTTTTTGTGTGTTGCCTCCGGCTACAATTGCAGACAATGAAAATGTTACTTGTATTTCCCTTTCCTATTCTGTATATATCCTCTCTATTCTGAAACTAACTCACACAATCACCCCCAATTATCCGGATAGCCTATAGGCCCCACGATTTCCCGGGCAATATAACCCCTCTTTTCCACTACCATTATCGGATGACAAGCGCTAGTGCTTTTATGTTTAATTGATATTTTTCGTAGCTCTCTACTGAAAAATCCATTAATCCGCGGTTTTAACAAGCTTTTTTTTTTTTTTTTCTATTTTTTCTCTGCTTTTGTTCGTTTGGACACACTGTGCAATTGCCAGTGTTCGATAAAAAAAATTTGCAATAATTTAATTATTCAATGCGACAAGTTTGAATGGTATGCTTAACAAGTATCGTTGGGTAATTTATTTTTTTGTCCGTGTTTTCCTTCTTTTTTTTTTTGGAGTTTTTCAAGGGCTGTACCCTCGGATCGGTTACACCGAGTCGTAAATTATTTTCCCTCGTTATGGAAACAGAGATTTGAGGCGGCAGCTTTTCAAGGATGTGACCGAAAAAAAAATTGGGAATTATTCCTATTTTTTTTTCTTCTTTCCTTTTTTTTTACCGCCTCTTCATAGGAAGGATTTCCCCCCAGACACATTCCCTCCTACTTTTTTTTTTTCCTATTTTATCAGTGGCCAGTGTCAATTGTGTGCCGAGAGGGCTGTGCCCATAGATGGGAAACCCCCTTTGCGGGCATTTCGAAAATGTTCGGTGAAAATTAAATGAACAATTCGTCGGAGAGAGAGAATAACGACCCCCACAGAGACACAAATTGTTTGAATGTGTGCATACCAAACGTGAACGTCACATCCGAATATTTTTACTCTATTTGCATTTCCACCTTTTTTTTCCATTTCAATCTACGTTTTTTTCCAATTCATTCATTCAAAAAAAAAGAAGAGAATGTGCGAGGAAAAAAAAAGGAAACAAAAATATTGTCGAGATGATTCAAACAAATTGGTGGTGTTTCAGTTCGACTTTCGAGTGCTTTCCGGTGTCCGGAGGATCAAATTTCACGTTCAAAATACCCACACAGTAACAGTTTTAAGAATGAAAATAGCCGATATTCTTCTTCTTCGTCAGGTCAAAAAGGTTCGAAGATACAATCTTTCTTTTTTTCTTTTTTTGAATGGGTGAAGATCATTTAGAGACGCCTGTTGGGGGTTCTCCTGGCGCCAACGTCGAAACGCATGATTTTTTTGACTGCACCTGAGATGTCATTTTCCCACTGAAAATTAACTGAGTGTCTATTTCACTGTATACCCAGAAGAAATTGATAATTGATTGTATCAGGCAAATATGAGCACTTATGTCTGAGCCAATGACAGCAGAATAGAGTGGAATCGGAAGTACGCAAGAAAAGGACTATGGAATAAGCTAAAGATGCCTTGTGTGTGGAAGGAAAAAAGAGGCAAGAAGAAGCAGACACAGGGTGAAACGGAGTGGCTCGTTAGCGCAAGCCACCCATGAGATAGTAATCGGCTAATCTTCGTCGAATGGAAGAGACCCGATGCCACAAGGCATCCAGAAAAGAGGGAGGTACCCCCACAAATACACAGCAAGAGAGAGCTCTTCACTGATTTTTTTCTTTTTTCATGATCTCTTGGAGAACACATACGACTGATTATCCGGAGACTATTTCAACGTGTCAGCAAACGCCTGTCCTTTTTTTTTTAAAGAGGTCCAATCACTGACTGTGTTCACTGAGAGAATTTTTCGAACTGTGGAACTAAAAATATAGCGGGGAAAGACCTTGACTATGAAATATATCGACCAAAATTTTTCGATTACAGCTATCAGATAGTGGACATGACTATAATTTAACTGTTTCAGTTATAATCCTAGGTGCGATTATTGATTTGGAATAGTTCATTTTTACTTTTAAGGAATAGTCATGCTAGTGGGAAAAAATCCTCTTAGTGTTGAATAAAAAGTCTTGATGAAAATAATTTTTCCGAGATAATTAATGGAAATTAATGGACATTCATTTCTGAAAATTGTAAATATAAATGTGAATTTGTATAAACGGTTATAGGAGATGGAGATTTTAACACTTGCTTTTCAATTATATTGCCATTTGATGATTAAATGCGGAAAAGAACTGAAAATCAACTTTTGGAAAAATCAAAAATTTTATTTTTGAATGAAAATTATTTGCCTTTGAAAAATTAACTTAAAATTTGAAATTAACTTGCATTGCAATGAAGTTGAAATGTTTGATAAAACTGTATTTAATTGTTATTTCTTTGTAAGATCTTCTATTTTAACCAGGGATAGGTGGGGTAAAATGGACACGGATTGATTTTGGTATTTTATACTATGAAAATTACTCGAAATGGATGGAAACATTGGAGATAGGGTTTTTCTGATGATTCCATTGGAAAGCTGAGAAAATTTCACATGAAAATCATATGTCAGACGTTATTTTTTGGAATTTTTCGAAAATTTCATTTTTTGCTCAAGATTTGAAGGTAAAACTCTTCTGTTTTTGAAAAATTTCAGATTTTTGAGAATATCTCTGGTTCTACTGATCGTAGCGACCTGGGGTTGATCTTAAATGAAAGGTGAGTTCATTTCCCATCGATTTATGGGGTTAAAAAAGAAAAATATCAACTTTTTCAAGTACTTATAGGGCAAAAACTGATTTTCAGAAAATGACCCATAAATATTTGAAAAATTGATTTGAAAAAAAAATTGAACCACATAAATCGATGAGAAATGAGTTCACCTTTCATTTGAGATCAACCCCAGATCGCTACGACAAACATAACCGGAGATATCGCCGCAAAAGTGAATTTTTTCGATTTTCAAAAGGGAAACCTTTTCAAAACTTGGCCAAAAAAGTAAATTTTTCCAAAAATTGAAAAAAAAAATTTCAACACATGTTTTCCGCCTAAAATTTCCTCAGCTTTTCAATGGGACCATCAGAAAATTTCTATCTCGAACCGTTCAATTAGAGTATCCATTTTACCCCACCTTCCCCTATATAAACGTTTCGTAAACTATTTATTTTCGAATTCTATTATTTTTAATGAATCTTTTAATTCAATTTGTCAAATTTTGAGCAGTACTACATTTTCTACAACATATATACAGAAATTAGACTTCCTCAAGCCATTATTTCATTCTAAAAATCCTCAAACGAATTAATTACGATTAAATTGCCTCTCATCTACTATTTATTAACAAAGTCTTCGGCGAATGCAGAAATTAATTTTCAAAGGATTGAAACAAGGGGAAAATTTACGGAAATTCATTTCTTCTCATCTTACTCTTTTCAGGGGGCTAATAACAGAGGAATTCTCGTTGCGTTAGACGCCCGGGCCTTTCCACGCTTATGATGTATGAGCACAGTCCGTAGTGCTCTATGCAATTAGGAAACCCCCCTGAAGCTCGATTTAGAACACAGTGAATCGTCTTTTCTCTTCAGGCTCTCTTTACCATGAAGGCGCTAACTCTCACGCCCGGTATAAATGACTGAATGCCACGGCGTTGACACTGAAATATTAATGAACCATCTTAAATTCATCAGCCAATACACTCGTGTCTTGGCTTAAAGTTCCACGTAAGTTAAACTCTGAAATCAATTTATAAATATCGAAATAAGTAACGAATTAAGTGAAAAAAGATATTATTAAGATATTAAGATATTAAAAAGATAAAAACTATCAAATATTGATTCCATTGGTTTTTAGCAAATATTTGTTTAAAATAATTTAAAAAGTTGTTAAATTCACGGAATTTTGTTAATTCGAACAGATTAATCGTTTCGAAGAACAAAAAATTCTGTGAATTAGACAACTTTTTTAATTATTGAAAAAAAATATTTGCTAAGGACCAATGGAATCAATATATGTCATCATATTCTTGTCTTATCTGTTCAATTTACTTGTAATCGTGTAATTTATTCATTTATTTATTTATTTATTAACGATTTTAACACGACTTGTTTACTGAAAAAAAAATAGTGTTAAAAAGAACCAAATATTGACGCAATTGGTCCTTAGAAAATATTCTTTTTAAATAATTAAAAAAGCTGTTGAATTTCCTGAATTTAGTCGATTCCACTAGTTAATCTGTTCGAATTAACTAAGTTTACCAAATTCAACAATTTTTTCAAACATTTCAAAAAAATATTTGGTAAGAACCAATAGCATCAATATTTGATTTTTTTCACCACTATTTTCTTCTCAGTGGTGCAATGGAAAGATTTGAGGACTGCTTGTTGCTCCATATTATGAAAATCAATTTCAAATCGACAAAACATCAATGATGTCAAGAGTCTGAAGAAGCTGGCATTGTTCAGCGAAATTGTCGCGATTTGACAATAATTTGATGTTGTTAATGACTTTTCCAATATTCCTCTGAACAATTAGAATATCTAATAAAAAAAATGGAAATGATTCCGATAATTGATGGAATCTCCATTTGATGGTTTTTACTGCTTTTTTTCTCAGTATAGTTTCAAAAAAAAAAGGCATGAGGATAATAACAATGAACTTCCTTTGTTCTTGATTTAACAGCACGCAATTTTTAACTCCTCGTAACGTCTCTATCTCGCTGATTAAAACGAACTTATGCATCGTAATAAAGTGTAACGAAATGACTCAAGTTCAGAGGGTCTCTTTTTCGTTTTTTTTTTTTATCATTAACTCGGAATCAGTAATCTGAGCCGACATAGCATCATAAAGTGTAATAGCAATATAGAAACGAAAAACAAAAAGAAATTAAATGGATAAACAGTTTATTATGAATTAAAAGCATCCAAGAGTAGTTTTGACGCTTGTTCGCACCGTGGCCTCGCTAATTAGGCAAGATGACTATCTGTCCAACCACATGTCCCTTAAAGCGATTCCATGCCCCCCGAGACATCCGGTGTGTATGGTGACGCGCCCCTTTCCGTTAACACATACAGAAGAAATTAAGAAGGATTCAAACTTTGTGCATTTTATTTGTGTATTATTTAACTGCAATCGATAGAATTCAATGGCTGCAATTTGTGCAGAAATAGTCAAGTAAATACTGAGAAAAAAAAAAGAATAATAATTATTACACGTGCAATTAGTTAGAACGTAGCACATTATGCTAATTTAAAGCGTCACTAAATACTTAATAATAAAGAACTCATCTTGAATTTTAAAATAGCAAAGAATACCCGCATATGAACACCTGAGTCACGAGTCATACCGCATTTAACATCAGCATAAACTTAAATTTATAAAAGAGAAAAAAAAAAAACCATTATAAATATAAAATCCATCACATTTATATTCATCGTTTTGCCACTGGTTTATACATATTGTGGCAAAATGGATCGCGTGTCGATCTGCAACGAGATATTTGTTACTTTACAGTTGTATCACGTTTTACTGAACGCGCTGGTTAATGTAGGAAAAGGGGGAGGAGAGAGAAAGAGAGACTATAACATCCGAAGTTGGCCCATTGTTTTGTGTTGTACATGAGTGTATTTCTGTTATGCCTGTCCTCTTCATCGGTATGATCCTGACTTCTGCAATCGTGGATAAGTCTGTTGAAACCATACACAATTGACCTCTTTTTTTTCCTGTTTCATGTGCCGCTTTCCCTTCGTTTTTTTTTTTTTTTACTGATGAATACTTCACCGTCTTCATTCAGTTGTCTAACGTTTTATTGGGTAATTAAGTGACTTCCTCTGGAAATTAGAAAAAAAAAGGCGCAGAAGGTAGTTTATTGTTTCATTTTTATTATTTTCGTAAGGAATGAGAAATGAGGATCCACTGATTTTTACGAGGTATTTTTGAAATTCAAGAATGTTTTTGAGAACAAAAATGTGGAATCAGGTCTCCTTTTTCTGAATGGTAAAAAAATCTCATTTGAAGACGATGCCAGGATGAGATGACGCCTTACCGGCGCCTATGTACCCTCTGGAACCCATAAAATCTATTTTCCTCGGATGTCGTCCAGAGGCCAGTGTGCCGAGGAAATACGAACTTGGGTTGGGCAAACTTAATTTATCACCCATGAAAAAAAAAAAAAAAGGAAAGTAAAAAAAAAAAAAAAAGAAGAATCAGAGGAAGTAACGAAGTCCGATGGCAGCAGAAGCATGAAAAAGAATTAATAAACAAGTGCCTGAAGGTGTATTATATTCAGGACAGGTAATAAGAAGACAATTACGCGAGCTAAATGAAGCTTCAGTTTGAATAATGGTGGCTAAAACAGAGGTGAGGATTGCTATTTGCCTGAGGGGAAGAACAGAGACTCCCATATGTGCGCGCATCATGCATATATATATATATATAAGATTACAATTTGCTTTTTGGAGTTGGAGATACTCTTCTCATACATTGGTTCTATATGAGAGGCAAAGAACCAATGTATGCATATAGCTGTTGAGTATCCAAGTGAGGTTGAAAATATGCAGAGGGTCCAAGCTCACTTGGACTCTCTCTCTTCCTATATCTCTCTGTGTTCCCGGGGGGTTGGCCAGTGAAAATAAACTCGGGGTTATAATAACGCGCATAAATCAGAAGTGTTAATATTCGGGGGCGTATTAGTAGGAGGTGTAGTTATTCCACCTATATTCACCTGCCTTCTGGACACACAGTATGTATGCTTTTGCTTGTATTGTATCTTTTGGAGATGGTGGTTTTGCCTTATAATATCATGAGGGACCTCTGGGCGAATAATACAAACTCTCTCTCTCTCTCTCTCTCTCTGTTGCATCGGTATAGATCATGTCTGCCTTTGGACGGTCCATGAGAGTGGTTTACCCGCCTCCTTGTTAACCCATGAAGTTTACTAAGTCCTTCGGGGTGCCTTCCACGCGTTGCCACCCGCTAATAGCCCTACCGTTAACCAACTACCGTACACAATTCTACCTCATTTCACGTATTAACTGGTTAACATTCATCATTCTCCCTGGTCTTTGGGTGTGTAATGAAAATTTTCATAATATGCCTGATGCAAAAGTGTCTTCCAAAGACTTATCTCATCAATTTGCTCTCTCTTGCGTGGTGCTGCAGTAGTATTTGAAAATGAAATGATGATTTTTTTTTTGGCTTTTGTGGGTCAGGTGGTGAGGCACTTGTGGGCGGTCCTGCATCCCTTAAATCAGCCGGCAGCCACTGGTAAATATTAATTCTCCACGGCTCGCAGAACCTCTTCATTTTTTTGTTAACTCTTCTTCTTCGTTCTCCAATGTGTTTTGTTTATTTGTGTTTGCTTAGAGGAGGTAATTAGAATCTGATACAAATGGCTTATTATTTATCGGAGAATCTTCACTGATTGCTTTCATCACCACTGCTTGATTCATTTCAGACCTTTTTTTTTTTTTTTTCTTCTCTCTCTTGCCTCTTTTTTACTTTTAATTTTTTTCATTTCCAATTACTCATTCCTCTATTTATTTCATTAATACCTGAACACACACGGGCTTTTATCATACGTGATGGATAAATGCTGACGTAATTGTACGCGTTGATTCACAGTCATCGATAACAATGAGTGACAGACAGTTGAAGTTGAGTGGCTGACACATCTGGAGAATTGTATGTTTATCATTGGATGGCTAATAGAAAACTCGTTGAATTTTCGTGGATAGACGATCGTCATGCCCGACGTGTTCTCAACGGAATGAAGGATAATGGACACACACATACACACACATATACGTATTGATAGGCGATACACCTGAGGATCTTGGGAACGTGTAAATGTACAGTTGAATTTTTTTTTTTTCATTTGTTGTTTTTTTTTCGGCATCATTGCTCATGTAGACCACGTGCGATCGTCATACGGGCCATTGAAAAAAAAAAAACTTCTTTTAACCAATTCATTTTGGAAGAAAAGGGCTCGGAAATTTTCGTGATAAAAATTAGAAATAGCATCATTTGGAATAACGAGCATCGAGCAAACATGAGACACACGTGAATGCTAAAGTAGAAATCGATTTACGATAATTGACTAGAAGGGTGATTGGGAGTTATATACCTACAAGTGCTTCATGGGGCTGACCCGAATCTGCCTACTACGTCAAACATATATTTCAGTAATCGCAAACGATCGTTTCTCTCTACTGCATTTATTTATACCGTGGAAATCGTAACTAACGCTTGTGCAGAGAAATAGAAGGCAAAAGGGGGAGAGAGAGATAGTATATATATATATATATATATATATATATGTTCAAAGGCAAGTGAGGGTATCCCGTTAATTAGCCCCGGTGTCGATTTAATTACCGGGGGAGTAATTGGCATTGGCCACTGTCGTGCTACAGCCCTGTCTCTCTTCCCTTTCTCTTCTCTCCGCTCCGCTTTTGTCGATCTCTGGACCTCTCTCGATTTCGCATACCGTTGCATATTCATCGTTGAATTATTATATGCATGTGTAAGGTTTTCGTTCACTCGCTTATTCACAATGATAAATTCCTGAAGGTTCAAAAGAAGAGAATAAAAAAAAAAAACCTAGCAATTAAAACACAAAAATCCTTTACATTACTCTTTGTCCACGACTTTAATGTGAATTTTTAGCAATTTTAAAGTTTAATTCCAATTGTTTTTACTGCGAAAACAAAAACACCAGTTACAAAAAACTCATTTCAAATTTTTACAGAGTCATGTTTTCACTGCAGCAAAAAAAAAAGGACCAGGCAAAAAAAAATGCACAAACTAGTACGAATAAAGGTCACAGTAGGTTTTTACGTATATCGTGTGTGCAATGTTATCCACAAACATGCTGGGTCTACGGCCAATTTATCCCAAGGGATGAAGCCGACGACGTGCCGAACTGTGTCGGGGATGAGGCCAAACCTTGTCCAGTAGAATGAATTCAGTATGCAGCCACCCCCCCCCCCCCCCCCCCCCAGTGCGGTTAGATGTATACAGTGGTCAGTGGAGCCTCCAATTTTCTCCACTTTCCCCTCATCTGTTCTTGATAATCCGGGAAATATTCAAAATTTTCACTTCTGTTACGTTCCAGATATTGACTTTGGACGTTAAATTAATAAGTCTGATATTCGCAGTTCAAAAGAACCACAGGAATTCGTTGTTTCTGTTGTTAATTGGTGGATTCTTGAAATGTACTTAGTTATGCTATTTTCACGTATTATTGTTTATTTTTATTAAGATTTGCCAATTATTTCTTATTGAAATTACTAAAATTTTTTTATTTTCCTAAATTTTGATTTGTCCTAATTGATCCGGACGTTGCACTTCTTAAATAGATTTTTTTGCTTCGATTTTAGGGATACACCTGAAATACTAGAGATTTATTAACCCATCATTGAGTATGAACCCCTCAAAAACAAAATTTACAACACCGCAGGTGTCAAATTATCCGAGCCAGAGGCCTAAAATGTTTGACGATAAGCCACCACATACTCTAGTAATTATATTTTGTTCACCGATCATTATAACGTACAACCGCTGTACATTGGCATCAGTGTATCTCCATGCGCGTGTATAATAACGCCAGTATGTGTACGTAAAATTAACAGCACAGAATATTGTCAGATAGGATTTCAAACACTTTTACTCTATCGTTTTTATATACACACAGAGAGAATTATCCTTTTATTAATGGCCTTTCACATCACGATTTATTAATGCATTTATTGAACGTATTTATTATCGTGTAATTTTCTCTTTACCTTAAGTCTGGTCAAACGTGGCTCCTCAGCTGCAAGTTTCGCCAGTGCTTGATAGTCTCCCTGTGCTGCTCTCACCAGCCATTCTCTTGACTTTCCATCCAACTGCTGATGATGATAAAGAAAAAAAAAAAATTGGAGAAATTAATTTCCAATAACTTCAATTTGTCACGACAATCAGTAGACATATTCGCCAAAAAAAGTAATTTTATTTCAACTCACCGATGCTACAGAAGCGCTGTCATCCTCGTCCGTCCCCTATCAATGTAACAGAAAAAAAAAGAGAAAACATTTAATCAATTTCCCATGAAATTGGCGTCACATAAAAAATGAAATAAAGGCGAAAAAAAAAAAATTGAAGGATCGAGGCGGAGCAGAGCTTGATCCGAATCACGGGTAAACGACTATTCATCCCCGTTAAACTGTTTGTATTTTCACTCGTCACGGGCAACGAAAACCCCACCAGGGGGGCCAAACAGTATCTCGACACACTCGCTCAATCGAGCATGACTTATCAAAAAAAGAGAAAAAAAAAACTTCGTGGTATCTTCTGTTGAGTCATCATTAGGTACCCATCAAGCCACGATATATCTCTATCCATCGAAATTTAACTAAGGCCCAAAAAAGTAACAGCATAGCTGAACATAAAAATAGTGTTGTGTATTCTTCACTTCCTTTCCCACCTAATAATTTCAATCTCGATTCAATAATTTCTCCTTAACAATGTAGCACACATTTGATTCACTTCTTTTGTGCTGAGAGAGCACATGTTGAAATTAAGAATGGACCTCCTGTGCAGCAAAAGATACTTCCTTATTGTGTTTTAAAGCTAATTAATATTTTAATTGAGATTATCGTGGTTTAATTAACGCAACGGAAAAGTAAATTGACTCTTAGGTTTGGCTCTAGATGATGTCCTTTCATGTCGCTTGATCGATTTTTTTTTTCCCCGACAAAACTGCCAGAACATTTAAAAACTTTCTCACGATGCATTATGCAGCCAATATGTTCAGTCGTTTCTGAAACAGTCAAACTTTTAGTGGGACCTTTTAAAAAACTTTTGTCGGGACATGGCTTCATGGAGTTTTCGAGGGTTCACGGTACTTGGACAGTTGGAGTGAATCAAAATGTGCCTTTTTTTTGTTGAACTAGATGCTTGAAAAGTTGATGAATACTCTGTGGATTGTAAGCCAAGTTACGTATTATCAAGGACCTCTTCTCGACATTCAACTAATCTGGGACACGCGTTGGTTGGCACGTGTCAAAAATGCGAAAAAGTCGATTTCTCTCTGTTTTCCTCCATTACATCGAAGAGCTAGAATGTGTTGATTGTGGGGTGTTGATACACCGGGGAGACTGGGGAAACGTTTTAATAAGCCAAACGCACAGTGCACCGCCTCTTGGGGTGGAAAAGGGCAAGTATAAATATATTCCTCTGCTCTTGCACACACATACACACACACACCCACACACAGTGTGCATTGAACGAGAGCATAGAGATGAGATAAAGTGAGACACTGAAAATTGGGGTGGTTTAGAAACTGCCCAGGAAATATATATGCACAGTATTGGTTTGAATATGCTAGGGTTTTTGGTACAAGAGGCAAAACATGTTGCGGCACGAGCTGACTCGAGTGCTCCCTGGAATTAGCTTTATTATAACCTAGGGGCCATCCATACCCACCATAATTGCGAGTGAACATTCACCGGACGACATGTGAAATTATAAACAAACACATATTCCTCCTAGCTTCAGGCAAATTTTCGAGAGTTTCATATGATAAGAATTCACTCGTTTATCTTCAAAAATGGCCTGCAGTACTTTGTGCTAAATACTAAACAAAAGACCTTCAGAGATAATTCGTTAAATTGATTCACAGCCTGGGAAGATTTCATTAGGTGGAAGGAAACGAATAGCCAGAAAGACATAGTGGAAGCCAGTTGGTGTGGATCTGTGCAAGAACAAAGAGTTGCATGAGAATGAGAGTATGAGATTCAAAGCAGTGGAATAGAGAGAAGGAATGAGAGCCCTGGATTAGTTGGGGTAGGTATGCGAGATCGATTATGCGATCTGTGGATAACGTTGGCCTGATTTATTCCCCTAATGGGCGTTCGCGCATTCATTTCGTTGGCGGACGAGGCAATTCGCTAGCTCTGGGTACTGGGCCTTCCTCGCGAGAGTACTGGCAGTGACAGGAAAACTCTCGGTGGGTGATTCAGGGTTTTGGTTTCGGCGACGCCTCCAAACGACTCTAATGCCTATACGAAATGTCTTCTCTTAAGGCCTGAAATTACTTACGATTGACCCATCTTATGCAATTATTCCGGGAAAAGATGCTGTTTTTTTTTGGAGATTTTTGGATATTCGAGGGAAAGAAGTCGATGATGATTTGGAAGAGGGAAAAGAATCGGTACGACTTGTAGGATAATTCAAACCGCGTGGTACAGACAGGAAACGAGGACGGGAATTGGTTGGAATTAGCGGGTAACTCGATTATTAGTTTGGCGGTGAATGGTGATTCATAGCTGGCTAGTCGTATTTTCCCTCAGCATATAGCAAACTGCGGAGCTAACCCAGAGTTTGCTCCGGATGGGGAACATGGAGCAAACTACACGCACGCCTCTTCCAACCCATTCCAAATTCACTATCTCTGTCTCTCTTTCTCTGTCGGCCCTTTGGCTTTTCCAAACGGGATGACAGGAATATTCGTTTCGTACCGTGTACCACTCTGCGAGTCCCCTCTCTCTCTCTCTCCAAAACTCCCTCTCATGTGTGCATCGTATTGCGATCATATCGTTGGTGCTCCTATAATTTACTAGATTATTTGCACTCGAGCATTATCATTCTGTACGTGTACCTCCAGTTTGTCTATCAATAGCATTTTGATGAATTCCCTCTGTTTCTGCATAAACTATTAGCCGTGAATTTTAATTCTAACAGAGTGAAAAATTCTCGAGTCATGGATGAGAATACACGTGGGTGTTCATGAGAATAGAGAGAGGGAATATTCACTTGGAGCAAAAGCTTCTTTAAGGCGGGGATAAAGGTATGTAAGGGCCACAGTGGTCTGGCTGTGCGTCCCTGATACCCCACTCCCACAGCTAATTCCGAGGTGTAATCTGCGGGTACCATCTCAACTGGATTAGCATATAGATAGCGTTAGGGGATGAAGGCATACAGGCGCCTTGCCTAGACACAATCGACGCCATGATGATTCTGGTTCCCAGTGTCTTCTGCAGACTGAGGCCACAATTTTCAAATGATTTTTACCTTGATTCACTGTGAAGTTCATGGACCACAATGCTAAACAGTATTGACAGTCTCGTACTTGGTTTAATGTGGCTATTTGGCAGGTCGAGTTGTATTGGTTAACAACGAGCTCATCTCACAGTGAGAAGCAGAAGTAAAGAGTCCAAGTGATTCGGTCGTGAGGTAATTTGTGTTCACAGCGGGGCTGAGCAAACACGCACAGTGGGGGGTGCTACGAAAAATTAAATAACCCGATGACTGGTCATATTCTTCTATACACATAACGAAAGAAAATTGAGGTGTGTGTTGGTCGAGAAGACCGAAGTTGTGAGAGTACACGGGGTATAACGGGCCCCGTCACACCGAATGACTGCCCTCTTTGCTCTTCCTCTGATGTGCACCCTCTCTTCTGCCCGTCCCACTGGAATACAGATTCTTCAAATATATTCGAATGGAACGAACGATGAATTCCCTGGGTATGGTTGGAACGAGGATGAAAATAGGAAGAGAATAAGGAGTATTTGGTCGTCCTCGACGGGGCTTCAGGGGAGAGAGTGGACGAGCCACAACGTGAAACGAAGAGCGCCGACCTCCCGCGGACTTATGAATACAAATAGCCGCTCACTGCGCGATTCACAGATCTCTGATAAAGGCAAAGTCTTCAGGCTCTCCTTCGCCCTCTGTTGATTCAAGTGTGTGTATATATGCGTATGCATATAGGTTTGACTACAGAGCAACCGTTTACGAAAAGATTATCCCTCGAAGATCGGATCGTGATGGTATCGCGGTTACGTTGGAGGAGTCTCTTGCGCGCTCGTGGATCAGTGGTGTCATTAGTTTTTATAAATATTGTATACAGACACTCAAAACGGCCGTTTAGGAAACGATTAAAGATCCGATTCTCATCTCTCTGTGTCAATATAATTGAGGCAGGATACTCCTCTTATTTCATTCAACGTGATTTACGTGAATAAGAATAATGAATTGTCCTTTCTCTGGCTGTGTGTGCCATAGCAAGTCATGCAATGAAGTAGAATGGATCAATCTGAAATGAAGAAGTGATATTCCCAGTTGGGACTCAGTTGGAATGTCGTTCGGGGCCTTAACGAGACGCCCACACCCAGGTTTTTGCTTTTGCTAGGCTACTCGGTGACACTATCGTGCCTCATCCAGGGCCTAATGTCGTGTCCAGACGTCATGCCAAGTCAAGCAACACAATCCAAGAGAAAACTAGTATTTCATTGTGAGACCGAGGTCATAGGGTTTTGAACTCCTGAAGAAACATCATTGTGAAAGCAAAGTTTGCGGCTGTTATTTTCCACGATGGATCGATCGATTCGATTTGTATCGTTGAACATTGGTATGAGAGGGCGACGACAGGATCAAATTCCACGGAGAATTCTTTAACTTATCAATCTACAAATTGCTTTCACCTACCGGACAACAATATTCAGAGAGTGAAGAGAAGTAAAATTTTGTGGCTTCTAATCTATTAACAACTGGAGAGACATTCAGAACTTTAAGAACTATCTAGGCCTATCTCATTCGGTGGCTTTTAATAGAGGTCCAACGAATGGATGGCCACTATCGTATCTCTTTTTTTGGACACCTCTGAAGTTTTGGGCGCAGCACAGCACCACGAAATACAATTCAAGAAAAACCTTCACGGCCAGGTGCTTCCGTCCATGGAATGCCCCATGTCGCGAGACTGAATAATGACTGAAATATATTTCCTAAATAAACAATGATACGCCCTCGTAAAGTTTACGCTTGCTCAAACACAATTCCAACGTTGATGCACACAACACAAGAAGAGGAATAAATTGTATAAAAAAAAAGGAATGAAAATAATATTAAACAACTTATATATATATACTAATCTTGTCCGTGAGAGGCTAGATTTGACTGTTCAGATAACGACCCATACTGCGAGCTCTCTAAACTCCCACTTCTTGGCTGAAGGAAAGTAGAGAGAGACAGATTCAATGGAAGGACAAAAAATAAAGAGGAACAAACTTGTTTTCCGTTTGCATCGAAGTTGGAGAAAAATATGTCTTCTGGATGGCATCCTCAAACTCTCCCTACTCATTCATCATAGACCTGTTTTTATGAATGAATTTCTAGTGAAGACAAGCACTTCCATTTTTCTTCAGGTTGTGTCTGCATTATTTTTCCCCTGTCCCTTTTTCATGAGAAGATGCTACCGTTACAAGACACGCGCATAATTTAACCAATGCTGAAAGTTGTTGAGAAGATGTCGTCGTCTGAGGATCACGCAAGCTGTGTCCCCTCATATTTTCTTCCGCTCTCCCCTTTGGTAGGTGTTGCTCACTCTTGAAGTAGCAGCACCACGTCGTTTCTCTACCATTCCAAGCCTCTTTGCATATACATTCTGTAAGATTACTTTGTGCGGTTTACACCCCAACGTTCTCTGTCCCTCTCTTACGTCTGCTATACTGTACACACACACACACATACACAATATAGACCATCTCTGTAACCCAGCAATAGTTATGCCTTGAGCTTTGCCTAGAGCCAAACTACGTTACTCCAAGTTTCGTCTTCCTTAATGTATGCTGAAACTATACGAAATTCTCAAGTTTGCAACTGTGCAAGTGAAGGAAGGACGATAGAGAAGAGAAGTTGGACCAAGAGAGATGAAGTAGGAAAGGGGGGACTTTGCTCAGTTAGTGCTTCACTCTCTGGTTCTCGTCTAGGGAACACAGGCAGCAAGAACGTAGAGGGTCGCGAGAACACGCGTGATCTTAATTAGTGAAAAGCCTGAGGCTTCTTCACTCAGAGACAACGAGTTTACTTTTGCAAAAAGGCTCAACATGCCTCCCTTTTTCACAAAAGTACTTTGAAAATTTCAAAGACAGCATCTTTTTCGCTTTTACAGTGGTTTTAATCAGCCCATGTAACAACGTCAATCGATTGGTCACGTCTGTTTGGTGAAGTCGGCACGCGACACACACAACACACAGCAAGTCCCTAAGTTGACTCATTGAGGATGCCAGAGGGCTGAATAACAACTACCATACTGAATAATAATGATTTTTGGAAAAAGAGGCGTCAGGCACACCGACACACGAGTGCAAGAGGATGTCCGGAGGTGCCGATGCACTTTTTTCCAAGTACAGAAGAGAAAAATTAACCCAATGTATTTGTATGTAAAAAAAGAAGCCGCTCATTGACATGGAGAAAGAAGGATAATAAAGAAATGAGATTGGAATGAGAAATTTCTTTTTTTTTGGAGCTGTTAGTATCGTCGGAAGAGATGATATTTTACGAGCTGTACGCCATGCCCATTTCTCTTCTCTCTTCCGTTTTAGAGTCACATGCTTTCGGCATCTTTTAATCGGCCAATACACAACAGTATAAACTTATTTGAATTATGATTAAGCATCCGGTTGTAGAATCAATGTATATAAAATTTCTTTCAAGTGGTGTACGATGAAGGGCCCCACTGAATCTCTCTCTCTCTTTCTCTCTACCTCTTTCTCTTGTGGATCGACTTTTAATTTTAAAACTCCATGGCTAATTATGATTTACGGCGACACAGCCACAAGACATACTGATCGGTAAGCGAGATACCAACAGGATATTCAAATGCGATGAACAGTGCGTCTGCCAAACGATAAACAGTTTTGCATCGATGTGTATACGAGTAAAAATGAGAAAAAAGACGAAAAAAAAAGGATAAAACAAGAGACCAAAATAAGAATTAACGAATGAGAGTCAAGTAGTGGGTGTACGTAATTTCAAGAGTTAAATAAAACTAACGACCACCGGTAAAGCACCAAAATGACTTTCTCAGTAATTCATTGTGTATGCATGATCAGTCACCGAGGGCATCCTCCTTCCTTCCTCGTTTCCCCGAATGCTTAAAGCTTATGTCACTGGGTGTTCCACGTCAATCTTCAAATTTATATAATTTCTATTTGAGACATGTATAACTGTACCTTTTCGGTGCGTTTCTTCGTTGGTGGTGTTAGGCCATTCTGACGACCATGAAGATCCGTTTCACTGGCCATTCTATTGAATCGCTGCATACGTTCACGAACACTCGGCAATTCACCAACTCCACTTGTTGTCTCGTCCTCCTGAAATTTTTCAATAACAATCAGTTTCATTTATACTTGTGGAAATTACGTCAGTAGCTGATGAAACATTATTTATCTTGTATTGTATTGCGGAAATACGTAAAAGTCCAAGGGAGCATGCAACATAAAACATAATGTAGAATTTTACGACTACCAGAGACTGATTGTTCATACTAATACTTTCACACCACAAGCACTAATAGGCTCATAATAATTGACGTTACACTTGGGGGATATAAACACACTGTGGGGCAATGTTAGCATAGTATGAGTAAAGGTATACACACAATTCACTCGACGACATTGCTAGTGCTCTCTTTACAGTCATTCTAGGGTTCCCCCTTTTTCATTTGCATGGAAAATATGGGGAGCAACGATGAAATGACACACACACACACACATACAGATGTTACGTGTTAATAAAAATGAAGTACATGCAAATTATTAAAGATCTAGTTATCTAACAGATGTAAGAAAAATCCAACGAACCAGGAGATTTTGAATTTAATTTACTCACTTTGATTGATGTTTCCTGGATATTTTTTCCTTTCTCATTGTTTATATTCTCTTTATTTTCTAGTTTCAGTTTGTCCTGGCTTTTTCTGCGTGGTGGAACTGGTGGAGATGATGGATCATCAAATTCCAATTGATGATCATCATTCATTGAGTTTTGATCTCGAGGAACTCCTGGACTTGACAAATTTTCTGCGGCTGCTCCGCGATTTGGCTTGTTTACTGTGGCGTAGAGCTCCTCGGGGGGAGAATTATAGGATGAGGGAGAGGATGGCTCAACCGAGTGTACAGGACTCACAGGAGCCGGTGGAGGTGGTCGATAAGGCGGTGGATCACGGAGGGGCGATGTGGGTGTCTGGAAATCAGGAGTTGCCAATGGAGAACCAGGACCCAGGTGAGAATAAATTGGTGATGCCAGGTCATCGAGACTGTGTCGATACTTCTTCTTCAATACCAGATACTTTTCACCCTGATGAAACAAAAAAAATGGATCTATGAAGGCTGTCGCTATTAGTCATTTTTCATAATTTTTTTGGAGATTTCTCGAAAACCATTAATCTGCGCATTGATGTATAAAAATACAACGTTTTTCGGTGACATCATTATTTTTATTTATTGACTCGAAGAGATTCATCAGCATTGATATCTATCTTTCTGCGGTTTTTACCGGACTAAGGAAAAAAATTCTCGTGGCAAGAAAATTTCTTTATAACGGAATTTCCTTGTCGGAATTTTCATATGTATTCAGGGAAGAACGGGACAAAGTGGACCTCTAACTTAAGATAATTCGAGACATTCTTCAAAGGGAGAGACTGCACGAATTTTTTTTAAGAATTTGGAAAGATGCCTCAACATTTTAGCATTATTGATGAATTTTGTAGAATCTTTTCGTGAAAGCTTTCACCCTTAAAAAATGTCGGATTCTTGTGTCCTATAGGGGTCTATTTTGCCCCGGTCTCTCTCAATACCACCGAAAAACATTATATTTTACGATAATAAAATGAGCAGATATCTGACAATCTTGTGCATTTTTTTAGAGAAAATAAATGATCATTAAGAAAATATTTAAAAAATTCGCGCTTACAGACATTTGAATTTTTTACGTGTGCATATTTTTCTTTCTTTTTCAAAATAATTTATCTATCAAAGGAAAAAAAAAGAAAAATTGTCAGTTGTCTGCTATTTCAAGTATCATTATATCTCGACGAATCAATCAGACTAAGGGGTAACACCACTGTAAAAGTCTTTAAAAAAAGGCGTTTTTTGGCTTTTTCTTCTATAGAAAAAGTGACAATAAAATAATCATATTTGAGAGAGTGATTGAGCATATATTCAGAAAAAAAAATTCATCAAAAAATGTCAAAAAATGACGACACAAGAGCCATTCTTGCGAGGCCCCTCGAATTCAAAACACTCTGCGGCACGCAGTGTAACTGGCGCAAATTTCAATTAAAAAAAAAAATTGGCTCAGTCTAGATACATATAGCTAGAGCAATACGTAGGGGATTTCAAAAATATTGTTTTTTGTGGGATTGGTGACCATTTGAATGAAAAAATTCAAATTTCGGCCAAAAAACCGGCAATTTTTTATCAATAAAAAATGTGCAAATCAATTTTTTGAAAATTCCCTACATATTCCTGTTCCAAATATTGTTTTCAAGATGCTGTGGGAAATTCAAATGAAAATAATGAAAATAATTGGAGTTATGCTACGTGCCAATTTGAAAAATAATGTTTCGAGAAAAACACGATTGAAGTTTTGCCTCAGGCTATGAATATGAAGAAATGCCTCGGGAAAAATTCAAAATTTCATGTGAAATAATGGGTTTCAGGTGATAACTTTTCTTGCCCGTATTTTGGAAGTCCCAAAGTAATTATTAAAGCAAGAAAGAAAAATCGATTTTTCGAAAATACTACAGTGGTGTTACGCCTCAATGATTTTTCAAAAAATCATCAAAAAAATATTAAAAATGACTAATAGCAGCCACATCCTCAAAACTCCCGGGCTTTTTTTTCCCCGAGAGACATGGCAACATTGGAAATCAGCGTCTCGAGGCGCAACAAGTCGTTCTGTCAGATCGAGCTCGCTGGCTCGAGCCGCTTGTATATCCCCAAACACACACACACAAACAGACAAACACACACAAATAACTTACCTCCTCGTTTTTAATCGTAGCCAGCATGTTTACATATTCCTTAAATTTATTTCGCGCCTCAACTGAAAATAAAACACGTTAAAAAAACATTTTATCTCTCTTTTGTTTAAATTCTAGATTCTTTTAAATTGATAAATGATAACAAATAAATTTATGTTTTTAGTTATTTCAATTCTTTTTCGTTGAATCACCGACTCTGAGGTCACCGTCACGCTACATACACACACACACACACAATTGATACACACTGACACAATTCTTCAATTTGTAAATAATAAAGACGCGACAGTTGTAAAATAACTCATATCCTTTAGAATTATTGCATACCTCGGGTTTCTGGATCAGTTAAAAAACTCTTAAAATATTTAACAAGATCATGATTACGCGCTGAACCACCGTTATCCAACAAATATTTACGTATCTCTTCTAAAGACAATTCACTGGGTGTCGCCATGTTGGACACTGTTATTTTTCATCTACAGGACGACTATCACTCCACTGGCGGCAGAATTTACCTCAACACAATTTTACACAGTCGGTAATGTCGGTAACGTTCCCTCTTTCAATTCAAATACGAAGAAACATGCGCGCTTCTGTTTCGTATTTTCGCGCCTCAGAAACAAAGGGGGGTAAGTGCTATGCATCAAAAATAGCACTTAAGCCACTTTTACTCTAATGTATCATTACAAAAATGTGAGGAACATATTTTTTCGATTTTTAGAATTTTTTTTGTCTATTGAAAGATTTTTCAAAAGCGCGAAAACAATTTGAATTTTTGGCGGTAAAATTTGAATTCCTTATTTTATTTTTATTCATTTGAACCAACAGCCGAGGCCAATAACAGGGTTGAAAGCGATTTATACATAGTCTCATACAAAAGTAGTAAATAGTGACAAATGTCATTTGTAACAATACTATATATAGTATATATACAAAGTGATAAAGAATTGATTAATCAATTAATCATTTCCAATGAAATTAAGTACATCAGTGTTCACAATTTGGAGTTTTATTTAATTTTTTTAATTCAAATACTATGTGTCCCTTTCGCACACATACAGACACATACACACACACATACATCATGAAATCGTTGAAAACCCCTTTATTTTATTTTATTTACTCACGTTGACACGAGCGAGCGCGGGGATTTATTGAAAGCCTGTAACTGAAAAAAAAAGAAAAAAAAACATGTGGAAAAATCGAATTTATCTTCATATGTCTCTTTCACGTCATTCTCACTGGATTTTATTTATTTATTTTTTGAACACGAGTCCTTTATTGCGCGTTTTAACGAAAATTTTTTTTAAACTGTATTAATGACCTTGATGAGTACCCTCAGTGAGGTTAAATTGCCGGTGAGTGGGACAGGTGATATAGGCGTATATGCGTGAAAATGTGATGTTCAAAAACAGTGTATACATGCGTGTAGCACGCACAGTACATTGAAAAAGAGCTGGGAGGGGAAGAGGGGGGGGGGGGGAGCGAGAGAGAAAGAGTATAACGCTTCTGGTAAGTGGAAGTATAACGTTCATAATTAAATTCGCTTTATTGACTCATTTCGATGAAATCACGAGGAAAATAAATCTTTTGGATAGGAACAAAGGGGCATAAGTATGGCACTTACACCCCTTTGATTCTAAGGTGATAAAAGTGAGGAGAAATTAAGATTTGTTGGTTAGTTTCCAATTAATTGCTGATAATCCGGGAAAATGTGCTTTAATTTACCTGAAAAAAGTGATTAAACTATTCGAAAGTCACATCTTCAGCCTGTGAATATAATTCTTTTCTTCTCGAATTTTTTTTTACATCAATCTCCTATCATATACATGAGATAGAGAGAGAGGCAAATAGTTACGACTACCTTTTAATTAAAATTTCTCAATAACTATACGGTGAATTGAATATTTTTTTCTTCTATTATTTAGTTAAAATGGTGTTCTCTTCGCCAATTGTTTTTAAATAATGGGTCAATCCTGTGGTTTTTTAGTAATTTCGTTATTTCTGTCCGATTTAGGGCATTTTATCCCCACCACTGCTATTTTTTGTAACTTTGATAATTCATATCTCATGAACTGCACGAACAAAAATTATGAAAAAATTCAGAAAAATGTAAAAAAAAAATATATTATTTGATAAAGTATCGAAGAAATAAGAAGTTAAACCATACATTGAACAAATGCTTATTTTTCTAGTGAAAAAATACCCACTCCAAGTGTAAAAGGAATGAATGAGTGCTTAGGGTCAGGAGTTCCGGGTCTCATTTTCATGGATTGACACGCAAGATTGGCCTACCTATATTCTTCTCTTCCTCTCTCTCTTTCAAGATCCTTATTTTACACAAAAAGGCCTTAGTGACTGTGAGAAGTAGTAGTGGATATGAGAAATTTTGCGCGAGAGGTCGAGCACAGGGGTTATATAGAAGAGAGAATAAAGAGTTCCTACCGACTTATGGAACCGCAATAAGAGGCACAAAAAGAGAAGAAATGAATATACAAGAGGAGAGAAGTTTCATGGAGGGCGACGCCCCGCAGGCCCCTTTGGTGCACATCCTCGATATCATCTACCTGTGTTTCTTGGCGTTATGTTTATGCTCTTGCATACGTAAAAGTCCAAAGGTGCATGCCGGTCTTTTGCTTAGGCGCTTATAACACACAAAACAGCCACCAGTGCTTGAATCCTACTTATTTCCTTACGTCCCGCGTATGTGTGTGTGTGTGTGATCTACCGCCTCGTGACACACGTTAAAACACAAAAATCACAAAAGAGAGAGAAAAAAAGCCAGAAAGAAGTAATGTGGGATAGTAGAAATGGGCCTTTTTTTCTCCCTCTCTTTCAAGCATTCGTCAATTTTTTTTTTTTGTTTTTTTCATTCAACAGCAAATTGGAGACGTTAAATTAAATTTATAAGAGAGGTATCATAATAGGGGCCCCCAATGATCTGCCATTTTGAGGCCTGCACGTATAGGAATGCAGACTCTGTCGATGATGCCCCTGGGCATTAGCACTGTTTCAACTTTTTATCAAAAAATACCAACATAAAGTTTCACGTAGTTTCCATTCGGTTTCTTCCGTCTTCGTCTGAAATGCTGAGGCCTCACATGCGACAGCCCCAGGAGAATGAGGCCCCCTCTATATATCTATCTCTTTTTCTCTCTCTTTCGCTCTCTGTGTCCCTTATTTTTCTTCTTTTTCTTTATCTTATTTTTGTCAACAAAAAATTCGCATCTAAATCGTTCGGCGGTTGGCGCTGTCATCGATGGTGCGTTATACGTTATGGATGTCAAGGCGAGCAGCCGGGGGATCTTTTGCTGTGTGTTTAAAGAAAAGAGAGAGAAAGACACACAACGACACGTAAAAAACGTATTATTGATTCACGGGATTTCGTGACTCGATTACGAGATCGTGTTAAATTTGACAGATATCAAGTGCGTCAGTGCACCACTATGCACTTCTTTAAAAGGACCTCCTCCCCTCCCCCCCCCTTTTTTTTTCTTGCTCATTCCTTTCTTTTTTTGTATCAATTTGATGAAACTACTTCATCAGTCAGTGCAGATACTCAAGTCAAACACAGAAGTAAATTGTGTTTAATTTTCCCACAGTCAATGCAAATCTCTTTCTCTCTTTTAACTCACTTATTATCTCTGAAAACACACATGGAGGTATTTGATCTTCTAAGCGACTTCTACGGACACAGTTCTGCAAACGTGAAAAGCTTGAACCGTGACACAGGTATTACACATTAAAGCCTCATAATGTGGAAGAAACGTCTAGTGCACATATACTTATGATTGTGGAACGCACTTCTGAATACCTGTGTCCATTGATGTTCAATTTTTCCCGACGTTTTATCTTTATTTTCATGTAAATATTTTTTTAAAACATCTGTTTTCAACGCATTTAATGATATTCATTTATAAAAAAGGAATAAAAAAAAGTGAAGGAGGTTAAATTTACGAACGGAAAAAAATTGTGTTATATGTTCTTATTTATTAATTTGGATGAGTGAATAATTTGCAATTTTGTCTTTCAAAGCCTAAGAAAGCTTAAATAATAAGCGAAACGTGGCAAATTGACGATCATTTAGTATTGTTGTTTATAACCTTCCAATCTCCCATGAAACTGTGAAATAATAATTATGAATATGAAAATGAATTCACCCATCAAAAAGAGAAAATTTGTCGTTTATATGATTATTTTATCGAACTATGTGAATGATGATCAATAATTCAATTCAACTTAAAGATATTTGGGAGATACAGCCGGAAAAAAAGTAAATTTTTTGCATAAAATCGTTAATAATAATTTATACAAAATAAAATTCTCAAATCTTATTGATTGAGTCTGTAAAGAATGTAATGAGGAATAAAATAAGCCCTAGAACTACAAAATTAGTTGAAAATTGAAAAATTCGTATCATTTTTTGCATTCTCTTAAATTTTCCAAAATTTAAAGAACTGTAAAAATGGTAACGATCTTTCATTTTTCAATTAATTTTTTGTTTCTACGGTTCATTCCATTCCTCATTACATTCTCAAAATAATTACTGAATTAATTTTAAGACATTTATCTTGTATACGTTGTTATTGACGATTTCCTCCAAAAAATTGACTTTTTTTCCATTTTAATATCATCCTAAACTAAATTTCGAATTTTCTTACTATGGCTTTTTCCAGAACCTGAAGAAGCCTCAATAAAACAGGCAAAACGGTCATTCAATTGACGATTGCTTAGTATTTCATCAAATTCAACAATTCCAACATCCTTCCACGATCCCTCCCCCCAAATACTATGAACATGCAAATGAACATCACACAATTGATGAAAAAAAAGAAAAAAACCGTCAAGTTTAACTTCAAAAATAAACCGAATATATTCTAAATTCTAATGCGCAAATGTACGAATAGAGGGTACAGTATACGCAGGCCCCGCGGCAGGGGCAGGTATTGGCGCCACCTCCAGCGGCTCTTCAAGCCATAGCTAGTGCAGAGACTTACGCCTTACTCCTCTCGCTATCACTCCCTCTTCCTCTCTCAAACCTCTACCATCTCCCTCTCGAAAGTCCTCCTCCCCCCTCCCTCCCCCCACGCACTTGCCTCAAAATCACATTGTCTCTGTTTTCCTCTGGCAATTCACCACTCCCTCATCTCCCTCGCGCAAAGCAGCATGACTATGTCGCTCTTCTACCAACGGACAAACTCCCATAAAGCCCTCTCCCTCCTATTCACCCACTCTCTCCTTCTCTTTCTCGCTCATTCACTCCCCCCCTCTTCCTCTCTCTCTCTCTCTCTCTCTGATGCTGTGCAACTCTCGGGCCACGACTAACCCAACCTAACCCTCCGGCCAACTTCATTCCACGCCGACTGACCACCATCGACGGCCGTTAGCTCGTTGTTTCTATCGTCGTCGTCGTCGTCGTCGTCGTCGTCGTGGCCCGCCAAATAAACGAGATAACCCGAGTTTTAAAAATCAGCAAAACCACCGGATAGAACTCGTAAAGAGAAAAAAAAAGAGGGCGAAAAACGTTCAATTGCCGATCATCGAAAAAAAAATTCAATTTCTCATCTACAATATTTATTTTACTTTTTTTTTTTTATTTTTAATTTGAATTTTTTAATCGTAAGTCCGGGGGAACTTCTTTTTCCCCCCTCAGAGTTTCTCTTAAAAGTGAATCGAACGATTGAAAAACGTGGCAACTACACCGTCGCCCGTGTCTATTCTACCTTCACTCAACGATCGTACGTCGATCGGCTCGATAGTTCCTTGAGTTTATCATATATATATAAATTTATGCCTGTTTTTTTGTTGTTAAAAACTGTTCAGTGGACTTTGATTGTGTGAATTGAAGGAATTTTTGGGGGATTTTTTTCTTGTAAAAAAAAAAAAAAAAAGTGGGGAAGAAAAGATGGATATGTCAGATGATTGCTGGGACCACGTGGGACTTCTTCAGGATGTTTCTGGTGATCATCACACACAGAGTACAAATCAACCGGACTTTTTGTGTCTTCAGCAGCACTCGGTAAGTTTCAATTTTTAGCCAATAATAAAAAATAAAAAAAATCGTGAATTTATAGTCAAAAAATAATACAAAAAAAATTGGGAGTCATTGTTATTTTTTGTGCTTGACATTGTTTATAATATAATTTACATTTGGCAAGTGAGGAGCTTTGGGGATTAATTGAGAAACGGTTGGGCTTGAGAGGCCCCGGTCAATTTCACGCGTCAGACACGGTACCAATTACAGTTTCAGAGAGGGGCGCGACGAGGATCTCTGGGTGATGTACTTGCACTGGGGGATAACCATGCAAATATTTGAAAGGGGGGGTGGGAAGAGGGGGGGGGGGGTAGGGTGAGAGTGAATTATCGATCGGTTTGATACGAAACAATCCTGAGATTAGTTGATTGGCGGCAGAGAGAGAGACATATATCATCCCGATATCCAAAAATTGACTCTAAATATATTTATCATAGTACATAGTACATGTTTTTCAATAGATATATTGCATATATTGTGAAGCATAAATTTTAAAGGAGAAGAAAAATATTCAAATTATGTTTCATGATCATTTCATATATCATGGAAGTACATTCAACTTATATTTCGATCCGAAGAGTTGCATATATGTGACTTTTTACATTTTTGACCATACATATATTTTTTTTATGGCTCACATTGAAAATATATTTTCGCATATATTTTTTTTCTATGGGGAAAGAAAATCATCATTTCCTAGACAAGAATCCTATTCTCGAGTGAGGAGGATTTTTATTCCATGCAAAATCCCAATCGTAAGCGAAAAGTTGCTGTGTTTGAAGGTTATAATGTCGTAATTTTTGCCCAAAAATTAGATCAAAATTTGTTTTTGCTCCGAACAAAGTTTATTGGAGCATTTCATTTGATCCTGTGTCCTTCTTTGTTTTCCTTCTTTTGAACTAATGTCTTTGGAAGTCATCTTTCTGCCTCGGCTTTGCCTCGGCCAACAATTACATGTGCTCTTAGACATTTCTTACTTTACTGGCCTCGGTATGTAATATACTATTTGTTATCAATTAAAAATGCACTGTAGTTCGTTTCACCAAATGAATTTGTGTTTGAGAAATTTCAATCGCAAACGGATAATTTTGTCCATATGAAACTTTCCGCTTAGGATTCGGATTTCGCGTGGAATAAAAATCCTCCTCACTCGAGAATAGGGCCCCAGAACAGATGGAAAAGAAACGAAGGCAAATCTATCAAAACAAAGGCAAATCTATCACACAAAACACACAAATAATACTTAAAGAAATAAAAGATATCCTAGGATTTTGCCCGGAAGGTTGAAGCCAGAAAGAGGCAGATGTTCAATTCCGCCTATTATATTTTATTACGTGTGTTTTTTTTCTATATCAAAATATCTGTTTGTTTCTCAAAACGTAATGATCCTAATCATTTCTGCCGTTGAAATTCAACTCCGTTGAAAGGCATATAGTTGTGTCATTAGAGGGCGCGCGCCGATTTTTTACTCCTTTATTTATCTCCTCCAATTTTTCGGGCCTTGGCTGGTAAAAAAAAGGAGGTGCGGTAGTAGAAGAGATGAAAGAGTAAAAAAGAAGTCATTGAAGAGGGCACGAGCTCGTTTCGTTTCAATTTTAGAAGAGAACACTCTGCACGGTGTAACGAGGCAACTCAGGAACCGAGAAATAAAGCAAAAAGGCATTTTTTTTTAAGAAGAAAAAAACGAGGCACTCAGGGTGTTTGGCAATGGCAAGAAAAAAGGGTGAACCAGTGTGTGCATCCCAGTGCACTTCTTTGCAGCTCAAAAGTGTATAGGAATGAGAGAAGGGGGGGCGTTGGGTTACGGTGCCCTGTAATCATTTCTCTGCAAAATTATAGGCATTTAGCCTGGGCATGAATGAACGGATAGAAAAGTTTAAGAAGATATCGGTGGCATCGTGCGCGCGTTAGGGGCGCGTGCAGGTCTTCGGGCCACTACACCAAGATAGGTATATATACACCTGCTTCATTGCTTCTTTTCCCCCTTGGTTGATTCCCCCCTCCCCCCCAATATATAAAAGAGGCCTTTCGTGTTTGGCTCATCTTAACTGCCGATCCACATTGATATATTTCCCTTTTCCCTAATTTATTCAACTATTTTAACCCCAAAAAAAAAACGAAATTCACTTTGTGATTTTTTTTTAAATCGAAAGTCTCTCCATCGAGTAATAATTTACGAATTATTTTCCTAAGTGTACTCTTTGGTTAGTGGCTTAAAGACGGTGTAAATTGAAGGTGCTCACGTATAAGTTTCCCACGGGGCGGTACGACGTTGTGGGAATTATACCGATTATTACAGTCTGTCCATAGGCAAACTCAGTTGCGATCGGTTATATTTTTGTATTCTTCAGGCGTTATATACAAGTTACGCCATTGGCATAACCCAGGGGCCCTCATTGGCATAGGACATTGGTGACAACTGTAGACTAAAAAAAGAATCAGTTTTAGTTAATTTAGAGGTTAATTGGGATATTGGAGTGATGAATAAATATTTGAAGTCAATCTTTAGATTGATTTTCTAAAATCCCGACGTTTTCCTTCTGATTGGGAGCTTCTTCAGGCTCTTTAGATTAATGTAAATTGTCATGATAATATTAAACTTGAAAAATGATATCGTATTTTCAACACTTCCCATCAGAGATCGGCAAAAAAAAAATTCGCATTTTTTATTTTTTTTATTTCTGCAATTTCCATCGAGAAAATTTTAATTACTTTCTCAATGAAAAATTTGGATTTTTAAATTTTTCATTAGTTTGAAAATTAATTTTTTTTTTTTTATAATTTTGATTACTATTGTAATTAAAAATTTGACTGATGAAATTTTATAATTCTTTTTCTTATTCGAAATTTCGATTCTTTCTTACTTATTAATTGATTGGAATAATTCATTTTATAATAGAATCAACGCTACTATGTTCAATCTTCCCAAATATAACCGTCTTTCAGACAAAAATTTTGAGTTGAGAGTGTTAACTAAATGTAACACAAATAAGAACTTATAATTTAATCCAATCTAAATGACGCTTATATGACATTTATAATTCAATTTAACTAATAAAAATGTTAATAAGTTTAATAAAGAAAATACTTATGAAATTCCATCAGTCAAATTTTAAATTACAATATTAATCAAAATTGTTAAAAAAAAATATTAATTTTCAAACTAATGAAAAATTTAAAAATCCAAATTTTTCATTAAGAGAGTAATTAAAATTTTTTCGATGGAAATTACAGAAATAAAAAAAATTAAAAAATTAAAAATACGAATTTTTTTTTGCCGATCTCTGTTTCCCTTTACTATTTCAACGATATAATATTTGATGAATGAATAAACAAATTGATAAACTCAAATGAAACATACAGCGATGAAAAGAACGAAACTAGTGAAACTAAACAAATACGTTTTAGGTATTGTGTGTTTAGATATACGTGTGTGTTTAGAAAATAAATGTGAAGATTGACTTCAAATATTTATTTATCATTCCAATATCCCAATTATCCTCTAAATTACCTATTTATCATCATGGACCACAAAAATAGCATCATTTCTTATCTTTACTTCTCATAATAAATAAAACACAAATTAGATTGCACTGAAGATTGCGTTAATTTTTCCCCTGATTATCCGCAGGAGTGAGGCATGAAAATAAAATAAATTCACTCGAGTACTACAAAATTTTTCATCTCAATAACTCACTCTTTATCTGAAAGGAAGAAGTTCATTCAAAAAAATAAAGAAAAATAAATTTAAAAAAAAATGAATAAAAATCAAGTGAACATAGTCACGGATTATCTAGTCGATACTAGGAAATCAGATCGTACATCTACAATCGCACATGGGCCTGATCGAGCGCTACAATCCGTTGTATACGTGCTATATGTGGTTGTACATAAATATATAGTAGACGGTGGGAAATCCTGCAAGCCGCCACTAATGGATATTACGTACGCCGGGGACTCGCCTGGGTTTTGGAGTATATATAGGGGAAAAGGGGGGGGGGTGAAGAGGAGGAGAAGAAGGAGGAGGAGGAGGAGGGTGTGGAGGTGTAGTGTGGAGAGATGGCAGAGTTAATTCAGAGTGTGAGGAGGACGAAGCCAGGCACTTTGGGTGACGTAGACCTTATCGTCCGAATCGGACGCGTTTTCTCACGGATACCGGGACAATATGTACGTGCCAAAGGTGGACGAAGAGATAAAGCGAGAGAGAGAGAGGGTTCTTGGCTCTTTCGTTGTTGTCAGCGTTTGGATGCGACCAATACGAATGTACTTTGCGGGCTGCATCTTTGTCTGATGAACGGGCAAGACGATTGGACTCCATTTTGGTCTCCAAACACGTGTGCTATTCTCCAGGCGTCAAGTTTCAAGCCACTCTATTCGTTTTCCGTCAATTAATTTGGGACATTTTGGTACTGGTGAATTTAAGGATGCTCATGTGGTGATGAGTTAGAAACAGGCACATTATTAGGATTAGTTTTAGTTGGGTCGATGAGTTTGGCAATTTCGCAATGCATAAGATACAGACTTGAGGAGTAATAGAAAACCCAGTCAATTTCGACATTCAAATCCATTTTAAACAACAATTATGAGTTTTTGCATTAAATATGTATGTTTGTATGTATTTATTGCTTTTAAGATCTTACAAGGATAATCTCATTACAATATGTCTGGAGGACGTAGTTACACTGGGTGTAATTCTTAATTCATTTAAATTATTTTAATTATTTGTTTACTTATTTGTTTATTTGATTAATCGATTTACTTGGACTTCGATGTATCGATTTTTTGCATTAAATATCAGAAGCATCGACATTCTAATTTTTTTTACCAGGTGTTGCCACTTTTTCATGATAAAAATATTAATAAAAATCGCTGAACAATTGATTTGAGAATTCAATAAATATGAAGTGTTTTGTTATCACTTAAGAAAAATCCTAAATTGAGTTTTTTGAGATGCCTAATAGCGAAAAAGAAACATTTTAGGTTTCTTGAGATACTTGATTCTGATATCTGTAGAAACACAATTCAGGTCTCTTATGGAAATAATATCTCATGGAGTAATTATTTGAGCCTCAATAAAATACTTGAATTGAGTTTCACACAGAAACTTGAATTAGGTTTTCTTCAATATATTCAATTTGGGATTCTCTTTTTCTAATGCATGTGTATATTGAGAATTCTTCAATATCGTCTGTGCTTCAGCGTCGATTGTGATTTTTAGCTTCTCAAGAAAATTACGGTTCCAGAGTGGTAATCTAGTAGCATACAGTTCATTTGGTTCATATTATAGAGAAGAAGATTGAAAATTGAGACGAAATCATTCAATTTTAGAGTCTAATTGTTGACTTTAATTGTGCTGAATGGTAATTTTTTGGGTTAAGGAATTTTAGAGCATTCTGACTAGATTTTTGATTTGAAAAGAACTTGAATTTAGTCATGTTCGATATATATTTCATAAGTAGAAAAAATTCTGACAACACTGTCAAAGTATCTTAACTTGAGATATCAGTTGGAAAAAAATATCTTAAAATCAAAAAATATCTTAAAACTGCCATTTGCTAACAACAACGTTCCCAAAGTGTTTTAAAAGTGTCTGCAGAAGTATCTTAAATTCAAACACTATTTTTTACAGTAAAAAAACCTTAAAACATAACAATTTATTGATTATTTTGCTGTTCCCACCAGTTTCAGTAATTACCTTCAACAATAATTTTCCACAATGCAACTTTATCATATACTTATCATCTAATTGAAGATTAATTCAATATAAAATCTTAAACCTAATAGGGTGAGTGGTCCAGTGGTCGAACGGATAAGACTCGTCAGACACCAGTGATCGAACACAAGAAACTCCATAATAACTGATATATTTAATAATTTCATAGGCTTTAATTTGAGTTGTTGAACTTCATATTGTGTTTCGAAGATAAGAAAAATGATATTTCACTGAATTACCAATTTTTCCAGAATAAATACATTGAATAGTTCGATCACTGGACGAGTTCGAACACTGGTCAATTCACCCTACTCACTAGCAAAAACGTCCCCAAAGTATTTTTTCAAAAAGTATCTCAATTTCAAACATTTTTTTTCCACAAATTTTAATATCTGTTTGTTAATTCGATCATCAGACGAATTCTCTCAGAAGTTCCGGGGTTTTCCGGGTAGTAAAAATAGGCGAGGCAAAAAATCATGAGGCAGGGTACACCATAAACTTTTACAAAGATACAGAGGTGTAAGTTTCACATTATTTATGAGGATCGTTGTAAAATCGGTGAAAAACTGGCAATTAACCAAAGACTGCCAAAGACGTGCGCAAAATATTGTGGGGGGAAAAAAATTATTTACAACCCCCCCCCCCCCCCCCCCTACAAGTATCCTCTTCACTTGTCAACAGAAATGGCAGTTTAAGTGATTAAAAAAAAAATTACAAGAATGAGGAGAAAGGAGGAAGAGGGAAAATTGAGATTATGACCCTGTCTTGTAATAATTGTTATTATGTAATTATAAGGATCCTCGGGTGATAGTGTGTGTGTATTCACTTATCGACAATCGATCGGTGCGACAAAATGTACATGCCAAAGGGTAATTATGGTCCTTGCACTTCTCTGTTGACGGTGTATATGTGTTGTATATATGTGTATATATATGTTGAGTCTCCTCCCACTTTCTCGCATAAATTCATGGCTATCGTTATCTTCATAATTCCAGAAGTTCAAATACCATAAAAAGTGTCAGAGGTGAAAAAAAGAGAAGAAAAAGAAGCAAAACACAATGTACCTGTGTGTTATTTATGAAATAATTATAACCCCCGTGTTTCATTTTATTTTAAACATTTTATCATGAACAATAATGAACAACAAGCATTTATGGCACCTCCACTTGCGATAAGAAATAAAAATCCGTCAATCGAGATAAAAAAAAAAAAAAATTAAAAAAATAAAATATTCTCTTAATTTTTATTTAGACATTTCTCGAAGGCCGAACACGGGCCCACGGAAATGAAAATTTATTATCGTCTCATAATTAAAGAGCGGTACACCTGTGCGACTTTCCTGTGCCTCTTCTTCTTCTTCTTCTTCTTCTTCTTCTATCTCTTTTCCAAGTGTCGTGTTCTTTTCTCCACCAATGAAAATACCTTTTACATTAAAAAAAAAAAAGGAAAAAAACGACCATAGATAAACAATCCACTTCCGGGGGACCCTTCTGTCCTCTCTCCACCGTATCTCGATGAATCGCTTCTACATTTCTCTTTGATGAGAGGGTTTCAATGCACATCCTCATTTAGGCTCACCTTAGGACACATTAGAAACACACAAAATGGAAATCGTTATCCACTTTAACGATATCTATGATCCTCTCCCCCCTTCTCCCCCCTTTCTCCATAACTGGCACATTTAAAATTATGTGTATCGTGTGCGCCCTCGCCGCTAAAGGCAGCTGCCTTTTTTTTTTTTTTTCTTGAATTTCGTCATTGAATCCCAAAAGGCCCTAATTCCCTTTTTCATAAATAATAACTTTAATTAGGTGAAATTGACATTATCTCGATCTTGAATATTCTTAATCGTTCCTCATGTGCTCATAGTCCATAGAATTTATGCATCAGACTCATATATATATATATATATATGTATATATATATATCGAGAGTTAATTGAAATTATGAGGTAATGAAATTAATTTTAGCGAACACATTACATCTTTTTCTTATTATTCAGTAAAATACGCAGGAGGAAGAATTTGAATTAAAAGGGAAAAAATAAAAGGGGTAATTAAAGGGATTTTGATGATAAAATAAAGAGAGAGTATGAGCAAGTGTCTTTGACCAGTGCCATTAATCACGGCAATTACTAAAGTCAAGCGTGAAAAAAGTAACGACGAAGATAAGAAAAACACAGTTTTTTTTTTTTTTTTTTTCTAGAAACATATTTTTAATAACAATCTTGGTGGTCGCAAATAATACTGCTGGATAACGTTGATTAATTCATTTATGGGCTTTCTATATGGACACAAGTGAGTCAAACGGCCCTTCTCCGAGACACTACCATGGCGGTCCATTAGCCTATTAGAGTAAGAGAGACTTGCAGGTGTTTCAGGGTGCACTTATGGACTGTATATACGTATATAAACTGCATACGTAGCAATATATGTATATATATGTGTGTTTATGTGTGTACGATACACCAAGTCAGGGTGCATATTCATGCGGGGCCGAGAAAGCCGAGCGTTAACGACCGAGGCGTGTAACGCTAAATTTCGTGGCGTGTCTCTGTCCAGTTATCCACGCATAATCTGTCGTCGAGGCGCGACCGTAAGGAACCCCCGGTCTACCCCTCCATTCTCTCTCTCTCTCTCTCTCTTTGGTACTGTGTACCATTGCAATGTAAGAAATACGATTTACTACGTGAATGAAACACATAGAGCTGAAAACAAAATGAGATTTTGCTTTTTTTTAACCCTTTTTTTTTAGGTGAATGTTGAATGTAGGGGGTATTATTCAGATTTTTTATTTATTTGATGTTTAATGATAGGGAAAATGGGGAGAAAAGGGGGTTTTTGATGGTTTCATTGGAGAAATGAGGAAATTTGCGAAAATCAAGTGTCTGAATTTTTTGTCAATTTTTTTGAAGGTGCTGATAAGAAATTTTGAAAAAAAAACGTTTCTTTGAGAAATATCTTCGGTTTTAATGGTCAGATGGAAGAAAAATGGGAAGAAGATGAAAAGTGAGCTCGAAATAAAACGAAATTTCATTTTTATCCATTTTTTTAGGTGAATGTTGAATGTAGGGGATATTATTCAGATTTTTTATTTATTTTGATGTTTAATGATAGGGAAAATGGGGGGGGGGGGGGGGGAGAGGGTTTTCGATGATTTTTATTGGAGAGATGAGAAAATTTGCAAAAATCAAGTGTCTGCCTTTTTTTTTGACATTTTCTTGAAAGTTGTAATAAAGAATTTCGAAAAAACGTTTTTTTTGGAGGAATATCACCGATTTTAATGGTCAGATGGGAAAAAAATAGGAAGAAGATGAAAAGTGAGCTGGAAGTAAAACGAAATTTCATTTTTATCCATTTTTTTAGGTAAATGTTGAACGTAGGGGATATTTTTCATATTTTTTTCGATAAAATTTTTTTTTGATCGGGAAAATTGAAGCGATATTGATTTTTTGATATTTGCATTTGAAAACTGAGGAAATTTGCGTTAAAAAACAAGTGTCTGAATTTTTTTCGATAATCTTCTGAAAATTCGACCAATAAATTCTGAAAAAAACTATTTTTCAGGAATATTTCAAGTTCTCATGGTCGGATCGTGAGAATTCGAAGAGAAGCTGAAAGATTGGCTCATTCGCCACCGATTTATGTGGTTTCGACTGAATTTTATCGATTTTTTAAGGAGTTATGGAGGATTTCTACAGGAGTTATGGGAGTAAAATTAATTTCCATAAAACATTCTCGTAAATCCTCAAAAAAATGGTAAAAATCAATTAAAAACAACATGAATCGACGGCAAATGAGCACACCTTCACGCTCGTTCTCAAATTTTTACGATCCAACCATTAGAACGAGAAATATCCTCAAAATATTCATTTTTTCAAGAAATTTCACTCAAAAAATTCGAATTTCCAAGAAAAAAACTAATTGACACATATTTTCCAGCTAAAATTTCCTCAATTTTTCAATGGAGTCCTCAGAAAAATTCTATTCCAATTATTTTCACGTCTTCCATCAATTTTTCTTCTTCAAAATATGAAAATTTCAAATAAAACCGAGTCCCTCCATCTCCCCCCACCCTAAAAACAATATTAAATCCTCCAAGTGCAACAATCTGCACATATTCACACGACTTTATTTTCTCACGACGTTACAAAAAGGACACTTGTGTCACGCACTTGTCATCCCATAGTTTTTTTTTTTCTCTCTCTCTCTCTCTCTCCATTCCCTTCACCCAAAAACACTCTCAATACGAATTTTCCCTTCACATTGTACTACACAAGTATAAAGTATATGCTTTCAGCCAACGAATACATTTGCCATGAAACGCATCGGTTGTTGCACGTGTACATCCCGCATTGCGTACCGACACGTGTACCATAATTTCCCGTCATTGCTTAAATTTCAGTGACTTCTTTTTCGCTGGGCACTTTAAAACACCGCAAGTGAAAAAGGAGAGATGTTTTTTTTCAAGGGAGTTAACACGCGGTACAAGTGGATATATAAAAGCCGCCGAGAATTTTCCTTTATTTTCTAGCGGCCAGTATATAGAGGAGACCGGGGCAAAATGGACCTGTCTGATAAAATGATTCGAGATTTTTTAAAAAAGCGGCGGCTTCCAGGAAAAATCTGAAAAAATTCACCAACAATGGAGACATGTTGGAGCATCTTCTCAAATTTTTTTAGATTTTTTCACAAAGTCCTTCACCCCGAAAAAAATTTCTTAATCGTTTTACAGAAGTGGTCCATTTTGCCCCGGTCTCCTCTACAGTGTTTATTATATATTATACACTATGAAAAAGGGGCACAACCCCAGTGGTGGTCGGTGCTTCATTAGCCCGAAATGTTCTTCTCTCTCTCCTTCAGAAAAAGCCCCTTTACTCACCTCCTCGAGTTATGACGCAACAGTTTGTACTTAAACATCGTGCATACTCGCTTTCATTGTTGTTCCCAACTTTTCCTCTCCATTCAAAGCAGCCACCCTCCAAACTTTTTTACATCGTGCTGAAAAAAAAGGAGAATTACTCTCATAGAGTTGCAGAAAAAAAAGGGAGTCCCCAATGTTCAAGTGATTACAGTTGAAGAAAGAAAAAAATAAAGTGCTTGATAAAATTAAGAGGGAAAATTATCTGGGGGTTGAATTTCTTCTTGTCAGCCCACTTTCTCGCTTATTCAGCAATGATTCAATTCGAATTTTGTGCCTTTTTCTCACAGCTTCCTGTCGGTTCTGGAAGTGTGGGTGTTGCCGAATGCCGAAAAGTTACACCTCATACAACACACACACACACACAGAGACACAGAAGTAAGAAGTAAGAATGAAATCGGGGAGTTTTGCGGTTAAGACAAGTGTGTGAGAACAGATTGCCTCACATTCATTCCAACCCTCAGATTTTTTTACTCACATTTTCTTGGTGAACTCATCCGGGAAAAAATCGCTAACTGCGAGAAAAAATCGCAGATTTCTCGGAGTTTCGAGAAAACAAATTTGGAGGATGTGGACTTTTAGGTTTCTGCTAAATGATTTAAATTATAAGGTGGGGCAAAACGGACATGAGGGGTAAAATGGACACATTTGAGTTTTTATGCATATATTATGAAAAAATCTTGAAATAAATGAAAATTTTGGAGATTTATTCTTTTCGATGATTCTTTTGGAAAACTGGGAGAATTTTGAGGGAGAAACAAGTGCTAGAATGCATTTTTATAATTTTTTTGAGAATTCTTTTTTTTTTTGCATTTTTGAGGGGTAAAAGTCTTGAGATTTTCGAGAAAATTCGATTTTTTGGAAATATCTTTGGTTCTTCTGGTCGCAGCGACCTGGGACCAATTTTGAATGAAAGGTGAGATCATTTCCCATCGATTTATGGCGTTCTGAATCTAAAAATATCGATTTTTCACATAATTATAGGGCAAAACCTGATGATCCTGATTTTTTTTACAGAAATTGCCATAACTATCTGCAAAAACCGATATTTTTGAATTCAAAACCACATGAATCGATGGCAAATCATCTCAGCTTTCTTTTGAAATCGGTCCCATGTCGCTGCGACTAATGGAACCCGAGATATTCCAAAAAAACTGAATTTTTTCAGAAATCTAAAGGCTTTTCCTTTTTTACCCCTCAAAACTACTAAAAAAAAATCAAATTCTCAAAAAATAAAAAAAAATTAATTTTGACACTTATTTGCTCAAAATTTCCTCGTTTTCTCGATAGAATCATCGAAAAAAATCTATCTCCCATTATTCAATTACAATATCCATTTTGCCCCATTTCCATCTAAATCAATCTAAATCATTTCGCAGAGACTTAAAAGCCACCTTTTTCAAGTCAAAAACACAAATTTAGGTCGAATATCCAAAATTAATTAATGAAACTGAATTCTTTCGATTTTTTCAGCTTCTGTTGAGATTACTCCCCCCCCCCCCCCCCCGCCCTCAATTATTCATTGCTCCTTTTCTCCTCTATTTTCCTTAAAAAAAAAATTCATATTAATGCAAAAGAAATAGTATATCAGATTAACATGATTGATTGCATGTCTCGAGTGAAAATAAAAGCAATTTCTTACTGCCACATTATCCCCAAGCCTCACACAATTATCAATGTTACTCATAAATAGTAACAAGTATTAATAGACATTCTCTATTAACTCCATGTTTACATAAATTTTCAGATATCCAACACGCGTTAATTCATAATTTTCCGTAAATTTTTTAAAACTGTCAAAATCATCAAATTGAATTAAATTAAATTAAAAGAAAAAAAAAGTCGAAAAATCGCACGACTTTTAATCCAATGCGCGAATTAATGTTAATTGGATGTCGAAAAAAAGACAAAAAGACAAATTACGTGAAATTAATATTGACAGAACCAGATTATATCCAAAGAGACAAAAAAAAAAAAAGAAAAATAATAAAAATACCGAGTTTTTTTTTTTCTTTGCCGAGTCCGTGTGTGTGTTTCAGTCTCGATTTCAAAACTGATGTATACATAAAACATTGATGTTTTTTGGATATGTAACACACCAGTGAATGTTTGTTAGTTTGCGAGCAGCAAACGTTAGAGACATTGGGTCCCACCTTAAGTCAGTCGCATATTAATACCTGGTACCGTGTAGCCAGAAGCGCGCTGGCAGCTGCCGGCTCGTTTGCAGCACGCGAACCTCAAGCTCTCACCTGTAACGTATCCTTCTCCTTCCTTGAGTGCTCCCGGTACCCACTACCAACGCTTGCATGCTTCATCCTCATATTTATATACATATATATATATGTATAATCCTTTTTTTTCCCTTCTCTAATGCCTTTTTTTTTCTTTTCTCATCTCTTTTGCCTCTCTTGCATCGCGAGCACTTGCATCGCGCCTTCGCGATATATATATATGTATGTATATATATGTGTGTATGTGTGTTTGTGTGTATGTCAGAGCAAACAGCCATTATTGCTCTCATCATTTATTAAATATGGATGAAATACCTTGGACAACTTGATTGATACAAATAAAAATTTACATGCAACAACATCAACTTGCATCGTTATTATTTATCTTACATCCCACGCAACCAATTCGAATCTGACAAATAGCTGGGAGAAAGAATTTATCAACGAGTTCGAGTCGATTCGACTGAGAAAAATCGGGTTTTAGGAGAATTTATTCTGGTTGCTCTTTTTTTGAAGAGTTTTTTTATGTTTTGGGGGGAAGAAAGGAAGGGAATTAGGTTTTTTTTATAGTGCATTGGGTATTTTTGATGATTTTAAGGGGAAGGTAAGACAAATTTGCGGTGGAAAGCATATTTTTGTAGTTTTCTTTGTTTCTTTGAGGAGAATTAAAAGTAAAACCCTTTCTGGATTCGAAAAATTTCGGATTATTGAGGATATCTTCGGTTCTGATGGTCGAATCGTAAAAATTTGGAAACGAGCGTGAAGATGAGATCATTTGCCATTGATTTATGGGGGTTTCAATTAATTTTAATCGATTTTTGACGAAATTCGGCGGGTTTGAAGCGATTTTTAGAGAATTATCTATGAGTACTTGAAAAATTGGTAAAAATTGAATCAAAACCACATGAATTAATGGTAAATGAGCTCATCTTTATGCTCGTTTCCAAATCTTTATGATCCAACCATCAAAATCAGAGATATTCGCCAAAAACAATTTTTTTTTTCCAATATCCCAGATATTTTCCCCAAAATCGCAAAATTCTTTTAGAAAATTGTAAAAATAAATCTAAATACATGTATTTCACTTCAAATTTTCTCAGCTTTTCAATGAAATCATCATCAAAATCCTATCTCCCCCCTTTTTCCTAAAATCATCAAAAAATCCCTAAATCCACCCCTTCACCAATTCCAAAGCTAAAATAATTCCCCTTTCAATCCTGAATTCCTAAATTCTCCAGCACATCTCCACGAATAACGGCAAATGCCCATAAAAAACCACATAACGGCTTTGGTTTTCCCCAGCATCCAGAAATGCTCCTCACAGCCTCCTCAAACTCCTCTCCAATAAGAAAAAAACTCCACAAAACTCCTTTACAATCCCCTTTTCCTCTCCCCTTTTGTCGACCAGTAATTCGCGTAATATCTCAGTACACAAAATCATGTAACTACGGATCATATATCAGCAATAAAAAATAAAAAAAAAGTCCACCTTCCTACTAATCACTCGTTGCACATGGTGGATATACTTACGCCACTGTCCATGTACCTCAGCAATTTAATAAACTTCTACAAGAAGCAGCAGGGTAGTCGGTAAAAGGCCGACACTCAAAAGAAAACGATCCGGGTAATTGGTGGGGGATCGATATTAAAACCGGTGGATCGATTCTCACGCTCGAGCACTGGCCCGCGCCACGCTAAAACTTTTATTATACATATATATATATATGTGTATATCTATATATATAAAAGCATCAAATACACGTTGAGATTGGTTACAACTTATTGGTATATAAGTGAAGTACATTCCCCTCCCCCCCCCCCCCCTTTCGCGAGTCTCTCGCCTTTTGCACATATATATAGGCATTGAGGTTTTTGATTAGTCGCTGACTGTCTGTTATCGATGTTACCCCTTAGCTGAATGTTAATACTCGTACGAGAGTACATTTAACGATAATAAATTATATCTCGTACAGTGAAACATTAACTGGGCATGGATATTTGTTAACTGGAGCTGAAAGGTAGGCGGTTTTCATACTGATAGTGTCATTATAAACCTCGTGAAGTCCAAAAACTTCACACACTTCATTTAATTAAAGTACATAGTAGTAATAAAATGAGAGAAAAATGAAGTTTTACTCTCGACATTCTTCAAATTATTTTATTTAATAACTTGAAATTTTCGGAGCAATAAATCAGCAGCTGTCAATTTGATATAAATGAAGACATACAAGTTGCATTCGAATTTTTGCTTTTTTCCAATCGAATAATTTATGGAATTTCGTTTGGAGACTGAAAAATTATTTTTGCCCAATTGTGTGATTGAAGCTGAAGAGTCGGTTTTTTTTTACTGTGAAAGAGAAAAATAATGTTGCTCAAGTAATTGTTTTTTTTTTTTAAGAAATGATTTACTGACGTAAATTAACCTGTGCCAACTCATTGCAACGGGTACTTTAGCCTCGAACAGACGCTATTTCCTTGAGCACAACCGCGTGTCTTGGTCATTCAAAATAAACTTACACTTAGTATTAATGGTAGTTTCGTGTTTTAAAGAAGTTGATTAGCTAACTTAAGACAACTCTCAAGTCTTGTGAATGATATGAATTTAAAAGGATTTGACTTCCGTTTGAGCACACAGGATTCACATTATTATACAGTGGAAAAATCACGAAACCTTTATATATAGATATCCTTAGGTATTTACCATTGTTATAATCAGCCATTAATTTAATCATCAGAAATTCCATGAATATCTTTGATTTTTTGTGAAAAATCTTTCGTATTCATGTTTTTAAACGATGGGCAGATTTTTCCGTGTAAATTTTTCACAAGTTTCAGAAAAAATAAAAATAAAAAAAGAAGCTGTAAACGAAATATCCGGGACATTGATAGAATAAATAATGCCTGTGCCGATGGCATATCGATTGAATAAATAATTATACACTGGATCTTAGGCGTCGAAGGGGGTTGTATATGTACTTGGCTTTTAATACTTTCCCACGCGTGCCTCACGCCATACCACTGCGGGATTCTCTTCTCAATGGAATCTTTGGACTTACCCGAAAAAAAATGCGCAGCATCCAACCGCTAAAAATTTTCATTAATTATTATGGAGTATACATATTTTTGGAGATTTTGTAAGAAAATTATCGATACTTAGGGACACTGACTGAGAATTCAGTAGTGAAGGGGTAAAACAGGATAAATCGACTTATCTTTGTGATCATTTTGAAGGAAATATCTCGAAAATTAAGCGAGATAAGGCGATATTACCTATCTTTATTGGTAGAAAATCTCAAGTCTTACAAAAGAGTTTCAGAGTAACATTGTTCTGTCTAGCTTATTTTCTAACATATTTTCAAATAACTCAATTAGAAAAAATAGACTCAACTCGTTTTACCTCTTCGCTACTGAATTATACTAATTTTGGATTTTTTAGTAAGATTTTTTTAGTAATGTAAAATAATTCAGTGATGCTACATCACTTTATTGATACTTGTCAAATTATGTCAAACAAGAATTTATTAGAGACTCTGATGGAGTCTGCGTTTTCTCCCTTGAGAGCTGTCCTCAAATCTTCTCTGCAGATTCCTTTGAAAAAAAAACCTGACAGATCCCCTAAAAGTTTCCTTAGAAGTTCCTCTAGAATATTCCTAGCAAGTTCCGCTTAAACACTTTCCTGAAATTCCTCAAAATTTCCTCAAAAGTGCTACTAAGTTCCCCTCAAAGTTCCCTTGAAAGTACCTCTAAAAGTTCTCTTGAAAGTACCTCTGAAAGTTCCATTGAAAGTACTCCTGAAAGTTCCCTTGAAAGTTCCCCTCAAAGACGAGTTACCCAAAACTTTAAAATTTGAACTTTCTGTAAATCGAGTACATCCCCAAATTCACCACCATTTTTCGTAATCAATTCACAAGAATTTATTATCATAATAGAACATCATTCTCCTCATCATTGAATGAATGAAAAGCAGTGAATTAAAAGCAAAATTCAGTCCCATAATTCACATCTTGAAATTATTACACTGAATCATAATGGAACAAAAATCAACTTGAACATGTTATAAATCGTACAATCATTCAAATTATCAATAATGTAATTAACCAATAATGTAATTTGCATTATGTTCGGCTTTATGGACATTTGCCTACAGTCGTTAAAATAAATCTATCTATCTATCTATCATTGCATGATCTTAGAAACAAAGGGGCGTAAGTGCTATATATCAGCATATTACTTATACTTCTTTGTTTCTAAGCCACCAATCAAATTATGAATAAAGTTACCCTGAAGAGCTTTCTTCAGTAAAGTCAAAACGTCGAAAAAAATTAAATTTCCCCAATTTTCAAAATTCTTCTTCAGAAAAGAAGGATTCAAGAACTAAAAACACTCAAAAAATATTCAATTCCCCCTTTTTTTAAATGCAAATCCCTCAAACAAAATTCTGTCTATTCAATTTCTCAAATGAATTATATCTGCGAGGACTCCAGGCACTTCACGTGTGTGTGCCTCCACTCTCGCTGCCCATCGGGGGTAAAATGGAAATGCGCAAAAGAATCAGCGGGTGTTCTGTGATGTCCCGGTGCGTTATAACTACGAAGGCAAGAGAGTTTTACCCAACCCCCGGTGGTCTACTTGTGTCCAAGATAGACTCCAATCGCCCACATTTGCCGCAAAAGTGCGTACACTGCAAAAACTAATGTTTCACAGATGTCTCAGTTCAAGATATCAGTTAGAGAAAAATATCATAAAATTGAAAGTATCTTGAAGCTGGCTAACTGAAATGGAAAACGTTCGAAATTGGGAAACGGTACATGTGTTTTAAAAAGTGACAAGACATTATTTTGTATCTGAAAAATTGAGATGAATATATTCAGCTGCTTTTTATGTTTGAAATTGAGATTTTTTTCTATTGTTCAGTCATTAGAGCTTGAAGGTATATGGCGAAACTCAGTTGCCAAATGCTATTCAGACACATCAGTGCAGAACATTTTTCGTGTCTCAGTCAAGTATTGTAATTTCCTACACAAATATGGGAACAATGATAACGTGGATTAAATAAATAAGAAAAAATTAATATACTAATTTTAAATCGATTTTTTCCACCTTCCCGTCTCCAGAAATTCATTCAATTCAGTTTCTATTCTATGACAGGACACGTATACATTTATAGGTTATGTCAGTGAAAAATAAGACACTTTGGCAGATTCAAACATTTAGAGATAACTAAATCGTCACTACCAAAGAAATCTTTAAAATGTGTTTTAGAAGTGTCAAACATTAGTTTTTGCAGTGTATGCCAAAAAAAAGGGCCCCAACTTTTCCTTCACTCCAAATCACTGTGAAGTGAAGCCCAATTGTAGGGACTGTAAAGCCAGCCTTTCTGATTGTGTAATTGTTTCCAGTATGGATTGCATATTTTACTGATGTAATATATTTATAAGTATTGTAATATTAAAAGGTTCAAATTATCTATTTTATTACAATATCCCTCATAAATTCGAGAAACTATCGGCTCTTCCATCTTAACCTCTTGACATCCGGATTCCATCGAGTCTTCCATTCATGAAGAGCCGTTCAACATTTTTGTAATTTTCTTGCTCATCCCAAAATTATCTATTCTCGACTTTCTTCAGTCGCACAAATTCCCGAGACACTAGCACGGTCCACATCACTTGGTGTCCTCTTGATGCTGCTGGTGAAAAGAAGAATGAATGAAAAAAAAAAAAAGAAAGAAAGAAGGTGAAAGAGAAAGAAAAAAAATTTGTCTAAAATAAGAAAGAAATAAATAAAGAAAGAAAAGCAAGGGAGTCCGGGGCTTCAGCAACGCAGTTTATTTCGGTCGGGTTAATTAGTGTTGCCTCGTGAGGTTTACGGTTGACATTTCGTTGGTCGTTGGTCGTTGGGTCCTTCTTCTCTCTGTGTGTAAGTGGCAAGAAAAGAGGAGGAGAAGGGGGGGAATGAAGAGGAAGACGCTTCGGGGGAGAGAAGAAGGCGAGGAGTGAGCGAGGTAAAAAAATAAGCAAAAAAACATGGAAGACACATAGACAAGGTGAAGTAGGGTGCAGAGCCGGCTTTTTTATGGCGACATACTGGTCGGCCATAGCCCCGTTCATTCGTGCATGTATATGTATATATGTGTGTGTATTAGGTTCTCAAGTATGTGTTTTATTCGCGAGGACAGGTAAGAAGTTGAAGGGGGAAGAAGGAAGGTAAAGAGTGTGCACCAATAAAAATTTCTGTCATGGAAGTAGAAGGCGCCAGTCTGGATTTCTTTCCACCCACCCCTTATTAGAGTTCTCTCTTCCTGAAAAAAAAAGAAAAAATTTCTGCGGACGTATCCAAAAATGGTGCACACACACACACACACACAAATCTCTTCTTCTTCTTCTCAAATGTGTCCTCTTCTTCACTCTTATTAACAGGTATATAACGAAGTCTCTTCCTTTTGTTCCTCTTTTTTTTTTTTACTCGGGTGTGAACATCGTCCAGTTTTACTGCTTAGATTAGAAGCGGCTTTATATAAACGGCCATATACCACCAACGGGCTCTACCGTAACCATTCAACTATTTAGGATCCTGACGCTCCTCATAAAATCCACCTCATTCCTCAGGAATAATAAAAATAAAAGAAGAAGAAGTGAAGATGAGTTGGGAAAAAAAATAACACATATATCAAAAAGGAGAAAAAAAGTTTATTCGTAATTATTCGTTTCCCATACATTTTTCTTGAGTCTTAAAAAAATCATTACCTTGTTAAAAATAAAAAAAAACACTGAAACTTCTCTCTTTTGACGACTTTAGAGATAACGAAAAGAAAAAAAAAAAGGTATTTCGACTCCCTCTACTCTCCTGAGGTTCCTATCGTTCCTTATAAGTGGACGAAAAATCTCTCTTTCTCTCTCTCTCTCTTTCTCTCAGACTGACCACAGGTAAGGGCTCCTGACTTCTGAATGAACCGAAAAACCGGATACGACCATTTAACTTTAAACTCGTACCACAAATAAACTGTCGACGTATAGCTAAGATAGCCAAACGTAAAGCCCACACTGAGTAAAACCCAACAAAAAGGGGAGGAGGGGGGGGGGGGGGGGGGAGTTTATACAGTTTGTGTTCTTATTATCAGCGTCAACTTCTCAACCCTAGATTGCCTGTAAACATTTAATCTTTAAATCTGTATACACATACACAAAGTCAAGACTTTTAAAGACTCTGGTTGTGAGATTAAATAATCGTTATTTATTTATTAGTTGAACAAGTATTTTTTAATGATTGAATTTAGTGTCGCGAGATAAATTTTTTTTTTTCCAACGTTATTCTTCCAGATTGGTTGGGTAACTGTGTGTGGAGAGTATCTCAAACTTTTTTTTTAGACCCACACACACACACAGTCACTAATGAAAATAATGAGCAGTTAAACTGAGCTTTCGTGTCGATCATTGAAATGCCTGAATTCTCGGCGGTTTATCAAAGTACAATTCTTTCTGTTTACGTCAAAGTGGAAGGAGAGGGGGGGGGTAGGTGTGGGACATATGCCCGCGGTTTAGATACATATAGATATATATATAACTGTTTGGTGCATATACTCCCTGGACTTTCCATGTTTCGTGTAGTACTGTTTGGCACACGATAATGTCTAGTCTGCGATGGTAACGAGACCGAAACGCTATGGCTATTTCGCTTGCGATTAATCATAGAAAGTGCAATATAACGGAGCTACGGCATTTTGTCGTAGCAATAACACTGGTCACGCTATCTTTCTCTGTCTCTATCTCTCTTTCTCTCTCTCTCTTCTCATTGCTGAGTAGTTTCTGTATGTCCAGTTGGATTATTCATGCCCATATAGATTATCCTGGGGCCCACGGGGTGTTCTGCATTTATGTGCACACCAATAAGTCATAACCTCTACAACTTGTAACACTCTCAACTGCCGTAATCGATATGCAGGAAAATTAAATACTTGGTGTATATCAAAATGTGAGGGGATGGTTCTATGTTGAGTATACTGCAAGTGAATATTTTAAATTCTTTGGAATCCAAAAAATATTGGGCAACTAATTTTTCGTTCAATTTCATGAAATATTAATTTGCAGGAAGAATACCTACACTGAGAGAACGATTCGTTAACAGTTAACTCACGGATTGAGTTGAACCGAAAAACTTCACCCGGTTGACCCAACAGCGTATTAGTTAACTGTTAACTAATACGCATTTGAGGCGTCGTGCGCCACCTGACCGATAAATTCGCAAATTTTCCGCCTGAACGTTTTTCTCTTTGTGTTTTAGTGAAATCAATTAGTAAAATCAATTGAAATTCAGAGAAGAAAATTATTCCATAACACTTGAACAGAAACTGCTTTCTGTATTTCGAACTAACCTCGAAAAATGAGAAAAATGTAGCAATTTTTGCGTGCCTCAACAGAAACCCCCTGAACGAGCCATTCGTTAACTATTAACGAATATTAGTTTGGTTGCCATCCCAACTAATATTAGTTAACAGTTAACGAGGCTCGTTACAGCCAAACGAATCGTTCTCTCAGTGTACATTTCTGTTAGACTTTCACAAATTATTTCTGAAGAACGACGAGAAAGCTAAAAAAAATTTAGCATGATGTTTCTTCTGTTCATTAAATTTTTTTCTTTTGAAGAATTAATTGATTTAATACAATACTCGATCATACAGATGGAAACTAATCTACTAATATATAGTAAAATTCTCATTCTATAGAAAATTTTGCAATTGCTCAGAAGAAAATCTCTTCACAATTGGAAAATTGAGATTTTATCGTTTTTTCTCTGTGACGTACATCATAAAATTATATAGAGAAAACACTTTTTCTCTACTAAAGTGCACAAATTCTTAAATTTTGTAATTAAAGATCTTTGTTTTCTCGTAATAGCATATATTTACAATAAATGAATTTTAAAAAATCAGTGCCATAAAATGCCCCAAACGTTGCATGATATTGAAGTTATTTTCAGCTCTTTAGATTAAACTTCATAGTTGATCCCTTCAAATCAATTTTCTTCATTAAAAATAATAATTACATGAAACCGAATTTTACTAACTATGAGCAACATCTGCTCTATCTTTAGTACAATCTAGTCCTAAATTTTGTTCCCGTTCTTATTATTTATTTTTTCTAATTCTTTAATGGCTTTTTAGTGGACAAAAACAAGTGTAAAGATGAGATGAAGGGAATTCAGCAGAAGCGAGGGATTAAGATAAAATCCCTCTGACTCGGTTAAGACCTCTTTGTTTTTTTCCATCTTCTTCTTCTTCTTCTTTTTCTTCTTCTCCTCAGGATTGAGTTTTTACAAACAAGAATATTATGTCGAGATGTTTTTGGGGGCGTGATTCGACAGGTCACTGGGTTTACGCAGAGTGGTGGTAAATCATCTCAGAAAAATTTTGAAAATTCCACAGGACCCCTCAGGTATATATATATATATATATATAGGTATAAGGATATTATCCTCCGAAAAAAGGGACTCCTTATCTCTGGGCCTCTCTGTTTTTCGACCTCCTTTGGATAATCCTATTAACTGAGAGGCAGGGCACATTTCATGCAGTTGCATTTGTGTGTGTGTGTGTGTTTGTCCTCACAAACGCAAATTTTCCCTCACGAATCATTTGTTTCAAGGATTCCCCAGGCAAAAATTCAAAGTGAGGGAAAATTTTTGCTGCTGGAAAATTATCTAAACTTCCAAAAATTTCAAAAGTAATTGACTAATAATCCGTGAAATTATTCCAAATACCCGTTAGACCCCCAAATAATACAAAAGTCTTAATCCTTTGAGCTCAAATAACAATTATCTTCTATTTCCCCAAAAAAAAGGCATTTGGGTAATTAAGTTCACAGTAAACAACAAAGTCTCTGGAATAAAAGCCGCTTCTCATTATTTCTGTATTCACACGAGTAATAAATGTTTTATACAGCATAAAAAAGAATTTGAAGTTAAAAAAAAAAAGAGAAAAAATAAAAAAAATGAGAAACAGACAGAATCATTCGAACGTTTGTAAGAAATAAAGCACAATAAATCTGTAAAAAATCAGCATAGCATCCAATGAGGGGGAAAATAAAATAATTTACAATTTGTCAGAGCCATCAATTAAAATAACCTTATCTCAAAAAACACATCCTCTTTTTCTCTCTCAGTTATTCTCAATCTGTACAATCTTATCCCACATAAAACAACGAGATATAAAAAAAATGAAAAAAAAAAAGGAAGAGACTCTCCCAAAAAAAGAGAGAAAGAGAGAAAACGCACATGGAAGACGAAAAAAAAGGGGGTGGGGGGGGGGGGGGGGGGAGGAAAACAAGTGAATAAAAAAGTCAATGTCCCAACATTGGTGTAAAATATAACGATAAAACGAAAGAAAAGAAGGTAAAGAGGAAGAGAAAGAGATAAAGAGAGAGAAAGAGAAAAGGCGAAAGGGGAAAAAGAAAACGCCAGATTTATTTAAGTCCCGTGCCAACGTAGTTGACAAGAGTCGAGTCGCGTAAACACACTCGTTCTTCGTTGTTCTCAGTTGGCCCATACGTAGTACAACCCCTATAGTATAGTTGAATGTGTGACAGTGGGTGGAAGTGAGACACATACACATATATATATATACATGCTACAGATAGACAGTACGAAAGAATGGGGAGAAAAGTGTATGAAAAAAAAGGGAAACGAGAGGAATACACCGTTTCACCGGTGTTTTTGATTCTTGAATGGGTGGGGGGCGTGTCCATTTCCTTGTGGGCGTGGCCAAAATGGATGTTGACACCCAGTAACGAGGTCCTGAGCCAGTCACAGTCGAGTTAACCACCCAGTGGGTGGTAATAATGGGCCAGAGAATCATTCACAATTGGCTGATCAAAATAGGCAACACCTACTTGAAGGAGTGGGGGAAATAATAATTGGAATTTTAACCGACAGAGGGAGATTCGAGACGAGAGAGAAGCCACTCAGAGTGGAAGCCAATGAAGTGGTGTGAGTGGAGTGGAGTCAGTCGTAGACTGGAGAGCCCTGTGAAAGCAGGGAAACGGACTGGTGGATTGTGTATTACCATCGAAAAGAATTTAAAAAAATACCATCGATAATCACGAATTATTTTTTTTAAAGAATAATATATATATATATATTTCATTTTAATTATCCGTCCGGTGTGTGTATGTTTGTGTGTTTATTTATAATTAAATTGAGTGATAATTTACGTTTTCATTGATTGGTCCACACATAATATCACGAAAAATTGGAGACAATCCACCTGAAAATAATAATAAAAGCTGTGCGCGTTAATTATAAGGGTTTTTAAAAAAATCCCCTGTGCTAATGATTTTTCCGGGATTTTTCGAGCGATAATATCGCGAAAAGATTCTGTGTGTACCTAAAAAATTCAGGATGAAGTCACCTAAAGACAAATGCAGGAAAAAAACATGATGACACTTTTAATAAATTGGAATTAATATTTTTTTTTTTTTTATAAAAAAGGGTGTACATACAGTGGCTCTCTCAAGGACTCTCGCATGAGTGAGTGTACTCTGTGTGCGTGTGATTTGTGAGATTGTGATTAAATTATTAATTTAAATAAAAAGAGAACTTGGACGAATTAATAATGTCCGCGTACGCCCAATTCGGATACTCATATCCGTCGGCATCGCAGGTAAGAAATCCCCTTTTTTTTAAAAGAACGTTTCCCCTTAAATTTATCCCCTTAAGGTCCTTGAGCCCTTGAGATGAGGGCTGGGAGGCTGGATGCAAGAATTGAATCGTCCGCGTGTGTTTTGTACCCCATCACCCCTTAAATTCCCTTTTGATGACACAATTACACACACACACACACACACAATGCGCGAATCAGCTGTGTGTGTATATATATGCGTATATGCCTATATATATGTGTGTATGTATGTTTGTTTGTGTTTGCGTGTGAATGAAAGGGCAGAAGAATTCATGATGAAAAGGGATAAGTGGGAAAAAAACCTGTCTCACATGAGGCAAGATCCATCTGGACTTAATCCACCTGCTATATATATATATATATATACGTTTAAGGCTCCACCGACGGCCGTCGCTCCACGTTTATCACATTCCGCGTGTTAAGGATGTATGATCATGACTAGGGCCCCAGAATTTAGTTATTATTTCGTCCGGTCAATTTGCTAGGCAACCGTTCGAATTCAAGATGTATTAAATGTTAAATTGTCAAACTGTTTCACACATTTAAGTAATTAAAATGAGAATTTCTCCTGAGATTCTCCTTCGATTCTCGCCAATTCCTCCTGAAATCCCCCTTCAAATCCCCCTAAGATTTTCAATATTCTGACAAATTTGATTCTACAAATTTGGAATTGTGCAAAATTTTATCTAGTAACTATACCGTACGAAATAATAACTAAACTCTGGGAAGCCCTCATCACTACGAAAAATTTTCGATTTGTGGTATCAAAATTTTTTTAATTACATTATTTCTCACAGAATTTTACTATAAAACGTCTGGGATAATTAACCATTTATATAAAAGAGAAAGAAATGATTGAAAATTGACAGAAAATACATGGGCTCTTATAAAAAATGGAGGTTATTATCGTTAAATTAATAAATATCCAATTTTCAAGCTCTCGTAGTACAAAAAAAAACAAATATTCTTTCAAAAAAATGAATATTGTAGTAATTCGGCAATATTAAAAAAAAATCCTCTGAAGAGAAAAATAGATTTGAAATTCGAATTAATTCACTTTCATCATTCATTTCTCGCCGTGATTGGCCAGATTCACAGGACACAGGTCACGTGGTCATTCACTTCAGCTCATCCCGCAATTCGAGCCTATCCCCACCCATCAAAATTCACAATTCTCCCATTCTCTTGATCATACATTTTTTAAGAGACAATCTGTGTGTTTTAAGCATTAGACAGACAGGATATAGGCTCTTTTATATTTGCTCTTTTTTTCCATCATTTTTAAATGAGTTAATTTCAAATGGAAGCAATGGAATAAATTACCCTCATCGTTTTTCTCTTCCCCCCCCCCCCTCTTATCACCCCACCAAACTAGGCCGCTATAACACAGCCATTGACAAAAGGATTTATGAAGGTGCTCTTATGAATTGTAATGAGAAGAGAAATATTCAAAGTAAACAGGATTTATCAATGCTAAAAATCAAATTGTCTATATACATACAATTGTGTTGTATATACACCGTTATGAGAATATTGCCCAATCAATTTTCATTACTCAACTCTCCTTTCCTTCTTCATATTATCAGTACAATTAAATAAAATACCTCTTTCTATCTCTCGTATTGTTCCCCCCCCCCTCCTCTTCTTCTCGTGCATGATAAAAATGAAATGATTTACCCAAAAAAAAAAGACATTAATAAATTTCGGGACTTTTATTGTTTTAAAATGTGCGCACGCTCATAGAATACCAAAATGTCTGATACGATTGCCAGTGAGAACGATTAATCGGTGTCCCGGTGATCTTTCTCCACGACCCAGCGGGATATTCTCACGGCTTGAAAAAAAAAAAAAAAAAAAAAAAACCAAAGTCCCCCTACATGCCTCGTAACTTCATTTGAAAACGCGTGTGGAATCTTCCTTTGAAAATAAAATTTCGCGCCTTTACCGCATTTTTTTTCCTTTTTTTTTTTAAAATAAATGGTAATGGAACTATTTTTTCAGGGTATAAATTCGCAGGATCCTTTGGAATATTTACCTCCCCCTCCCCCCCTTTTTCCGCCCCTTTTCTTCACTTCTTGTATCACTAGGATCTATTTGTTTGCATTGTGTCTCCTTTTTTTTTTCAACACAATTCGTCAGAAAAAAAAAACTTTCACCATTGTGCTTGTAACAATGTTTGCTTGTAAAAATTTTGGTAAAAAGCTTTTACATGCAAGTGTATGTGTGTCTGTGTCTATCTATATATATGTGTGTGTGAACGTGCATGAGGATGCTTTACTTTTCCACTCTGGCTGTGATCCACTCCTTCCGGTTTGCGAAAAGTTATCGGTACAAAAGTTCAACTCCACTTCAGATGAAGAGGTAGAGGGAGGGGGGGGGGGTTGGATGTTCTTGTGCAAAGTAATCCTACCCCATGGGCACTGAGGGGTGGAGTAAAGGATCTTGCGCTTGCGCAAATAATCCGCAACACACAGGACACACAATGGGGATATATTGTCATTTTAGAGACAAAAGGGCGTAAGTGCTATGCTTATACACAGGACTGACGCCCTTTTGACTCTAAGATGACGATATTCATTTGTTACTAGCAATTGAGACTGATTCAATCAATAGAAGAGAGAATGAAGAAAAAAAAAGAAAAAAAGTACTGAATAAGAAGTGCAGAATTAAATCAAATGGTATTTTTATTCCCGCATTTTGATGCAGGTGCGTGATCTGTAGAATCCACGGGCACGCCAACTTTGGCGACGAAAGAACGGGCAATGCTAACCGTATAAAATATATGTAGACAAGTTTATACATATATATATGTTTATGTAGACTTGTATGTGAGACACAAATCGCATTATTGGCTAGCAAGTGACGTGGTGTCGTGTTGAGTTTTGCAAATGGGGCAACTGCAGCTTTTTTTCCTTCTTTTTCATTAAAATTTTCCATTTTATTATTTTTTTTCGAAAAAATTATGATTTTTTCGGTAATTGTGTAATCATGATTGTCGAGCAGAGATCGGCAAAAAAAAAATTATCTCTTTCCATTTTCTTATTTTTTTGAAAAAATTGGTAATTAGGAAAAAAATTATTGCTAATTATTATCGGATCTTAATTTTGAGCGTAGGGTGGTTATAAAGTGCAGCTTGAGTGTTACAGAAAATAATACCCAACTGATGAGTTAAAATTTTCGAAAAAAATTTTAGTTGACGTTAAAAATTGTATTTATCCAGTAATGAAGTATATAAAATTTACCACGATCAATTAAACTTTTCTATCATGTTTAATTTAAAATTATTTATTGAGATCATTTCTGTACTAAATTTATTATCAATATAAACTTGTATCAAGTAATACTTTTTTCCTAATCACTAACTCTTCGAAAATAATTAGAAATATTTTTTTCCTAATTACTGATTTTTCGAAAATAATTAGTAATATTTTTTTCCTAATTACTAATTTTTCGAAAATAATGAGTGATATTTTTTAGAAAAAATTAGTAATATTTTCTAGCTAAATACTAATTTTTCGAAAAACTTAGTAATATAATCAAAATCGCTACGAAAAGAAAACGATACCGCCGATCTCTGTTGTCGAGTAATTAAGTAAATTTATCATTAAACAGTTGAAGTCTCTTGGGATTTGAAGAATCAACGCTGCGTAAAAATAACAAATTAAAATTTACTCAAACACCGTCTTTTGTTATTAAAAAAACATTTGTCGAACAAGACATAGCACATGTTTCCGCTAATTGTGAGTGAGAAAAAAAAATGAGAGAAAAAAGTATGAATCTATGATTTGATCAAATCTACAGAAATATCCACGCTTTTAAATTGAACATGAATTGACCTTGATTTCTCAGTTACAAAGGCATGAAAAAAAATAGATATGAAAAAAAGGAGAAAAAAAATCCATGTTAATGTGTGGCAATTTGAGCAAATAGAGGTATTATATAGAATAACCGCGTTAAAAAAAAAGAGAATCATGTATCCATTACGACTGTGTGTTATTTAGCTGCCTACATTACGAACAGCCGTTATCAACACACAAGCGCTAATAGTAACATCGAATCGAATAACACCATACAGTGTCGTGTATCATGTGTGACAAGATTATCACTATTTTCTCCTGATGTATATAACTAATACAAAAAAAATAAAAATCTTAAAATCCTCTATTTTCGCAAAAATCTGATGTTTCCCCTAAAGTTCGCGATATCCGCGATTTTAATTCGCGCGTTCATCAACTGCACACTTTTCTCCATTACATTACATTGAAAACGAACATTGTACCGTTTAATCGAAAGAGTCGAAAGTACGTAGCAACATTCGAAGCAAACACACAAGTGAAGACCGAAGAAGAAGAAAAAAAAAGAATTGGACGCTCGTTCGTGCGTCGAATAACAAGAGCTTTATTTTATCGCCACTGCCAAGTGAATCTCTTTCGTGTGTGTATATATATATATATATATCTGTCTTTGTTTGTTGTATTATTCGGGGGACGAATCGACAATTGATGAACGAATTCACGCCCTGTAAGTCAAACACATATATATATATACAGCATCAGCAACAGCAGGAGCAAGAGCATCAAGCTTGCGCCTATACGAAAAACTCAAAAACCGGTTGTTCTACAGGTTTTAAGGAGGCTTCGAATTACCCACAAGTTTCCAGGTTAAAATCTTAGTGGCGCCCTCTGTCGCTTCTGGCGCATCTTCCCAATGCGCAGTAGATCAGTCATAGGAATTCTGTCATTTTGTGTTTATTGCGAATCCTTGACATTGTGTAGCGATCAAAATGGGGGTAAAAAGAGGGAAAAAGAAGAGGAGAAGGGATGAGTGTTAGTTTTTTATTTTAGAGGGTCGTAAGAATAAAAATACCATGTGTCTCGGATTGTGTCGCGCTTATATCCTCTTTTTGAAAGCAATTTCTCACAGTTTATATCGTTTTTAATGGACTCAACTCTCTGCTGTATGCCTCAAATAGAATAAACGTAAGGGCGATATGAAACGACGAGACTCTGGGGCCTTTACTAATAAACGAGAGGAGGAGTCTGTGTGTGTGTTTTGTACAAATGCAGTTATGGCTCTTGATGGGTATAAATAAATTTCTGTCTTTTTCGTTGAGAGTATTGTAACTGCGGGTGGGAAAACATTGTTCGACAATTTGTCACGAGTAATTATTTCGGACATTGTGTGTTTGGGAAGACATGTCAGGTGAGACTTTGTGGGTTATTACGGAACGATTTATTGTGGGCAACATTAGGTGAATATCTTGTAGTCTCGTTTTTGTCAAATTACTTAATTTATGCGAATATCACTTTGATGAAGTAGAAGTAGTCAGTTTGAAATGCGATTCTTTTGATGATTTTGTTAGAAAGATGAAATTTTTTGTGGAAAGTGGATTTTAGAACTATTATTATTGTTATTCATTTTTATGAATTCCTTGAAAATTCGATTTTTTTGGAATAATTATAGACAATTGCATGATTTTTTGGCTGGAATTAGCGAAATTTAAAGCTATAGTCCTTTCTATTTAAAAAAAAAATTAGAATTTTGATCGAATCGTGAAAAATCCAAAAATTAACGTACAGTTGAGCTCATTTACCATCAAATCATCTAATTTTGAATTAATTTCCATCGATTTTCGAAGCATTTATCGATTATTTTTTGAAGATTACTTTTATTCCCATAATTTGTCAAAAAATCGATGAAAATTAATTCAAAACCACATGAATCAATAGGAAATGAGCTTATCTTTATGCTCGTTTCTGAATTTTTATCATCCAACCATTCGAATCGGAAATATCCTCAAAATCCTGAATTTTCCCAAAAATAAAAGAAAAATATATCTTCAAAAAATCCTCAAAAAAATCAATCCTGATTTCCATCTCAAATCCATCCCCCAAAATCTCTAATCCCCCCCCCCCTCCTTTTTTACCCTTCCAAAATTTCGACCGAATTCAAATTGGAAACACATTGTGAACCAGTGCCTTTAATTTAGCAATGAATCTAAATGACTCAACTAAAATGATATAAATTCCTGCCCCTGTGTTAATTCGTGGTACGCCAAAGTTCGACTGGCCATTGGAGTTTAAATAGGGACATAGAGAGAGAAATCTCGAGTTTGGGTTCTGTTGAAAATGCGCATGAATAAAAGGCACCCTTCCCAGCAGCCCCAAGTGAAGAGGGGGATGAAGAGGGTGTCCCTCTATCAATCTATTTTCTCTGTACCACCGTATTCTAACAAATGTATACGATGCTGTGTACGTCACTCTGGGTTATTCCCAAGTGTTTCTGTGGGGAAAGCACACACACAGCCGAGAGTGCACATTACTTCGATAATAAACACCGCAGAAATGTCATTGTAAGATAAATTCTATTGTGTTACAGTTGTTGGTGAGTGGAGGACAGCCAACGACAGCAACATCACCAGCAATGTCTTCTGGTGGTGCATTGAGTCCTGGTGCACTTTCGCCTTCTTCGACAGCAACGACAACTACAGGTGCAGCACCAGGTACATCTGGTGGTGCTACAACACCAGTTGGTGGTGCAACTGGTGCTGGATGCTGCGAGAATGGTAGACCAATGATGACTGATCCAGTGACAGGTCAAACTGTTTGTTCATGTCAATATGACACTGCTAGACTAGCACTTGGTGCTTATCCAAGATTAGCACCATCTGCCACCTCGTACTCGTCTTATCCAACACCTACACCTTCGGCAACGGATCAGGGACCTTATCCAAGCATTGGCATGGACAGTTCCGCTTTTTATTCACCTCTGGTATGTTCGAATGATCATTTTTACATTAAATTTTTTGCAGTTTTAAAATTTCAACGAATTGGAAGTAGTTGTTTTAGGTCAAAATGAGTATTTTTCTTATAATCTCGGGAGTGCCTGTATAATTTCAATTTATTCAAATAATAATTTGATGGATTTCTTCGATTTTTTGGTATTAAATGATGATAAATATATGTGAGATTACATATGGAAGTGAATAACAAGTTTAAATTCAATTATAAAATTACTATGAGTATTATTCTGTTTATCGGTCATTCACTGGTCAGTGGTCACGGACTGGACCGTTTACCTTAATACTAATTGTTGGAAGTGGTATTTTAGGTCTCTGCTGAGATAGGCCACTTTCAACAATTAAATTGTAATAAAGTCGTATATTCAAGAAAATTGAAAGTGATACTAATAATCGGATTCATTTCCATGTTGATGAATTATTTGAAGTATCAAGGGAAATTGGAAGGTTTTTTTTTTTAATTATAATACTAAAAATTGACAATCTTTTAGGATTGTAATTTTAAAAAACCTTCCAATTTTCCAGGATACTTCAAATAAATGAAAGTCATATTTTAAGGTAATAGTTGAATGAAATACAAGATTTCAATTTTAAGGATGTTAGGACGAGATGGTCGGACATAACCTTAATTTTTTGTATAAAATTGTAAATAACTTCGTATACACAATTAAGTTCTGAAAATCATTTTCTCCAGGTTTGAAGAATGTAATGAGGAACAAAATAAGCCATAGAAACAAAAAAATTGATTGAAAATTGAAAAATTTGCTGCATTTTTTACATTTTTTGAATCTTGAGAAATTTGAGATATGTAAAAAATGCAGCCAATTTTTCAATTTTCAATCAATTTTTTGTTTCTACGGCTTATTTTATTCCTCATTACATTCTTCAAACCTGGAGAAAATGATTTTCAGAACTTAATTGTGTATACGAAGTTATTTACAATTTTATACAAAAAATTAAGGTTATGTCCGACCACCTCGCTCTAACATCCTTAAGTGGCTTTGTGGTCATAGAGAGGGCGCTTTCGTTTATGAGATCAGCTGATCCGATGGGGGGGGGGGAGAGGTCCCACATAAACTTTGAAGAATTTTCCTTACACCCCTTTAATTTTATACCGAGACTCAAATTATCGTGTGATATGATGGAATTGAAACAATAAAATTAATTGATTTAATTTTTGAAAATTAAATCAATTGAAATGCATTAAATGCACAAGTTTCGGGCTTACTGTAGAAAAGTCGTAGAAAATTCTCTTAACTCCACAAAATTTTAATTTTTATCTCTAAATCTAAAAATAACGAAGGAAAATTTTGTTATAAAAAAATTTTCTTGCCCCAAGAATTTTTTTCAATTTCTCAGTGAATTCAAGTGCGGCAAGAGAATCCCAGGAGCCAATTAAATTTGAATTCATCGGCATAATTATACTAATTGGTTGCTTTTAGGCGTTGTCGATTAATTTATCTCAGCGGGATACTTCGTGGTATGCCTTAAATTCCACTCTTTCACAACGAAAAAAATTTAATATTTTTCTTGTGCTAACTTCTTAATAGATATATATGCGTAATATTAGGAAGAAGGAAAAGCAACGTGACACTCGCGCCTTTTACTCCGGGTGTTCTTTGATGTTTCGCCGATTTTTGTAATAAGATCGATATCTCATTGATTTGTCGATAAAAAAATGAAGATTATTTTCTTTGTTAAAAAAAAAAATATCAAATTTATCTGCTCTTCAATTTTTTATCAGAAACACGATTTCTGATTTAGTTTTTTCTTCTCTTTTTTTTTCTATTTGTCCAACCTTTTTCGATAATGTGTCGGCGTAATTTTTAACAATTTCAAAACTGATAAGAAAAATTCAATGAAATGGAGGAAAAAATTGTCCTTCCAATAATTGGGGGCAAATTGCTGTTATGAACATTGTTACAGAAAATAAGCGGTATACCTTCGGGAAAAACTAGTGTTTTCAATGATATTGTATTGTCGTTTGTATTTGCAGTAGTTAAATATTATCGCATATAATTATCTAAAATTGCATTTTTCGATTTTCCCCTTTTTTTTTTTTACAGAATATTGATTCACCTCAACAAAAGCGAAATAATACGAGGCTTTTTTTTTTTATTATTCATTATTACTATCCCACGTGCCACTTGGTGTGTATCAACTGCTCGTTACAGAATACATGATTTATCTTGATATGAATCCTCGTCTATTCTCACACATTAAATTCTCATGAAAATAATAATAATAATAATAATGAAAAAAAAAAAATCAAGATAAAAGGCTTCATCCGACTCTTCTATTTTCTCAGGAACTGGATGAATTTATAAAATCGATAGCCAGAAAACCACAGGAGATAGATGAGAATACATTGGTAATTGGTGTGAATTAAATTTACCTCACCAACAACAACCCATGATTAATTCCGATGGAAAAAATGATTATTCAAGGGTTATTTAAAAATTTTCGAAAATTACTACTGACAAGAAATGAGGGGAAAAAGCTCAAAACATCAATGATAATTGCAGTACAATTTTTTTTTAATCTGAGATATCTGCAAAATTTATCATTTCCATCAAAATCGAAAACACATACACACACATACACATGTATATTCAAGCGCGTGCTTTCCTCGCAAACTTTTCGCGTTTTTTCCCCTCTTTTTGTTTTTCAAGTTCTCTTTTTTTTTTTTTCTTCTTCTTTTTTCTCTTCATTTCTTTTTCTGATCCTTATCACATGTGAACGTGAAGCTCGCTCAGTCAGTCTTTTTCGTTCCATACGATAATTCAAGTACATACTCGAAAGGTAGTTAGCATCGTCCGTTATTTAGCATCACGTGTGTGCAATTTTTGCCATCGGCCATGTCCATGTCCTGCACGCGAGACGATTATAAGTATGGAAGAGAGAGAGAGAGAAGAGAGAAAAAGAGAATTGAGTCGGTACTGCAGAATTTTTCGCGAAAAAAGAAATAAAAAAACACGAAGCTTCATTTATTCATTTATTTCCACTTAATTCCGTTTGTCCTCGATCATTTTAAATATTGTTGCCTTGGAAACAAAGGGGCGTAAGTGCTACGCTTTTATTGGAATTAAAAAAATTCGATGGTGAATAGCGAAAACTCTCAATAGTTCAGAATTTTGATTTTACTGATCATGTATATAGATTATTTTTATTATTTCATGACATCATTTTTTGCCGCAATTTAATTAAAGATGGAAATTAAATTATTAAATAAATCAATTAAATTAATTGAATTAATTGATGAGAAAAAAAGGGGTAAAAATTATCAAATATTGATGTCATTGGTCCTTAGCAAATATTTCAATTTTGAAATGATTTAAAAACTAGTTAATCTGTTTGAATTAACAAAATTCAGTAAATTCAACAATTTTTTGAATTATTTCAAAAAAAAATTTGCTGAGGACCAATAGCGTCAATATTTGATCATTTTTACCACGATTTTTTTTTCAGAATATTTATATCTAGAAAAAATGTATTAAAGTGTTCAAAAAATGAATAAACTTCGCTTGGACATTTCCAATTTTTTCCAAAATTTGATTTTTCAACAATTTCTCAGTTGTAATTTTGATGATTGTCCATATTCTAACATTCCAAGAATAATATTGAGAGTATATATAGCACTTACGCCCTTTTTTTTATATGTTGAAGATATGATGAGGCAAATGAAAGGAAATAGGTTATTTTTATACGTCAATTCAAAGATAGCACGTGCTAGAAATGGTATTCAAAATCAAGTGGAGATTGGACAAGAGAAAAAAAGAAAAAATAATAAAAAAAAAGGGGGGGAAAGAGAGGGCCATTCTACACAGTTATACCCATCGTTTTCAACGAGAGCGTTATAAGAATGTAATAAGAGCTGGATTAGCATTGAATGAAATGGGCGGTGCGATGGCAATAAGGGCAATAAGCGCTAGTGGAAGCACACACACACACACAGTCCTTATATACAGGGGAAACGTACACGGTGGTCCAAAAGGTATTTTTTTCCCTCTTCCTCCTCCCCCCTTTTTTTTAAACTCACATCCAACGTGCATTGTGTCTGTTTGTGTGTTTTTATCCTTGTCCGCGTATTTTTTCCATGAAAAACTTCGAACTCGCATACTTGCCCTAGAGAATACGGCTTCATCATCGCCTCATCGTATCTTCTGGGTTAATTCAATTATCGTATACGCAATAGGCAATATCAGTTAGTTCAACGAAAACTGATGTGCCCTTTTTTTCTTCTTCTTCTTTTTTTCTTCTTCTTTAACTTAAATTTATATGTACATTTTATTGTGTGATCTCAATGTATTTATGCAAGCCCGTCCTGAGATAGGGAGGAAGGTTGTGTCGTGACGCTAGTCTCGAGGACGAGGTCCATATACTCGATGGAGACCACCCATGGCTTCTTAATGTCGTAAAAAAGACGTGCGAGTGGTTCCCAATGTGTGCGGTGAAGGATTCTTCTAGGTCCTTTTTTTCCCTACCACTTTTACTACGTGAAAACTCTTCTCTCTCTGATGGAATTAAAGGCACTTGAGGGGGAGAGAGAGAAATGTGTTGATATAAAAATGAATATAAAATATATAGATGGGGAAAAAAAAGGCAGGAATGGGAATTAAGGAATTAGAACGAATGCCTGAGTCAAGGGAAATACGAGAGAGGCGCCAGAAGACTTAAGACCTTTAATATACACTGTTAACAATTTCCGTCTGAATTTTCGGCAAAATCCTGGAAATTTCAAACAAGTCACATTTTCATTGAAATTTCAGATAATGACGTCATTAAAAAATAAACACATCGATTTTCGAATAATTTTACACCTGGATATCAATGAAATTTGTAAAATTGAGTTTAATTCTTTTTTTTTAATTTAGTAAAAATAGGTAAAAATTAAAAAAAATTGAAAATTCAAGTTGTAGAATTTCCGTTTTAATTCTACTTAAGACTCATAGATTCCTTCAAATTTCCTCTGAAATCCACAGATTTCATAAACATCTTCTCATTTAAAAAAAAAATCAATATCACGTTTATGAAAATTTCCATCAAATTATCCATGAAATTTCTAATCTGTGTTAATTATGCAAAATTTTTTTATTTATTTATATTATTCAATTCATTAATTAATTAATCATTTGGATTTTGGTATTTTTTTTTATATGTTTCAGGGGAATCCTTATGGCTTGAAGGATGCCACGGGTATGGGGATGACAGCGGACATGGGTGCAGCATGGGGAACTGCAGGACTTCAACCAGCAGCAACGGGATACTATCCTTATGATCCAACGCTAGCTGCTTATGGGTATGTTAGAATAATCTTTCATTAATTTACGGAAAATTGTTCTCTCAATGTGTCAGACTTGAAGGAAAAAAAAATGGTGTGTCGTTTTGATTCACGAGAATGAATAAACCGGAGATTTAGAAACGACCCTTGTAACGAGATTCATCCCTCCCACACTCAGAAAGGTGTTTTTCTTCCACTTCGAGTGGATACTTGAAATAAAAATGACAAGGGAGTACTTCCTGGGGTTGTTCTCACAAAAAAAATCGATCTTGTGAATCGAGTCGAATCAAGCTGTTACTTATAAATTCTGAATTGAATTGATGACTGAAGAATCGATTTTTTTCCAATTGATTAGCTTTTTTAAATCGTAAATCATTAAAATTGGGTGATTGAAAAAATAGGATGATAATATGAGTTTTACATCATTCTTTTATAAAATCGTTCAAATTTGATATTTTTTCCTCGAATACCCAGGACAAAGAAATACTTTTAGGAGCTTTTTTCTACACAAAATGGATCTGAATAAAATCCTCAGAAATTTAATTTAATATTTTTATTATTCAATACTCATTACATGAAATAAAGAAAATCATTTGATGACACGAATGAAAAATTATGTTTATTCACTTCTCGTAAATTGCCACAGAATTTACCTGTTAACTTTGATATAAACATTCTTTATATGAAAATATATATTATAAAATGTTCAACGATTTTTCTATCTTATCAATAATGAAGAAAGATTGATCAACAAACTTCCAAGTGCCAATCTCTTTAAAACCTGAAAATTTGCATTTCTCATCTCTGAATTTAGCAAGAAAAAAAATTGAATCGATTTCGCCACGAAAGAATCGATTCATCGACTATCAAAGATAAACCCAGAGAAAAATCGAGAATTGCCAACAGAAAAATCGACTGAGCATCAATTCTGAATTTCAAACAACCCTATTCTTTTCATTCACTTTACAAAATGATCTCTGCCTTGGGTCTTTGTCCTCACTTTTATAGACATACATAACAAAACCCAAACCCAGGTTGGATAGTAGAGTCCGGATGAGATGACACCGATGCAGTACGCGAGTACGTACAAAATGGCTGGTAGTCGAGGTGGGCGTACATAATGGTGGCTTGAGGGGGGGTCTCTCTTCTCTCTGTATATAGTATATGCTCTAACTCACTCTGACTAACGGCAGGTTTTGTGTATATATCTACTAGGGGGGATATCAAGTGAGTGCGAGGCGAGTGAGTTTATTGATTGGCTTCCTCCTGGGGTGCTCTTTCTCTCTCTCTCGTCTACTCTCTACTCTTCTGTCTCCCTCTTTCACCTACCTCATCTACAATCCAGAGCCCAGTATAGAGTCACCCAATGTTTCTCCTCTTCTCCCTCTTACATTTTCAAGCCTGTAGCTCCCACAGGTGCTTTACTTGCTTCGCTTGGCAACCCCTCAGTTCTATCCTCTCTCTCTCTCTCCCTCTTTCTGTCTTTCTCTCTCTTACTCGCACTTGGGCCCATTTTCACCCTCTGTGATGCCTCTGTCTATCTCTAAAATAAACCTGTGTATGTGCTTCACTGTAATGTTTACTCCGTACAACGTGCAACACATATATAGACACACACAGACACAAACTGGGCATTGTTTATCGTTGGAAATCCACCCCTCGACGAGCCTCGAACCAGAGAAAGAGCCTCAGCCGTGTGCGCGAGCCACTATTAATTTACTTGCTTAATAATACCGCGTGGCGCGAGACCGGCCTTCTCTACTTCATCCATCCACCCCCCTTCCCCCCTCTCCTCCCCCTTTACTCGCCTCTCCTCAACTGGGATATACTCGGCTGCTCTCGGGGTCTCTTTGTCCCTCAGTCAGACTGGCGGACCGAAGAACGAGAGAGAGGGAGTGATGGAGACAAACAACATCACTCGAGCCGCCATTGTGTTTCATGTCTGAATCGCGAAAAAAAAAGAAAGTTTTTTAGACTCTTTCTAACCCTAGTATCTAACCCTCTCAGTGTCCGTCCTCCAGGCCTGTTCAATTTCTACCCCCCTTTATAAAAGCGTGTTTCATTCTGGGGTTTTGCTTCTTTTTTTTTTTTAATATTGAGGAATGGACTCTCGCTTATGCCTCGAGCTATCTGAACAGAGCCTGAGTGTGTCTGATCCTCAGTTACTTTTTCCACTTTTTCCATTGAAAGCCTCTGTGTTTCAAGGGGTTTCGAGCTCTTCGGGACGGGAAATATCGGAATTGCTCGATTTTTATTTGGAGGGGTTATTAGTTTGTTGGGCGAACTAACACTTTTGGGAGGATTCGCAATTCTTTCGGGTTTTTTGGTCGAGGAACCGATTTCTGTTATCATAGGTTTTTTTTTTTTTTTTTTTTGAAGTGTTTATTTATTTGAGCCTGTGTATTTTTTTTTTTTTTTTTGAATCAGCAAATAAACATGGTATTTTTTTATCAAATTCATGTCATGCAAAAAAATCTTGATTGAGACGTGCTTTGCTATAGTACATTTTTGTGTGATAGTACACTTTTTTTCACAATTTTTTGAGTTGATTGAGCTCTTTTATTCACAATAATTAATGATATTTTATATGTAGCAGTGTCTCCTTCTTAAGGTGCTATCGAAGAGAAAAGCTTCGAAACCCCTTCCTTGGAATTTTTTGTTCACTTTATATACAAAAAATTTGAATATGAATCATTTTATCAGTACAATAACATTATAAGTTAAATTCGTATAATTATGAAGATTTCAAAATTCTATAAAAATATTATTTTAAATTGAGAATATTTTTTTTCTCATCAATTTAAATTTAAAGTGTCCAAAAAAGGTGTAAATGTGGCCAAAACTGGCACTTCTACCCTATAGTGTTAAAAATTTATGTGTTTCCATTTTTTGGTTGGTAGTTGAGGTATCAATTAAGAAAATAAACGATCTTACTTTTCTTTTCTCATTGTCTTTCGGATTTTTCCACAATTGTATTACTCTCAATCAATCGATTCATCTCAGCATTCACTCGAAGCTGGTCGAGTTGTTGGTGCATTAATATCCGTGAATTTATTAACCACAAATACTTGTATGTTGTTATGTCTCATCATTTTCCAGGACAAAATAAGAAATTATTCTTTTCTTGAATCGTGGATGATGGTTTCTATTGATGGGGGAGAAATGTAATATATTATGTACCATATTTCAATACAAAACGTTTATTTTTTGTTCATCTGCGGTTAGGTTAGGTTGAACCTCAAATGTACCGCAAGTAGATAGTTCTGATTATTTCTTTTTCAAATCATTCTAACAGATATTTCTGATATCCCGTGCAACTCGTGGTTTCAATCAACCAATGCAAATTAGACGTGACAGGATTTCAATTAAAAACTTGACTATAAAATATATATTAAAAATGAATATCATCAACTTCAAGTATAACTAACTTATATCAAATGGAACTATCAGATAGTAAACATGACTATAAATTGTTGGTTTTAGTTGTAATTCTAGGTGTGATTATCAATTTAAAATGATTCGTTTCAACGATTATGGAATAGTCATGCTAGTAGGAAAAAAATCCGCTCATTGGACATTGCAAAAAAAAAATTCTTGTTTCAAATATGGTTCACTGATAACAAGTAGGTAATAGTAATAGTGATAAGTATGCAGAATAGAGTCCAAAATAAAATTAATTTAAAATTAATATAAAATTCGATTCAGAATCGATGGTGGTGTAAAAGGGCCGTCCATGAATTACGTCACACGTAGGGGGAGGGAGGGGGGTCTCAAATTTGTGACAAAATGTGACGGGGGGGGGGGGGGGGGTCTTGAAGATTGTGATGTCACGGAAGTCAAAAGTAAAAAATTAGGAAATTTTGAAATATATTTTTTTTTTAATTCCAGATTATTTCAAATTAACAATGTATTGTTAGCTTACCACCATAATATTATTAAATTATATTGAATAAAGTCTTAAAGATGTTACTAAAAATGAAGTGAAACTTGAAGCCTATCAAATTGCTCTAAGATTAATTTATGCAATAAACATATTTAATAAGGTAATATCGTCACCTCAGAGTTAAAAGGGCATAAGTCCTATGCTTATACACAGCACTTACGCCCCTTTGTTTCTAAGGCAACGATATATCGGAGTCAGAAAATTCGAAGCTAAATATTGAAACTCGCAATAGCTCAATTGGTAGAGCATCAAACCGATAATTCGAAGGATGTGAGTTCGAATCTCGCTTGTGCATTCCATATTTTTTTCCGAAGATTTGATTCTGGTAATTATTAAATTTTGGGATGAACGCTGTTCTGCATAGTTACTGTAATAATAATGATCGCATGTTTATCCAGAAGAATCGGTATGATTTACTTCTGTCCAAATAAATTTACTTGAAATACCTAATTTTCATCTCAATTCCTTTTTTTTTAAACTCTGACTCGCTTTATTTTTATTCGAAGGGGTTTTTGAGGATGAATTTAACAGCGATGCCGATGCAAGAGGGGCACTTTTGGTCATAGCTTTTGAATTGCGATCACTACTCGTGGAATAGAGGAGGGGGGAGGTAGGGGGAAAATAGTAATTACGCCGGTTCTGCCAATATTGGTTAACCTTTCGAGGTTGACGCCACCATATGCAAAGCCCCTAATGAGTCGACTCGAGTGGTGCACCCATTGCGCTCTCACCAGCCTAGTATTACCATTTCTCTTCTCTTCATTCTCTCGTGTTCCATATCGTTATTGCCTGGGCCCCAACGTATCCAGTCATTTCTGGCACAGGTTTACAGGTTTAGCGTTACAAAAAAAAAAAAAGGTCGAAGTCTTGCTCGTTTATACTCACACGAGCACATATTGTGTTATTATTCCACCCCCCCCCTCCCCTCCCCAATTTTTTTCGAGTTTAAATTCCGTTTCCCCTCATTGACGACCTTAACTCCGGCAGAACGGGAGCCGTTTCATTCGATTTTGTACACTCGGATTCACTCTGAGCCCCTCCCCCCCCCCCCCCCCCCTACTCTTCTCAAATCGTTTTTTCTCCTTTGAATTGAGCATCGACTGTATGCGCGAATATTGAAAATCCTCGTGGGCTAAATTTGCAGAACGTTTAACTTTTGTTTAAGAGCCAGACGGTCGATAAGGTCTAGCTGGTTATGTCGATGTGATGTAGGTTTTATTTTCATGCTTGAAGATGAGAGAAAGAAAGAGAGGGAGAGAGAGAGGGAGTGAATAAAAGGAGGAAGAGGAGAGAATGTCAAGGCAATGTGGAGCCCTCTGAGTGCCGTTTGCCACAAGTTGAACCGGAAATTTTAGCATAAAATTGTATTTACAATGGAATTTGAGTTTAGTTATTGATCATGGGTTGGAGTTTATTCTTTGGGATTTCTTTTTCTTTTTTTTTTTTGTCATGTTCGGAGTTGTAATAACGGAGAATAATAATATTAATTGAAGCATTGTACATGCAGATGCGAACATACAATTCAAACGTTCACCTCTAACACACACACAACACGCAATGTCTCTTGTATTTGTGTATATGTGTGTGTGTGTGTTATGCAAATAGAGAGTAGGCGTAGATATAATGACACTTTATGGAGATATGTCACCTTGTGCGGATGATGGAGAGATTCGAATCGAAAACAGAATGCAAATGTGTATTGTTGGTGCTTCTTACCTTCAAGTAAAGTAATTCATTCCTTTTTCATCTCGCATTTTTTTATTCATTTTTTTTTTTTTGTGACGTGTCCAAATGAAATTTTCGTTGTCAGGTCCCCTGTCGCGCGTGACTCATTATGTTCTTGCTCGAGCACTCGGATAATCCTGTCCAGAGTACACACACACAGAGAGGAAAAGAGGAAAATAGGAAAAAAAAGAGAGAGGAAATGGTGTGGATCGATTTTCCGACTCGGGAACGCATTTCATGCTTCCTCCTTTTCACCATTTTTCTCCGCTTTTTTTTTCTTCTTTCTACTCGCTTTTTTGTCCCTTTTTTTGCGGGCGCGAGAGTGAACGCGCGCGGTTTTATTGGAAAGGAACAGAAGTCTCAGCGCGGCCGCCTTTCCCTTGTCTGGAAGGGAGTTTAATAGAGGGTGAAACCGCCTCTCGCTTTCTTTTCGTCTTCAGAAAAGTCCCGCACTCTTCATTTCTCTCTCTCTCTCTCTCTGTTTTCCTCTGCTTTTCCTCCCATGGCTCGTGTATAACCATCCCCATCCACAGCACAATTCCTGCTATTGAATTTTCTTCGTTTTTTTTTCTATCTCAATTCTTTTTGTCTGCTTGGCCGAGTCATCAAGCAATCTCTCGGACAAGCTTCTCCCTTCGGGGTTGAAGAAAAAGGGCGAGTAATTCTTCTGTTTGCGGGACGGAAGTGGCAAACTAATCGTCGACTCGGCAATTTGATTTAACCCTCACTGGATTTTCTTTGGCCAACTTTTCTCCACTCTCAGACTTCTTCGGGAATATCCTTCTTGAATTGTCCTGGAATGAGGCAAACAGCTTTTTGATGAGTGAAGAAAAAACAGGATTTTTTTTCAGGATGAAAGACTTTGCGGAAAAATCTGAAAAAATTCTGGAAAGTGGTCCAGTGTGTCGCCATTATTGTGTAATTTTTTCAAATTTTTCAAGGCCTCCGCCTGTTTTTTATAATTATCTTGATAAATATCATTCCACCGAATCGATTCAATCTGATAACAAAACACCGAATTTTTTCAGGGTCAAAGACTTTGCGAAAAAAACTGAAAAAATTCAGAGAAATTCTTCAGTATGTCTCCATTATTGTCTAATTTTTTGACATTTTTAAAAGCCTTTGCCTGTTTTTTATAATTAGCTCAATCAGACATGACATGTTATTCCAATCAATCGATTCAATCTGATAAAAAAAGAACAGCATTTTTTTTAGGATGAAGGACTCTGCAGAAAAATCTGAAAAAATTCAGAGAGTTGCTCCAGCATGTCGCCATTATTGTCAAATTTTTTCAAATTTCTAAAGCCCTCCGCCTGTCTTTTCCCCCTTTTATTAGCCCAATAAAGCATAGATGATATTCTAAGTACATATTATTCCACTCAATCGATTCGCATAGACGAAAAACGAATTGAATTAGGGAGAAAAATGTAATTCCATGGTCACAGTATGGGTCGTTGCACCCTCATGAGGCTACTCCAGCAACCCTATAGAATCTTTGGATGGGTATTTTAGCCTCTAGTAGCCTCCACTCTAGTGGTATATATAACCGTACATAGCCATAATACAGTCAGGAGGTAGATGAGGGAGAGGGAGAAGGTGGGGGAGGTGGTATGAGGCTTTTGAAAAGCGGTGGGGGATCGATCGAATCGCCATTACGGCGAGAGTGAGTGCCAGCCTCGATGGAATCACGGTGCTATACCACCACAGTACCGCAGGGTGGTTTATTCTCCGTATATATTTGCCCGGCATATCACCCTCAGTCTTCCTTTCCTGTTATAGTAGGATGTCGTCTCTATGTGGCTGCTGGGGATGTATGAGCAGGGCGTGTTTGCACTCTCTGCGACTCATACGCATTCAATGCCAAAGATAGAAAGAGACAGAAATACATGAAAAGTACACGATTCCTCTAGACTTTCCAAAATCCATAGGGACTGTACGGTTCGGCGAAGATATTTCGGAAGGGGGATGGAGAGCAAAAAGGGATAAATCATAGGAAGGGAAAGTGACTTGGTAAAGTGTTTTATATACTCCCTGAGAAAGGCCCACATTATTTCATGAAATAGCGATTAATTCCTAAACCGGTTTGCCTATTTCCCCCTTTTTTTTTTCCTTGTCGTTAATTATTTGACCTTCTGCATGATAAAAAAAAATGGTAAATAGTTATTTCTAGGTGAAAAGAAAGACTTTTTTTTACTGATAATATTGAAATTAAATGAAAGAAAATTTGAAAAAAAAACCGGTTCAATAATGACACATTGAGAGACATTTGTACAAAAAAAAAACGAGGCAATCCACGAGTTCTGTAATACAGAAAATTTATTTGTAATACATTTAAATAAAATTTGAATCCGGTTTGCCTTTGCAGATACGGTGCTGGTTATGATCTTGCTGCACGACGAAAAAATGCAACAAGAGAATCAACAGCAACACTCAAAGCATGGCTTAATGAGCACAAAAAAAATCCTTATCCAACTAAGGGTGAAAAAATAATGCTTGCAATTATAACAAAAATGACATTAACACAAGTATCAACGTGGTTTGCTAATGCAAGAAGAAGACTAAAAAAAGAAAATAAAATGACATGGGAGCCAAAAAATAAAACAGACGATGATGATGATGCTGTTTTAACTGATTCAGAGGATAATAAGGACAAGGATGAAATGAGCAATGACAATAGAGTAGACAGAGTTGGAGATGAAGCGAGACGAGGATTAGAGGATAATGGTGAGTAAATTTATCTCAACTGTTACCAGAAATTTTCATTTAATTTTGTGCAAGTTCCACACCAAACTTCATGATAAGAGAGGGGGGGGGGGGAAGATAAGCCAATTTAGATGAGAGACACACACACAGAAGTTTAAAGCCACTGAGTCCAGTTTCTAGTACACACACACACACACAATCTCCGTGTCCCACTGAGAAATTCCAAATTCGCTATGAATCTGAGGATTGGAAAGGGGGAGGATGGGGTAGTGGTAAAATAGCCGAGGTCTTTGGGTATATCGTAGAGGCGGACATAATGGTTCACATGTGGGTAAACACAGTGACGGGTTGCGGGTTGCCGCGCGAAGAGATTAATGGCCTCTGGGTTTCCTCCTAACCCCTTGTATTTCCACTCCTCTCACTCTCTCTATCTCTCTCTCTCTCTTTGGTTTAACCAAGTAGAGAAGAGGACTTTTCTACTCCAAATGAACCCCTTTACCCAGTATTCCTGGTCAACTTGGCCCTCATGCAGCTCACTTCCGTTTGGCTATCTCGTGTCTGTGTTAGATACTACTAGAATGGGCCTCGTCCAGGGAAATGTAACTATGTACTCCGAAAAACGAGAGCGAGTATCCATACACACACACAGGATGGGAGTACATACTGTGGGTGTGTATATAACCTGGGTACTAGGTTCGAGGCCACCAGTGATGTATCGTTGCCCGCAGCGAGACGAATAGCCAGAGCAGAAACGAGAAATAGCTCTCAATGCCGCGCCATTACTGCATAACACAAACACTACGTATTCTCTCCCTCTTAAAAAAAAAAAGTATATCCCATTAAAAAAAAAAAACGTGGAAAATTATATATAATACATTTAATTGATATAAATTGTACGATTAATCGGTGATAAAGTGTGGGCTGGGTCAGAAGTTAAAGAGCCACTTGTGGACTCACTGGGAGTATCTGTTTAGTTGAGCCATAAGGTTCCCTTTTATAAGGGAACTTGGGTAAGTTTCAAATCTACCCCTCTCAATACAGAGAAGAGCCCACAATACTCTATACTTATCTCTCTTGCTAGTACTTTTTAGTAGATAGAATGAACAGAGATGGGTTGTAGTTTTGGGCCACAGTGAGTATGCGCTTTGGGGAATTATCGCTTGACGAGCCATCAACTAAACCCCCTCTGGTAACTCATTCGAACCTCTTAATGAAATTCTCACCCCTGACTGACTAGATGGCTGGACGCCCTGCCAGACGAACGAAACGGGCTTTCTCTCTTTCTCTCTCTTTCTCTTATAGAGTGCAAGGGGCGCCGAGGGACATAAAAGATGTGGAAAAAAGAGGAGAGAGTGAAAAAAAAAAAAAAAGAAGGAAAGAGATCTGCCATCCCGAGGGGATGCGAAATCTCTCGTGCTCCCCAAAGTGGTTGCAGGCTTCGCTCCCCCTTTTTTTCACAGCATCCCTTACGGCTTAACTCCATGAGGGCAAGGGAAAATACCCATCTCTTACTCGCACTCTCTTTCCCCATTTTTCCACTCACACTTATTCGTCTTTTTTTCTTTCCAAGCACTTCTTCTCCTTTTTTTTCTCCTTTTCCTTCTCTCTCTATGGCAAGCACTATGCTCTTTTCGACGCGGCAACACCCCTACTCTCTTCTCAATGACACGCATACGCGCGTTTCACTTTCACACCAGGGACTATAAACCATTAACGGCAATATTGCCACGCGAGAGAGCTCCACACAGCAGCAGTACTACCAAAAGAGAAGAAAAAAAAAAAAAAAACCCACCCTCGTATCCAATAATTAACGAGCCCAGGGATTTTGGCTTATCGTTTCCCCTCACTTTTAGTGTATACACACTGTGTATATATCTCGAGATTTTTTTTTTTTTTTTTTCGAGGGTCGACAAGTCGATCGTTGTTGGAGATACATGTTAAAGCCTCCATGACACGCGTCATCTCATGCCTCTTGTGTTTATTTTTCTTTAAATTCAATTTAGAACCAATGAGGCACGTGAAAGCTGAACACATGCAGCACGACAAGGACCTGGATGACGACGATGATTTGGACCTTGAGGACGATCCAAGGAGGAGTGAAATGGCGTTTCACCATATGCCCCAGCACCACCATAGTCATCATCATCAAGCCTACATGAGTGAGGATCATCTTAAAGACGAAGTAATTAAACCCGATTGTCAGGCAGGTGGTGTTCCGATACCAGCGACAAAGCCAAAAATCTGGTCTCTCGCGGATACAGCAGCGTGCAAGACTCCACCACCTCCTTCTCATCCCCATCATCAAGCTTATTTGAACCATCAGCAGCACTATGCTCACCAAACTCAGGGTCATCCGCAGCAGCCACAGCAGCATCATCTGTCCAGCCAATCGCATCATCAACACTCACAACAGCCTTGGTTAGCCTCCAGTGGCGGTGGTGGATTAGGCAACTTTGCACTTCCTTCAGCAGCTTCAATGAGCCCCTCATCAGCCGCAACAGCACCCTACTCAAACGCTGTAACCAGATACGGTGGCTTTCTAAGCTCCTCATCAGGTGGACAACTTCATTACAATCCAAATTCATCATCTGGTTCAACTTCAAGTGCATCATCATCAGCAGCCGCGGGGTTTCCCGAGGTTGGGACGGACACGCCACCACAAACACCACCCAATATGAAAGTAGCAACACCCAATGGCGTGATCCAGGGACCTCCGGGAGCATACTGCCCTGGTGGCAATACCACCACCAATAGCAATGGTACACCAAGTCATTATCAGGGTTCGGGTATTGCTTCTAATGGTGGTTACTTATCATCGAGTTCTGGTTCAGCAAGCAGTGGATCATCATTTGGTTCACGTTTACAGAGCTCACCACACAAAGACTTTTCATCTGGTAATCAGAGCTCCGTCCTTCATCAACAAACAACTGCCAGTTTGCCACCAACGGAAGCAACTACAGCATTCAAACCCTTCTACAAAGGGTAAGTATTTGATTGTTTGCAATCTAATTAGAGTTTCTTTATTATGACCCTCTTTTTTTGTTTTTTTTTTGAACAGATCCCAATCGATGACCAGTGGTTTTGTCTCGCCGGTTTAGAACACATTAACTGAATCCTCAAGCCTTCATCAGGATTCATCGTTATTCAGGTGAGTTATTAACACAATTGTTATCAACAAAGTAGATCTACCACGTTTCCTCTAACGCATTAGTCGCAATTAAATACAAAATTACAAATTAGTAAGTGATGCAAATTTTACCGAGTTTTCCTCACGCGTGACTTAGTCGAGAAACACGCATGAATCATAAATTTTTAATGTTAATTTAAAAGTGTTTACATATTCATACACATGTTAAGTCCATAATTTACTTGAAAAAAAATACAATGGCAGTTGATAAATTGAGTAAAAAAAAGGAATTTGTCTCTTATCTGAAATAACTATCAGATTTTCTATTTTAATGCTTAAATTTCCCACCTGACACACCTTTTCCGCAAACTTTAATCGATAGAGAATCAATATCAGCTAGGAAAGGTTGTTTGAAATTGGTCGTTAAGAAAAACCGTTGATGTGTGTTTGGTGAACGCATCAGAAAATAATGAAGGTCCATGAAAAAATAAACGGGTTTGATACACTCTGTGGCTACAGTTATATATATATATATTTCTCTCTAACTCACTAAAGAGAGTTGAGAAGGCTATCACCACCTTCATGACAGTGACAAATGAACCAAGATTTTGATCAGTGAATGGAATCACCAGATTCTCTCTATCTCTCTTTCACGTGGAAGTTCTCAAGGTAGAATTTCTCTCCTAGTACCCATCTCTCTCCCTAGTAACCTCTGGATGACTTGGACACACCTCAAGCTGTCGTATTTAGTGTCTAGAGTTTGTTAGTTCCATCTCAAACAACACCCACGTCAAATGAATGGATCTTGTGAGCAACAGGAGATACGTAAATCAAACGGTAATAATCCAACTAGTTTCCCACTATTATTGCTGTCTCATAATCACCCCCCCCCCCCCCCTCCTCCCAAAATATAATTCAATGACCAGGCAAGAAATAAACGATTGAATGAAATAAAAAAAATCCTCCATATACATCTGCCTTATCTTTTATAGCAGAATAATGTCAGGATGGCTTCGGAAATGTTTACTCTGCTCTCTTGTGTGTGTGTGAGAGTGAGGTCATAAGAGAATAAAGGCCAGGAACAACAAATAAAATAAGAAAAAAAAAAAAAAGGGAGTAGCAGAGAAGTGGTCACCACCTTCGTCGAGACGTTCTTTCGGAGGCCGGGTGTTAGCGGGATGCCCTTATCTGGTGGCGATCTGATCCTAATTTATAGCCACGTCCCAAATAAACTAGTTTTCGCTGTCGTCACCTCGGCTTCGAAACGATCAGCTAGTGTGTTGTGTGTAGAGAGGGTCTGCCTCAGCCTCACTGCTTGTGTTTCTCTTCCACCTCCTTCCTCCCCCCTGCTTCTTCACGCAGCATCGCAAGTCTTTTGGGATTCTCAACCTCACGGTTCCCGCTTATTATAATGCCCACTTAGCCACTCTGGCATCCATGCAGGAGAGACTTTTGGGCACCATCCAGCTGTATTAGGGATGTATATGGCATTCTGTTGTGTCCCAACACACACACACATACTGGTGTAGAGAGCATCCATGTGCTACCAGGTAGTTCTGAAAAATAGCACCTCAACGCCCTCATAATTGCCAATTAGCGAGGGACTATTTAATTGCCCTTTACGATCGGGTGGCTGGACTGAATGATGAGCTTCGGTCACATACGCTATTCTGAAACACATCTGGACTCTCTTGTTGGTTGCTTTAGGGCATACAGGGACACCTTTTAGCATATATGGGCCTTTGCAGTATTTATGAGACAGAATCTACATAAAATTTCAGCAACTTCCTTTTAGTTAGTGCATGCTGATGTCCTGGGATTTCTCATCAGATGGACATTTTTAGGTTCTGCAAGGATTTAGTCTTCTCGTCTATATGGAGAGAAATAGAATAGTAACCATTGCTATGTTGAACATAGTAATCATTAGATTTTAGTTTCATGGGAAATTGGAAGGTTGTAAATAACAATACTAAAAGATTGTCAATTTGCGACTTTTCGCTTATCATCTAAGCTTCCTCAGGCTCTGGAAGACAAAAAACACAAACCTATGACAGAAAATTGGAGGGAAGAAGTGCAATAGTAGAGCGTGTAATATATTGTGTATTTGCTGTATTAAATAATTGTGCAATGTTTTTGATCCTCAACATGAAACTATCTAGGATTAACATGACTAAATACTAAAAATGTCGAGGTAATTTGAATGTTGATGTCTATCAAGTGCAAAAATATTTTGAGAAAAATTGTTGTATTGTTAAAAAGTGAGGTTAAGCCTATGAGTTCAAAAAGATTATGTTTATGGTCATATTTATTGATTTTGTACAAGTGAATGATTTGTGTTTTTTGTCTTCCAGAGCCTGAGGAAGCGTAAATAATAAGCGAAACGTCGCAAATTGACAATCTTTTAGTATTGTTATTTACAACCTTTCAATTTCCCATGAAACTAAAATCTAATTCACTATGAATAGCACTCAGTACTATGGGACCTAATAACCATTACTATAACATAGGAATGATCACTGCTTCTTTTCTCTCCGTCTATAGCCACTTCTTTGTGGTTTGATGCTGTGTAATATTTAACACTGAAGCACATACCTGAAGCAGGTTCCGCATTATTTCAAAACCTCAAACTTCATCCTGTTTTGCTTCTTTTTTCGAGGTCTTTGGACCCTTTTTTTTCCTGCTCAGGCAACTTCATCCTCACTGAAAGAAGACTTTTGCAATCAAACGCCGAGAGCCATCGTTGCTAACGCTTCAATGAACACGGGCGCGTCAACGAATTACACGACTCGCCGCGCAACAAGTGGCGGAGCCATTTTTAGTTACATTAGCCAGAGCCATGAGAATATTCAAATTTTTTGTATCTTTTGAAAGGGGATCACTGCACAATCAAAATTCAGAATTGAGTATCTTTTATTGACAATAATGAGCGTTCGCGTGACTCGTAAAATAAAAGTGAGTAATTATCAATCGGCTCATCGTAACTTTTGAAATTCGAATTGCCTTAATGATCAGAGAGTCGTGAAAAAGAAGGAAATATATTAATTCAGCTTTGGAAATGACTTTTGAGTGCAATTGACTGTAATATCCGGTGAATTTTGATTCTCTCATTGAAACGAACGAATTCCCATCGACATGTAACCGTGCATGGTGGCATTTGACTGGGAGGCGGTCCAGTTGTGATAGATGGCTAGTTAAAAAACCATCCAGTTGACAAAAAAAAAAGAGGGAAAATACGCGAATGAGCCTAAAAAAAATATGACAACGAAAAAAAAAAAGCGCCACAATTTACGAGCATCCATTACACAATGTTGTTGACAGTACGATATTCTTTTTATTCCCCCCTTTTTTTTTTCTATCTGGAAAACATTTTTCAAATTTATGTGACGATGACAAAGTTCACGCGCACGAGTGTGTGCTTTCAAATGAAGTGGAATCTTTCGTTGATCTATGAATATTTGGAGCGACAGTCAACGCGTCTGAACGTCACCACGTGTAAAACGATACACGATTGCCATCTCTCTTGTGTAGAGAGAGATTTTCAGGGTCTAGTGTCGATATACGGGAGTCCAGTGGTCACATCGAAATAGGTGTGATATTTCTCCTGAATCCGGATGACTTTTAGAATATTGCCGTTAAAAGAATCATGAATAATCTACATTTAAATCGAATGGAAGATGCGAATTATTTTATTTAATGGCAAATTGATACAATATTGACTCGCAATCAGAATTTTTGCAAATTGTGTTGATTTGTTAAATTTAGCTTCGTGAATTAGGATTTTTGGACCTATAATATAGCTAAATTTTTAATATGATATATTATATCATATTAAAAATTTACCTTTAAAAACCCAAATTCTGATCAAATCAATTAGATTCCAAATAAGTAAAATCATCAATATTTTGATTATAATTGATTAAATTATATGAGAAATTGAGAAATTGGAATGAGAGTCAGAAGAATTGTTTGTTTTATTTATCTTCCATAATACCAAGAGTATGGTAATTACTTGAGCAGTCACTGCGTAAACATATCTCGTGAGACCGCCTATCCAGACGCGTAAGTGCTCTAGTAACAAGCGCAGTTACAAGTAACAAACGTTTGGAGCGCACGTTGTCGGTCCAACAAAGTTAACCATCGTTGGCCTTTCAACAACAAAAAAACCGGTCTTGTGTCTCTCCCCTTCTTGCCATTTTGCCCAGAGATATCCTCTCTAGGTGATGAAGAGAGAGAAGAAGGAGGAGGAGAAAAGAGAGATAGATAACTGCGGTATATTCACGTAATTGCGAATAGGGACGTGCGCACGCGTGACACTCACGATCTTGCCCCTCGATACTGAATATTAATCACTATGCTCTTGGCGAATCTGTTGAAGTCAAACCTCTCGATAATTCGTTAAAACTTAGCTGAAGCTTTTCATGCTTTATTTTACATTTACAAATAACGAATAACGAGGAAAAATAAAATGAGGTTAAAATATTGCTATTGAGAAGATGTAGCAGAGGGAGAGAGAGAGAGAGGGAAAAGCGTTTTATTATGGCCAGAGACACGAGGCCTCCTATGGACAAATTAAAGTGTACATAAAAAAATTATAAAAATGAGATTGAGATTTTAACACACAGGTCTACATATTATTCATTACAACAAGCGTTATGTCAGCGTATTTTTACAATTAAAGGAGAAATAGAAAAGAAGTTTCAGCTAAATAACTATGGCATATACAGCAAAAAATAGTCACAATATGTGTCAAATATCAAAATATTACATTCAGTATTCATCGATTCTTAATGAGGAATACATTCATAATCTTTTCCAAAGAAGGAAAAGAAAACTCAAACATTCAACATTCCATCATTTTCTTTACATCATTATAAGATACTGAAGAAAGAGATACTAAAAGACATTTTTAACAGTATTGAAAAATAAAGATGTTTCTTGATGAATATCTTCACATTAGAGTAAAAGGGGCTTAAGTCCCATTTTTCCCGATTTTTTTCCTTGAAAATAACAAAGAGGCGTATTTCCACCATTTTCGCTCCAATAAGATTTCCAAGGCCTTTTACCCAATATTGGTAAAAAAAATAAAAAATAATAACATATAGGCGTAATTACCACCCACTAATAACAGAGGGACGTAATTATAAAGATAAGTCCCTTTCATTTTAAGATTGACAATTACGCCACTTTGTTATTTTAATTTTCAATTAACCAAATAACGTCCAGGACACAATAAAAAACATTTTGGAGTGATAAGTGGAGATACGTCCCTTTCATACCAAAATTTAGCGTTTTTGGCACTTACGCCCCTTTTATTCTAAGGTGATGATATGAAAAGATATGCATATAATATGATATATCGCATAGAGTCGATATTTCTTAAGAATCTCAAAATTTGAGATTGAATTGTCATTTTATCTTTTTTTTTTAAAGTGAGGTTGAACTTACGAGCTGAAAAATTTGTTATATGTAATTTTCAATTTTTATTAATGTTAAAAATTTAATAATTTGTAATTTTGTCTTTTAAAGCCTGAGGAAGCTCAAATAATAAATTGTCATTTTATCTTTTTTTTTTTAAGTGAGCTCAAAAATTTGTGTTATATGTAATTTCAATTTTTATTAATGTTAAAAATTGAGTAATTTGTAATTTTGTCTTTCAAAGCCTGAGAAAGCTCAAATAATAAGCGAAACGTAGCAAAATCGACAATCATTTAGTATTGTTGTTTATAGCCTTCCAATCTTCCATGAAGACTTTAAAAATATTAAATACGAATTATAGAAATAAATTTGCCTATCAATTAAAAATAAATTGTTTATCGATGCGCTTATTAATGTATCAAATTAATTGAATATCATTGAATTTTCTATGTTACAGAATATTCTGAGCCACTGAGATAAAACGGGTGCTATACATCAATATGGGGAGTCCAGTGTGTCTCCATGATAAATCGCAATAATGAAAGAAGTATCAAGGGATTATATTGGAATATGTTGGTGTGTACAAGCGAGAAATAAATAAAAACAGCAAGTTCGAGATAAGAGGGTAAAATGGGAGATAGCAAGTGCGAGATGGAAGAAAGAGAGAAGAGAGTGCCACGACCTCCGGAGTCACCATAAATCGTTTGGTAGCCTTTGGAAAAGAGTCATCTCTATATGTATGTGTGTTGGTGACACACGTACTGTGGAAGAGTGCTCGTGGAAAGGAGAAGAAGAGGATTAGGATGCTGGATGCTGGATTAGGTGGCAAGAAGTGGGATAAAATGAAAAACGCATGGAAAAAGCGCCAAGTGCATATGGCTTTAGACACGTTCGTGCGACCAGAAGTGGTTGTGTGCATTTCAAAGCAATCCACGCAATTCGCGAGAAAAAAAATGGTCCATGAAATGGAAAAAAAGGATGAATGGACAATTAAATATTAAATAAGAGAAGATTTATTGTCGGGCAAAGTGCAAATAGCAGCCGCGACGAGAACTTGGAGTTCCCAATCGCTGGGCGGTCGCAAGGATTATATATATATATATATAAATATATATAAATTCTAATTGAAGATAATTCATTGTGTATAGAGACTTAAATAAAGAAAAATTATGATAAAAATCGAGATAAAATCGTACCTTACGACCGCGGCAGCAGCAATCGCTTTACCTTTAACCTATTCTATTTGTTAGTAAATTAATTAAGACGATGAAGTAATTCATGCAGAACACAAACTGAACATATTACAATAGAGAACGAATAAAAAATGAAATCTATAGAAATGATGTACGTCATTATTAATCATATGGTGAGGTATAAAATGGAGAAATTAACCAACCCCCACATTCTTTAATTGATTAATTGTTTATCACAATGAAGAAGAAGAAGAAGAGGAGATGAGGATTTAAGGCAATATTAAATTAAACATTATTCTAGACCCGTAGTAGCTTAAGGCATGTGTACTCTCTGAGGGTTATCGTGGCGCGTCACCGCCCACGTGGTTTTTTTTTTTTTTGTTTTCTTCGTGTCCCTTGCTCCTTCATAGACACGCTATGCATATATTAATATTGTGAAAATATAAACGTGGATGTGGTGGAGATTGCAAAATACTCGTGTGAGCTATATGGGAATCCTGAGAGTTGTGAATGATTTTTTTCTTTTTTTTTTTATTATTCATTTTGAAAGAGAGAAGTTGATAAAAAAAAAAAGTGCGATTAAGAGGAGAAAAAATTATATTCGACGAGCATTGGCACCCTGCTGTCGTGTGTTCCATGCAATATTCGTGGACATTTATTAATTGATATTCCGTTAAAAATCATGTGTGAGAGTAATTTTAAATGAATTTTTATGTTTCTCTTCTTTTTTTCTTTTTTGTTTTAATTTTCGAAAATTTTTCTCTTGAAACTGGAATTTAATGAAATATGATACTCTAATTAGTTTTTTTAACTGAGGGGACACGTTTGGGTTATGAAATTATGGGAGATATATATATATATATATATTATTGCTTTTTTATAGTACATGAAAAGTTATCGAGAGCGATGAAAATGAAAATGAAATGAAAAAAAAAACTAAAATGTTTAGTTTGTATCTGTGATAAAGAGAGAAAGTGCGGATGTGTGTGTTTGTGTGTATTTGTGTCTGTGTGAGGGTGTGAAAAAAAAGTGCATCAATTCAAAAATGTGCATTCATTTCGTATATATTCAATATATGCATAAATTGAGTCACCAAAATTAGGCAAAAAGATGTAATTCTTTTTTTTTTTTTTTTTTTCTTCTTGTGTAAATAATTAGATATGAAACTTGAGGATGCACGTGGGCGGCATGAAGGAAAGACCACAGTTTTAGATTTAAAACCTAATAAAACCGGATAATCCTTTCGATCAGAATGAAAGAATAAACAAGATTTATAAAAAAAAAAATTTGTGAATATTAAACTAATTAGGACGGGTCTAAGGTACAGCGCTACAAAAGATTCTTTGCTCGGTTGTTCGTACGATTGTAAATTAACTGAAAAACTGAAGAAAAGAAGCAATGAAAAAAAAAAAAAATGAGGAAATAAAAAAAATAATAAATGTGTAAATAATTTTGAATGTGAATATAGATAAAGTATAAATATAAAAAAATTGCAAAAAAAAAATTCTATTATTATCGATATTACAATATTATATTATATTATTGTCTACTACGATTATGAATTGACATTATATTAAAAAAAAAAAAAGGAAAAAAAAAATTAAGAGAAAAGACCATTATTCACGTGTTACTCATAATTTATTTATTACACTACTAAACCAATCAATAAAATCTGAATGAAAAATTTTCCTACACACTGAGAACAGAGTTGTCACGATTTTAAACAATATGCAATAAATAAGAGACAATGGTTCGATGATCAATAAATTTTATTGAAATTCTCCGGAGCTTGCGGGGGCTTTTTGTGGCAATAGAAGGAAAAAAATAGAGGTATTGCTGCAATATGAGGCTATTTAAAAATAAACACGTGGCATTGGATAAACTAAACAGTTAGAGAGAGAAAGAGACAGAGAGTGAAGGAGGTGCAGTGAGAAAGCTTTACAGCTCCTCGCCGTTGTGTTTTATGCAGGACATTAAAATCAATTGCGGCATCTCTATACACATTAGATGAGGCACACACACATACAAGAAAGAGGGTCCACACTTTTCCTGGGGGGAAGAAATTTAACCATCGCTTCGTGAGCCTCTCTGCAAAAGGCACTTGGATGCATTGCATTATACGTTCGTCTTCAAACATTTGCCTCTTGTCTCCCCCCTCTCTCCTCTTTTTTTTTACGAACCTAGAACATACGCAAGAATTATATTGCCGATCTTAAACTCCTAACAACTATAAATTGGGCAACAAAAAGTCCCAGAGGCCAGAGCAACACACACACACACATACAGACAATTTACCCTGAAACAAAAGGGATCGCGAGTATGAGTTGAAGTATAGGTCATAAAAAAAGGGGAAAAAAAATGAAGATGATATCAAGGTATGTGTGTGGTATGATGCGCTATAAAGTCATAAACCGACACTTCTTTCTCTCTCTTTCTCTCTTTCTCTTCTCTTTTACATTTATTTTTATTTATTATTTTTCTGTTACTCTCTCATTCGCATATTTCGAAACATTGTTATATATATATGTGTATGTAATAAACTATGCACAGTAAAAAAAAAAAAAAAAACCCCATGACTGGGCAGATGCAGAGAGAAAAAGAGAGAGAGAGAGCAAGTAAAGTTTACAAGACTCTGGTCTGGCTGTATAACAACGGCATTATATCATTTTGCTGTTAAAAATTATGGGACTACTTCGTACACCCGGCCCCTCAATGTGCACTTTAATGCATCACAGGAAAAATCTGCCATTATTTATTTATTCGATCTCATCTTATTTCCATTAGGAACTAATGTCTTTCTGAACTGAGAAGAAAAAAAGAAGAAGAAGAAGGAGGGAAAAGGGGGGGGGGGGAGGGTAAGAGGAGGGTAAAAAAATGGATTAATGGTTACACACTTTTACAACTCGTTTGATAAATTAATCAAATTCTCAATTCACATGAAAAAAAAAAAAAATATAATAAAATTTGCACAGTAATTTTTTAATTGCAAGATATAGAGGAGTAAGGTGCAAACGGAAGTTTCTCTACCACGGTTACACGCTTGTACATGCATTCATAAAATGTGTTTCACTCCCTATAAATTGATAGCTAACACGTTTTTGATATATACGATGGGATTAAAAGAGAGAGGCGCATACACACAGACTGCAAGTATTCACCTCTTATTCATTTATCTTTTCTTTAGGTACAGCGCTATATGGCTGCAGTTTTGTCCAGTTGTATTCGTAAAAGAGAGAGAGAGAAAGATCAAAAAAGAAAGATAGAGATATAGAAAAAAAAAAAGGGCAAAGAATTAAAAAAAAGAGAAAAAAATCTTCTGGTTATATAACGTGGATGTCCATTGAGTTTGTGAGATGTATATTGGGATGTTGCTACTCGCCACGGGAGAGAGAATAGAGCAACAAAAACACAGCATCAAGCAAAGAACTAGACAGACAGACAAACATACACAGGACCTCTTCATATTTATTGAATTCCTCTCTCTCTGTGCTTTGAGAAATTCCTTTACACATCGTCGTCTTAGGAACAAAAGGGCGTAAGTGCTATGCTAATATACAGCACTTACGCCCCTTTGTTTCTAACGTGACGACATATTTTCCCTCATTTCTCCCACTTTTTCGTGTGCCATCGTTACTATGAATAACACACAATATCAGCAGGCCTCTGAAAAAAACATTGAATAAATAATAACAATAAAAGAAATGAATATAGTAATATTGATAACTGGGCCCGTGGCTGCTGGTAAGGCAGATGGCATTATCATAAATTTGAATGTCCACGCGCGAGACCGCGAGTGCCACAAAATGAAGAGAAAAAGCGGATATATATATATATATATATATGTATATATATATGCACACACATATATCTACAAAATGGCTACACCCCCTGCCCCGTGACGCATTTCCCTTGCCTCTGCTCCTTTTATGGCTTACTTTATGGCGAGGACTCAATTTGGCCCCAATGGATTGCATATATCCCTGAGAAATAATCCCGAGGAACACAAGCGAGAGAGAAAAAGGAAGAGAAAGAGGGAAAAAGAGAGAGATATCATTTCATGGGCCCAAGAGCTTGGGCTGGTATTTTTGGGTGACTAATATACCCCCAAAACTGCACATACTGGTGTGTGCGAGTCCCCAGAAAGTTTTAACGTGTGTGATGCATCGTCATGCACTGGGCAGAAGGACGTCACGACGAATCCTCTGTATGGTTTCTGTGGCCTCACTGTGGGATACCACGCGTTAACTTACGCTCCATTACCAACACTATGTCATTTTGTCTCTTTTTTTCCCTCTCCCTCCCACCAACACCCCCTGGGTGGGAAAGAATTGGGCATAAAGAAATAATTTATTAATTCCCCAGGATTAAGCTAACTCTCGAGTTTTGACTCTTGATAGAGTCATTCTGGTTGGGTTTATATGCACGGAGATTGATAGAATAGTAACCATTACTATGCTTAACAAAGTAATTGTTTTTTCGGGTTGAGCCACATAGCGGTAATTACTATGGTAACATGGCAATCATCACTATGTGCAATATAGTAATCATTGCTATGTTCAACATAGTAATCATTACTATGTCCATAGGACTCATTGCTATGTAGTGTGTACTACACAGAGAATAATGTTTTCTTAATTTAAGAATGTGCAGTCACTTAATTTAAGAATGTGCAGATCACTCAAATTAAGTAACTTTTTCTTTCGTAATTTAAGAAAATAAAACTCACTTAAATCAAGTGCGTTTTTTTACTTAAATCAAGTGACTTTTCTCACTTAAATTAAGTAACTTTTTCTTTCTTAATTTAAGAAAGTAAAACTCACTTAAATCAAGTGCATTTTCTTACTTAAATCAAGTGACTTTTCTCACTTAAATTAAGTAACTTTTTCTTTCTTAATGTAAGAAAGTAAAACTCACTTAAATCAAGTGCGTTTTCTTACTTAAATCAAGAGACTTTTCTCACTTAAAGCAAGTGACTTTTTCTTTCTTAATTTAAGAAAGTAAAACACACTTAAATCAAGTGCGTTTTCTTACTTAAATCAAGTGACTTTTCTCACTTGAATTAAGTAACTTTTTCTTTCTCAATTTAAGAAAGTAAAGATCACTTAAATCAAGTGCGTTTGCTTACTTAAATCAAGTGACTTTTCTCACTTAAATTAAGTGACTTTTTCTTTCTTAATTTAAGAAAGTAAAACTCACTTAAATCAAATGCGTTCTCTTACTTAAATCAAGTGACTTTTCTCACTTAAATTAAGTGACTTCTTCTTTCTTCATTTAAGAAAGTAAAACTCATTTAAATCAAATGCGTTCTTTTACTTAAATCAAGTGACTTTTCTCACTTAAATTAAGTAACTTTTTGTTTCTTAATTTAAGAAAGTAAAACACACTTAAATCAAGTGCATTTTCTTACTTAAATCACGTGACTTTTCTCACTTAAATTAAGTAACTTTTTCTTTCTTAATTTAAGAAAGTAAAAGTCACTTAAATCAAGTGAGTTTTCTCACTCAATTTAAGTGACTTTTTCTTTCTCAATTTAAGTGACCTGCACATTCTTAAATTAAGTGACTGCACATTCTTAAATTAAGAAAACATTTTTCTCTGTGTATGGTGACATAGCACCCAGTACTATGTGATTTGTAACTGTTGCAATGTTGGAGTGATATTTTCAATAAATATAAACAGATGATTAATTATGAAATGGATAACTTTTATTAACTGAGGAGGAAAAAAAACCAGTGAAAACGGAAGCTCAAGAAGACGAATAATAATCATAATAATAGGCAGAAAAAACTTCAGAGGGCGACATCGCCTTAACGTGCGTATTACACACTAGCGCCCCTTTTTTTGCGCGACCATTTGAAAACCATAAAAATACATATTGTAAACCATTTTTTTCAACAGTAACTATTGCTGTAACATAGCAATCATTACTATATCTTTGCTCTTCGTGTGATGGTGAAATGGGCCGGGCAAATAGATTTGGGGTTACAGGTGACGATGATTGTCCAACGATGTAATCAAAACTCGCGATAATGAGAAACACACAGAGCTAAATGAATGAGTGAGTAATAATCAAAAATGAGATGAAATAATCTTGGGGACAAAATGGTGGTTACGATAAGGCTAACCACAGTGTCACTAAGGCAGAGGATGAATGTGTGTGTGAGTTTCAGAACCGAAACGATGTATATATATATATATGTGTAAACTTATCAAAAGCAGTAAAGATGTTTACAGCTCTCCACACGGGACTACGGACTATCCACTATCGCTGCCAGTTTGCCCTCTCCTCTATACATCTTTTCTCGCTTCTTCTTGGGAATGGCTCTTGAGAAGAAGAAGAAGAAGAGCGAGAAAGATGCGAGCAAGAGGAGGATGAGAGGAAAAATATCAAGCTACTCTAATTGATTTGTGACTTCAGCGCTATCGCTGCTCGTAAGTTAAATTAAATTACACACGCGCAATCGTTTGGATGGTGGAGGAGTCATCGAAAAACTGGGTAATGTCACACGGGAGGTCTCATATACAGAGGGAAAGAGCAAGAGAGATAGAAAAAGCTATGTTTCTAATAAATTTTCAATTCTTGATTAGAGTTAAGAGTAGGGGGGAAAAAAAATATCTTTGAGGAATTGACAGTTTGTATCTTGGAGAGTATCAAGTAGGTACAAAACTGTCACTTTTCCCTAAAAAAAAGGAAAAAAAGGAGAGAAAAAAAAATTATTCTCTTGTGTTTCTCTTCATGGGTCATGTCAGGCAGTATCTTATCGTGTCACAAACGAGTCTAGCAGAAATACAGCTTTCCCTTGATATTACCTCTGGATAACTGTCCAAGGTTGACCATTTGAGAGACCATAGTTCGAAAAACAATAGACACTGACCATTTTAAAGAGGGGGGGGGGGGGGGGGGGGAAGAGGAAGAAAAAGTGCGAAATAAGGAATGAAAATAATGATTAAAAAAAAGGATATATATATATACAAATGGCAATAACTCTACCTTGTGAAACCGTGAGAGTGGAATTCTTCAGCGCGTCTTTGTCTCTGGCGCGTTCATTCACGCGACTCTCGCCACCCATTGATGGGGGCCCTGGACCTTTCCTACATAGGTCCCAGAAAAAACGAAAGAGAGCCACAAAAGAACTATCCGGCTGTGGATGGCGTAACGAAGGTGGTCCTCACATAAATACTGTCCACTAGCCTCTCTCTCTCTCAACGAGGTCCCCCGCAAAAAGGAACAGGCCTGGAAAATAAGAGAAAAAACAAAAACCACCCAACACCTGAGTTAAACAAAGAAAGATTGAAAAAGAAAGCGAGAGATTAACACACACAGGACGTTCCAAGGATATCAAAGTAACACTCTTCGGGTTTTAGAAATAGAGGCTCCCTCTCTCTCTCTCTTTGGCCTCCTCCTCCTCCTCAACCCTTTTTACTCGCGAGCTTCTCTTTTGTCCCTGAATATTCAACCAAATATTTGCGGTCTGGTGAGAACAAACGAGTCAGCTGGAATTTCAGATTCCAATACACACATATTTTTGCCTAAAGGTGTTTTCGAGAAAGTTCCAAAAAAAAAAAAGGCAAAAACGATGAGAAAAATCCTGCGAATAAAATCAGAAAAAGGAGGAAAGAAACTTTTCGAAGAGACACTGTCTATTTGCACAATATATTTCAAGATAATTCAAGAAAAAATTGAATAACGCTGCACTGGGAGTCGAACCCAGGATCTTTCGATGTCGCATCTGACACTCTATCGATTGAAATTATCCAGTTCTATACCAAATTTCCATTCGAATTGCCTTGGAACAGCACTCGTCATTAGCAATTATTAACAATCATCAGGCTTACACCTCAAAAATTGTTAAGGAATCAAATTTCGGAAAAAATATGGAATGCGCAAGCGAGGTTTGAACTCACAACCTTTAGATTACATGTCTGATGCTCTACTTTTTTTAAACAAAGTTTATTCTTAGGATAGGTTACAGTATTTACACATATATACAGGATGTTTTAATCAAAATTAACATATTTGAAACAATTTTTTTTTTCAATATGTATCAGTTATGACTGCTAGTCGAATGGCTTATGAAGCTCTCGTGACTATATGATATTGATCAGGGAATTAATGTTCATATTTATATGCGATTTTTCATCAAATTATAGGATTTTATCAATTTCTATTGTAAAGAATAATGAATGAAAAAGATGATACCTTCACTGTAGAAATATATGTTTGAAATCAAGATACTTTTTGTAGACACTTTTGAAACACTTTGGGGACGCTGTTGTTATTGAATGGCAGTTTTAAGATATTTAATGATTTTTAGATATTTTTTTCCAACTAATATCTCAAATTAAGATTCTTGTTTTTACCGTGTTAACCCTAGCATTGTCTGATGCTCTACCAATTGAGCTATTGCGAGTTCCTATATTTACCTTCAACTTTTGCATATATTGTGCAAATAGCGTGCGCCTTTCGAAGATGTGACATCTGCGGTTCACTGTCTCTTCTCTCTCCCTCTTTTTCTCTCTGTGTCAAGAGAGATAGACATCAGTCTCTCTCAGTGTGTGTCTGTGGAGTTGCGTCACTCTCCGTCGATTTATCACTTCGATTTGAACCTCCCAGCGTCACCCACCGATTTAGTGTCATTATTTCAGAATAATCTAAAACCGATGGTGATTAGTGGCTGCTTGGTGCCGTCACCTGTGCGTTGTTTGAATGCGTATACACACACACACATATAAACACATACACAGGGTCCAGTGGTTACTCCGAACCGATCTCCACTGTCCATCGATCATCAACCGTTACGTCAACCCATTCGCTCGCTTCCGGTTTCAGAAACGATTATTTCAGCCTCGAAAGGTCCCCTTTCCCAACTTGTTGAGAGAGAGAGAGAAGTTGTCGTCCACTCGAGAAATAATGAATCGACATCTAGATTCTAGAATGTCCGGTTGCCATAAAAGCAAATGGTCCTAACTGTCATCTCTCATTGATGACCTCATGTTCCACAATCTCTCTAATTTTTCATGAATTTAATTCTCCCTCAAAATCCATGTAATATCAAACCAAACGATTTGTGTTGCTCTTGAGAGACTTGGAATCACAATCTACTGTTGAATTATCACCGGATGCTGTATGCTATTTCCCCAAAAGCACCGGCATAATCGAAAAAACCATTGGAATCCCACCGGTTTTTGGTTCTCGAAGAGTCTCTTTCCAAATTCTCCTGCACCATCGGAACGACCGGATGTGTCGAGTAGTGTGTTTTGGAATCTCTCTTCTCCTTGGAATATTTCGTTTTTCTCCTTTATTTTTTATCCACCCTCCCCCCTTCTCCCCCTTTATTCTTAAGCATCGTTTCTCAACTTTCCACCTCGTAGGACACTATCGCGGCACATAACAAAGGTCCAAACGCGCATAATCTGTGTGAATATATCGAGAATCAGTGAGTTAGAGAAGAAGAGAGAAGAGAAAGAGGAGAAAAAAAAAGGCGGATTGCTCCAAAGTGAAGAGAGAAGAAGAAACAGGAGAAAGAAGCAGGTGTTGAAATATCTCTATGACATTTTGTAGTTAAATTCCAATAGTCAGGTTGTTTCTTGGTGGTCTCATGTAGCATATCAGAAGTGCAATTTATTAGCCATTATCGGAGACAATGCGCAGCTACCTGGGCGCCAAACGTGCAAATAATTCTGCAGAGGTCCAAAAGAGTAGGTGAAATTTAGGTTTTACGTTTTTTTTTTTTTTTTTTTAGGTTTTTCGAGGCTATCACTGAATATTTTTGAATGCGCGAGAAGGGTCTACACACACTGACCAAAACTCTGTGTAATATACCTTCAAAAGAGCAGGAAGACGCGCACGCGGTATAAAGGAAGAAGAAAAAGTCACCTAATTGATGCTTCGTCTTTGTTTTGGTTAATTCCAACATGGTTCGGCCATTAAAACGTCCCGTATTATCGGCAAGCCCGATCTCCGGTGCGAGATAAATGATGACACCCGCTCCGGGGGTACTGTACTTACCACCACCATCAAACGAGAGAGAGAGAGAAGAAGTAAAAAGAGACGCTTTTTCCATCTCTCCACAAAAATCGTTTCAACTACGGTTTTTACCCATTTAACATTGTGCACACTTGGCTGAATGCTACAATCTTTCATCCAACTTTCGAAAAAACGGCATCTTCTTCTCTTTTTTTTTCTCTTCTTTTTTTTCTCTCACTCATATTTTTATCCGCGTAAATTCATCCAGAGTTGATAATCCTTCACCTGCAAGAAATGTGGAAAATAAAAAATTTCGTTAGTTACGTAAAAGAATCATGATGCAGTCACTAAAAGCATCATGTGACATTTCATATGGATTATCGGTTAAAGAGTAAACTTGTTAGGCACTTGTGTGTATATAAATTTGTAAAGCCAAGAAGCAACGTGGCACACAACCCAATGTGGCATTAACGATCCCGGCAATCGCCACTAAAACACTCAAGTATTAATGTAAAACACATTTCTGATAAAGATAGTGCCCTACCATGTGTGCGCGCACCTCGCACGCGCACAAACCGGTGTTGTGTCATTGATGATACTCTTTTTTTTTTTTTTTACTTTATTCTCGCATATTATAATTTCGTGATTTCTGTGGGAGGTGAGGTGGTAATAGGTGTGTGTGGAGATAGAGTACAAGGAGTTGGAAGTTGATATGATTTTGGAAGTAGCTGAGAGGATTTGAGGGAATTGTGAATTAGAGTCGTTTTTTAGTGGGATTAAGTGGATTTTTGGGTAATTTTAATGGAAATTGGTGGAAGGGAGGGAGAATTTTTGAGATAGGGGGGTTTTGATGATTTCATTGGAAAGCTGAGGAAATTTGGGGTGAAAAGCATATGCGAGAATTTTTTTTTCATTTTTAGAAAATTCAAGTTTTTTTTATCGAAAATGTAAAAAAAAGTTTCTTTTAAAGATATTTTTGGTTCTCATGATCTTAGGGCGAGGTTTTTTAATGGAGGTAAAGGGTGAGCTCATTGGCCATTGATTCACGTATTTTTTAATCGATTTTTATCGATTTTTGAAGGATTTTTGGGGGCGAAGCGGATTCTTCTAATCAAATACATCGTAAATCATTCAAAAATCGATAAAAATCGACTCAAAAATACATGAATCGATAGCAAATGAGCTCATCTTTCCGCTCGTTATCAAAATTTTGAAATCCAAAAATTAGAACCAAAGAAATCCTCAAAAAACTTCCTTTCCTCAAACAGCAAATTTTCCAAAAAATTCAAAAAAATTAATTCTGACATGTTTTCCAATGCAAATGTCATAATTTTTCCATTAAATTATAAAAATCAACAATTCCGAGTCGTTTCATCCCAATATCCTCTTTTTTTTCCATCAAAAAAATTTGAATTGAATGTCCGACAACAGTAGGTGGCTGTGTGTGTGTGTGCTATCTCCTGTAAACCGGCATTGGTTTGCAAAAAGAGAAGATCAACGACTCTGGTCATTTAATTAAATTAACGCTTAGCGAGATTAACGAAGGTGCGAGAAGAGATCCAAGATGCATAATGAGTATTCATCGAGTGACCTGAACGCAGAGAACTAATACAAAGAATACCCATGACAATGTATATATATATGTGTGTGTGTGTATCTTTGGGTGGTCCAAAAGCATTTGAACCTTAACAGTCGTCTTTCCCTTCCGATCCATTCGCCTCGTTACCGGACACCCAATCGAGGCGCGACACATTTTTATTGCCAGTTTTTTGTTCCTCCCCTGATTATACAGATCTTTACGAGACTGTGTCTCATTCTCTTTTGGCTGATCGGAAAAACATCACCACCACAGTATTTCTTCTTTTTATTGGAAGATTAAAAAAAGAGTGAATTAAAAAAAAAAAGGCAATTTCGTTTCTTCTCAAAAAATTTTTTTATCTTTTTATTTCGTTCCGCCTCGAAATAGATAGCCTTCGGTATTAAAATTTTCAAAAGATTCCTGATCACGATAAAATTGAGTAATTAAAAACCCGTAACGTGATTTTATGAGTGGCCAGTTTTAATACTGCCTTCTTTTTTTTTTTTTTAATGCTTCTCCCTAAAATATAATTCAACGATATAATACTTGCGATGATGATTATACAAACTGGGCAAAAGAAAAAAAAAAAAAACCTAAATGCCTTTCGACACTTTATCACTGTGTGTACTTTGCCTTCAGTAATATGAGAATGATTTACATGCATCATCCTCCAATTTATTCATTAATGAGACACACACTAGTATCTACCAAATAAAAAAAAATAAAAATGTGTAAATTCACATTTTTTTCTGTTTGTGCCAATGTAGAATCAGTTTTTTTTTCAACCCCGATGACTCTTCTCCGTCTTATCACCAATAAATTACCGCAATTAACGCGTTCGTGATGATCTTCTGAGCATTATCAGAAGCCAAGTGATACGAAAAAAAACTCTTCATTGAATAACAAAAAAAAATTCGAGTCACGTAAAACTTGCAGGATCCCGGAAAAACCGTTCGATTACATTGAAAAAGAAAAAACATAAGAAAAATACACAAAAAACTTTTGTGCGACACAAAAGCATGTTTTTCTTATCCCTTTTTCCTTTTTTTTTTAATACTTTCAAAAGGCGCTATTGTTTGAAATCTTCAATTATGCATTCAGCGTGTTCACACACAAGTTGAGTCACTGATGTGTGTTTGCACCTATGGGTCCCTCTTCTCATTGTGATAGCTGTTAGTTATCCATGAAAAAGAAGAAAAAAAAAACTGAAGAAGAAGCCACCCGGTGTTTAACGGCACGTGGCACGTCATCCTGTCACGTAGAAGTGGCGAGACATCATCATAGTCATCTTTTGTTGTCGGTATCCATTGTATTATTGTTTGTTAAACGCCACTCTTTTTCTCTGTCTCTTTTTCTTGATGCTTGACTTGAGTTTGTCTTTGTACAAGCATTTAATGAAATCAACTTGTTGCATACAGATTACTCGGATTACTAATGCGTTTCTTGTATTTATCAGAAAAAAAAACACAAAAATCCTCCTCTTAACGATTTTATTCCTAAATTTTTATTTCCCAAGAGAGTCTAACATAAAAAATAAAAAATCGTCGTTATCTGTTCTTAAGAGAGGGTTAGGTCTGTTTCAGTATTAGATCGTCTTATCTTTAAAACGAGCGGTAGGTGAGTGACGACGGTCCAACTCTGGACCCTCTGGATCAGGTTCCTCCAGTGCAGCCCAAAGGAGTACTAAAAACCCTCTCCCAAAGAAGAAAATATATAAAAAAAAAAAAACAAGATATTTAAAGTAGAAGAATAAAAGAGAATGGCGGCATGGATGCCCTTGATTCATTCAAGTCCCTTCTTTTATCTTGGAATTCGTCCCGGAAAGGACGCTTGATTTCTTGGAAGAGGCTCCACAAACTCACTAGACAACGTGGCAACCCACAGAAGAGAGGCAACCCATAATACAACGAAGTTTTTCGGGGGGCCTCAAGGCTCCTGATAGTGGATGAGAATGCCCCTGGTACAGGCCATCAATGAAAGCTCCATTCATTGCCAGAGAGAAAGAGTCCCGATCCTATCTTGGACTCACGAAGACACATCCATCTTGGTTCCCCTAATTATCCTCCAAAATGGCGGCTGATTCCATCACGGATATCTTGTCCTCCATTTCATCTGAAAGACACACACTAACACGACACACACACACACACACAAATACACACAATGCGCATAAATCTCTCGCATGAAAAACAATTACCCAAAAAAAAAAACTAACCAAGTCCTTATTTCACTTGACATGATTATCAAGCATCGCACATTATGCAAGGAGAAACAAAAGGCATTACCTTCTAGAAACGATGATGGAGCGTCAGAGGCACACACACAATATGAGTACATTGTGGATACACACTAAAGGGGGAGGGGGGAGAAAAAATACCGATTGAAGAAAAGGGGAGAATAAACGTAGGGACACCGTGGTGAGAGTATGATTCTTGGCGGGGGGTGGTGACAGCGGCATGGTGGACCGCAGGGGGTCAGACTCGAGAGAGGAAACGAGGAATTTAAACCACGAATGGCCACGCAACAGCGAGAGCCGTCACTTCGAGCGAGTCTGAGCATCCATTACCTCCTGGGTGCCTTTAACCAGAGAGAAAGAGAGAGAGAGAGACCTAACGTACTGTACTACTCGTATCTTATATTAATATATTATTCACCCTGAAATGCGAATGGGTTATATACACTGGCAGTTGCCCTACGGGCCTATCTCTCTTTTAAGAATGGTCTTGTGTCACATACCTATCATTGTTTTCATTACTCACATTGTGAATAGTGAGGTCAGTTTTCTTCTGCTCATCGGATCTTCATTTCTTCATTCAATCAATAACGAATTGAGTTGATATTAATGGAGGCAATGAAATTGTCTATTTTGTAGTTTCCTGCTTTGAACGGTGGTGCCCTCTCTAGATTCCATTGGTTCCATTAGCTAAGAACAATAAGAGCGAAAGCAACTATGATAAAACCGTTTGGTTAAAACGTACGTATGACGTCATATGTAGGAACGAAATGGAAATGAAATCGATGCTCACGCCCTCTACTTTTCAGCCGTTGAAATTTGAATTAGTAAACGATTCCTTATGGATACAAACAATTTTTCACAATTTTCAATCACTTCACAGTATTTAGCTTTATTTTGCATACAATGCTTCACTTGTATTTCACGGTTAGTAGTCGCCATTAACGCAGTTCATGTCCACAGTCACCGTTCAGTCTGGTCTCATGTTCCTATCGATGACGTCATATGCCTGTGTTTTAAGCGCTCATAAATATTATGATGTATGAGAAGATACATTTAAAATATTAAGGATGACTCGCAATGGTTGATAAATACCCAAGGTTGGACCAAAAATCAAAATATGACCCGAGTATGGGCCGAAAATCAAAATATGACCCAAGGTTGGGCCAAAAATCAAAATATGGCCCAAGGCTGGGCCAAAAATCGAAATATGGAACCTGTAAGGGCCAAAAATCAATATATGACGTCATACATTAGTATTAATGATATTTTGGTTATTAAATGGCCACTCCGAAATTACCTCTTCTTCTCTGTTAAGATGGCGATATGTAAATTACATAGTTTTAGTATCATTAAAGATAATCCCCAAGCATCGTGTATTTAATTACTTCTTGATACCAAAGAATCCTCTCGATTCGTTCGAGACATCAAAAATATCATCAAATAATTGGTTTAAGAATGTAATACATATGGGAACTTTGGTTGGCTCTTAAGTTACGTATTACGGCTATGCTTACGGAAATTTGTGTGCAAAGGTCTTAAAAAGATGTTAAGAGGCAAAAAGAAATCATTCGATAAAGCAATTATTATGTCACTCAAATATAAATCTAGAGATTTCTTTTCACCTAAACCAACAAATCTTTTCAATTTATTTGAATTAAAAGGACCATTATCGTCTAATCTCTCTAGAAGAGAAGAGTACTTGATACACACTAGAGGCTCTACGTTATTGTATAGTAGAGGTCGCCTCACAATGCACAAAATCTAGTGTCCTATTCATTTTCAGGGTGCCACCGTAAAGCTGACTTAATTTAATGCACCAGCTGTTACGTTTCTCACTCGTTTTCGTGTGTCATAAAATCATAATGCCATGTGGATTATCTTGCGTACGAGCATAGGATGTGTTAACAAAATTGTTTGACAACTTGACGATTAAATATAGGATTTTAGTAATATGAGACACAGGGATTAAATCATCCTGAGGAGAAAAGGATTCTTTAATTTTTTGATCGGAATATTTCTGGTGAACTAATTTGCTATTGATTCACCTATTTTAAGAAGTGATTTTATCGATTTTTGCAAGACTTTTAGGGGCAAAATAAAGTTCTATCAATTGCACCATAATTCATCCAAAAATCGATAAAAATGAATTGAAAAATATATGAATCACTGACAAATTGAAACAGAGGCGGAGATTTATGAAAAATAAATTAATAGAATTCTCTTAAAAATGCCAAAAAATCAATTCTGACATGATTTACAAAGCGAATTTCCTCAGCTTTTCCACTAAATCATAAAGAATAACCTATCTTAAGCCGTTTCATCCATTAATTTATTTTTTCTGGGTAAAACCCAAAAACAGATCAAATTTATTCCTGTTTACTCTTTACAATAGTGTTGGTTTCATCAAAATCGGATTATAATTTGTTCTCATACAGAGATATGATATATATATCAGGAGATGATTCAGCCTACAGCAATAAAGTTGCCCTAAAAATTGGACATATCAAATAAGTTATTCGACTTGAGGAACATTTTGCAATTGGTTTCACTTCAATTGATCAAGTGCTTCTACATTTAATCCCAAAATACACTTTTCCCATCAAAAAACCGAAATAATCTGAGTTGAGATTGTAAAGAGAAGAACAACGACTCGGACATCTAATGTGTTTAGGTGTTAACAAAATTGTTTGACAACTCGACGATTAAATATAGGATTTGCGTAACCTGAGAACAAGGATTAAATCACCCCAAGCAGTAAGAGCTTCTTCATTTTTTTAAATTTGCAAATATAAGAGACTTCCTCTTCACCAATTCAACTGGAATCACAATCCTATTTTCTCCTTTAATTTGAAGAAATTTTGAGGTTGCAAGACTTTATGATGATCCCAGTTATCTCCTTTATATTTTTTCCGTCCATTTGGATTCATCCTCCTACGCTGCTACGAGAGGACGTAGAGCAACGGTGCGTCCCTAATGTCTAACGAATGGCCCCCAATAAATTCATAAGCCGGCCAAAACATGCCTGCGAGATGCAGAACACACTGTCTATGTATATGTGTACTCTTGGAGAAGCATTAGCTGTTGCAAAAAAAGAAAAAAAAACCATCAGACTATTATAACATGTATAGAAGTTGAAATTTTACTGTATTTAAGTATATAAGAGCATATAGATACAACAAACATCAGAGAACTACTCACTGGTTTAACATACCACACAGATGTATTTAAATGTACACAACAATTTTCAAAGATGTCTTCTTGGTAATACACGAGTGAAGAAGTAGCCATTGTATGTATGTGTGTGTGTCTGTGTTAACTTCAACAAATATTCCAATCGATTCTCTTGACACGGGGTTCAGCAGCAATGTCTTTCTGCTACGTGATGTTAGTACTCAGGAGTGGCCTACTCGATGGTTATAGGACACAAAACGTAGAAGCCAGAAACTTAGTTATTTAACTTTGCTGCATGAATACTCGTGGAAAAGTTTCACAAGTTTGCCTTTGTGTATGTGTATTAAAGGGAAGAAGGTAAGAGTGGATAGTACTCAAGTTTTAAGAGAAATATATACATAACCAGTGGATATAAACAATGAGAATGAGAGAGAGAAAGAGAGATAGAGAAAGGACTTCTTGAAATTTTGCAAGAGCAGCCAACCTACAGCGCATTATCTGAGGGTCTCAGTGTATTCGAGTGGTTAAAATGTACCCTAGACTCTTGGCATAACGTATCTTTGAGCATGTATATGTGTCCTTTCTACATACATGAATATAGCACACGTACAGCCACTTTTGCATGCGGAGCTTCATCTTCTCTCTATTTTCCAAAGCATGCAGCACACATATATGTTATATGTTATATGTCCTAGTGCGTGTACTCTTCCATCCAATTTTTCTTTTCCTCCCATTTTGTGTTTTTTTCGCTTTCACTTCTTCCCTTTTTTTGCACAGAAGCGAATAGAAGTACCGCACGGACACGAGCACGAACAAGCAGTTCTCCAAAAGTTTCTGCACAGAGTTTCCAACCGTGTCTAACTCTGTGTATAAAGGCATCCAACTATAACGCCACCTCTTCGGCAGATCCTCTTTATCTATATATCTATCTCTTTCTATGTCTTGAGTTGCTTCAAAGTTTCTAGAAGGGCATGCAAATAGCTGTCGGTTGTTTTGATGCCAAAACTCTCGAAGAGTTTGCGAGTTACTTTATTTGGTGCATGTGTCTGGAAGATATTTGATTTCTTTCGTTTCTCTTTCTATTGTTTTTTGAAAGGTCAGCATTGTTTCATAAATCATTGATTTATAGGTAGACTTAATTTTCGAAAACGGCCCATTGATCTGAAGTTTTATCTAGTAAGGAGTTGTAAGAAATTAAATCAATATTATTTTTTGTTTTTGTATCTCAAGGTACAATAGATACCTTTCGAGGATTATCCGAGAAGAATAAATTGCTCAATTTACGATGAGTCAGTTATTCACGCGTTACCGAACAGAGTACACTGTCGTACTCATTTTTATAACGAAAATGAAGTGAATAAACCGAATTATTTTGACTAATTAATGATTACTTTTTATTTAAAATACCCAAGATTTTCATTACAGAGTTGGAGCTGGAAATAAATAGGAATTGAATAATTTGAATGTTTATGGCAAATACGTCAAGACATTGAATTCATTGGAAGGTTAATCTGCGGGGATTGTGAGGAACCGAATAGCATAAGAGATTTACCTGAAATAAGGAAGAAAGAATAATTTCATTCTAACAATGGTCAATTGTACATGTTTTGTTTCCGATTGGATAAAATTAGCTTTATGATGACCACACACTAGTGATGTCAAGGTATCAATGTTTTTACTTATTATTACTTATTTATTTATTTTGTAAATGATTCATTGGACTCATTAGATGAGTTTTGGTTTTGAGGTTAAGAGAGAGAAAGAGAGTGAGTTGTTGATGAACATTGTTTCTTAAATTATTAGAAGAACGACCAGTATTTAATTTTGATTTAATTTCATTTAAATAATTTTGTTTTGTCCTATGGTTTTGTACTATAGTTTCTCCAGAACCTGAGGAAACCTGAATAAAACGGGCGAAACGTCGTTCAATTGACAATTACCTAGTATTGTTAAATTTAATTATGATCCCCACATCTAAGAAAGAATGAAATTTGTCAATCTCCGCAGATTAACCTTCCAATAAATTCAATGTCTTGACGTATCTGTCATAAACATACGAATTATTTGATACTAGATCAAACTTCAGATCAATGGGCCATTTTCGAAAATCAAGTCTTCGGTCCTATTTATAGGTTATTTTGTGCAGATCTTTGCTGAAGATATCTGCATTGTTGCTTGGAGTAGCTGCATTTTTAGAACAGCTCATCGAACACCCACCGACGGTCAGGGAATGAGCCTAATCACGTTTTTCCTCATAATCGCGATAAATTGGGGAAAATGCGAGAATTTGAGGAGCAGAATCATGTTCTATAGTTAATCCCGCTAATAATGTGTTGACAATTACCGCAAATCTGACGTTTTCATCATGGAGGATCATCCTTTCGTGGACTCATCAAACGAATTACTGCAACATCCCTCTGATAATCCATCGAAATTGTCAATTACCAAAAAAATAATAATAATTGCTTATAATTCCATAAATCAGAGATAAAACATAAATAATTAGTGGCAAATTTACGAGAGATTTTTTAGTTCAGAGGAGCTGCAGATGGCAGCACTGGACTGCTTCGTTTGGAATTGAAAAGAGAGTTTCCCCCTCCCCCTTCATCCTCTTCTCCATGAAAGAGGAAGAGAGATGGCAGAAGTGCAACAGATAACCAAAGAGAAATAAAAGAGTCGAGTTGGATGCTGGGGAAAAAAAAAGTGGAGAAAAATATATTTGAGAGATAAAAAATGTAAAACACTGAATGAACCTTGGTCCACTCTTTATTTTCTTCTCTTTCATCTCTCTTGGCCCCTCAGGGAAGAGAAGAAAGAGAGGAGGGGGGTCTTTGAGTACATCTAATGATTCCGTGGAAATAATGAAGCATGACTTGGTATCGAAAAGGGGCGGACCTAAGGGGCTACCCCAGAAGGTCCAGTTTCTGCTTTTATCCGTGGTAATAAGACCCAACCTGGAGGTGGATACTAATGAGGCGCGCCTTTTGCCTCAACAAAATAATATAAAATAACAGGATGAAAAAGGAAAAGGAGGAGTGAGATGGATATTGTGTTTCAGGTAATGGGAAAGAGTGAGATGGACATTGAAAAATAAGAAAGAAAAAAAAAAAAAAGGTGGAGGTTGTACCTATGGAGGCGAGGATGATCATCGTGGATTGGCTGCTGGGTGAGGATTCGAAGGCGTTGCGGTTGGATGAAAACCAGCCTGGTAGGTTATAATCGTTTCGTGTGTTTCAGGTAAGATGGGAAATCAAGGAGATACAGTGGAGAACACACAAACGAATGAGGGTGGACCACAAATAGCTGCAGACAAAGAATTAAACACACACACACACACATAGAAAGGGTAAATTTAATTTGATTTAATTAAAAATGAAAGGATTTTAACGAGAACTTTGCTCCCTTCAATTTCCACCGATAATTACATTTATTTCGATTGATTCAAATCGATCATTGCCAATTTTCAAATTGGCAGATAAATTGCATTAAATCAATTTTGAGGCAAGTGAGAGGGATAAATAAAAAAAAGGAATGGATAAATCACACCTGCCTCCGGCAAATACACATGATGATGGATCACGGAAACTGTGTGTAAACCGTTGGAAATACCACACGTTTAATATATCAACGATTTTGTCGTCATACCTGGGAGTTTGGCTCAATAAAATGTCGATTAAACAATTGAGAGTTTTCAGAGAGGGGGGCTACCCCCCCCCCCCCCCTCCTCCCCCTATGGTGCAAGTTATATGTGAGTCAATCTGGTGTTTGCGCTATTACGCTTCGGTAGATCAGCTTTTGAAAGAGATGGAAGGGTAGTTTTGGGCGGTGGTAGGAAATGTGTGCGGCATTTTGACAAAGGGAGACAAGATTGAAAAGAGAGGAGGGGGGGGGGGACAAACGATCTGTGGAGAAATCTCACGCTTCGCTTAATTAATGAATGCCGGCATCGCTTCTCTTTTTGATTCAAAAAAAAAAAGCGTGAGCCGGCTTCTTTTTCTCCTTTTTTTTATGATTTAAGAAAAAAAAAAAAGAGCTCTCTACTTTTTTGGACGGGACTTATCTCCTCCATCTATCTATCGCCTCACAATCAAATCTCTTGACTCTTTTTTTTTCTTTTTTTTGTTTCAATTTTTACCTCAAACACGCAACCCAATCCGGTGTGTCGTCTTGTATTTATCTTTTTCATTCAGAGATAAACGAAACCTCTTTTTCTTCTTCTTCTTTTTTTTTTTTCTTTTTTTTATGTGTTTTTTTTTTTTTCATTTCGTTTCAAATAAAAATGGTAACAGTATCTTTGGAGTTGACGAGTAGACAGTCGGCTTTAGTGTCCTTTGAAGATAATCTCACATCAAACAAATTGATGTTTGATTTAATAGAAATTGTATAAACACGTGGAAATAAAAAAAAAGGAAAAAGTGCCAAGTGATAATGAAATTGATGAGATTATATATGTGCGTATTTATTCAGTGAAATAACACAGTATCATGTGGGATGATGAAAATTGTTTGGAATAATAATAAAATATAATTGGAGTTATGATGAGAGAGAAGTAATGGAGATGTTTTATGTATCGAAAATTCTATAAATGGCTCTTACTGTATAATTGGGGTATATTTGTTAACAGAATGAGGAACGACACAAAATCGAATGTTTTGTAATTATATCAATCCGAATCGCTCGGAAATTGCGCATTATTTTTAGATGGTCGATACTATATTTAAGGAGGTTCAATTACTGCATTTGAATTAAATCAAGTTTTTTTTTATCTTTATTTTTATTTCAAATGAAGTTTAGTACCCAAAATTTGGCAAATTGAATTGGAATATTAACGGAAAATAATATGATTTAACAATAAATAGTTTGCAAGTTGTTATTAGGTAAAATATCGGCAATCATGGTTACTCCCAGTAAAAAATTTAACTTTGAATTTAATTTTAATTATTAAAGGCATCAACGTTTCGTCCATTCTGCGTGGACCTCATCAGGGTGCATATATGTTTATTCTAAGAAATATCTATACAATCATAAAACAATTTACATTCTTTATGGAAACAGAAAATTAAATGATAATAAAAATTCGTACTCTTGCAATTTAACATTTGGCTTTTCACATGAATAGTTTCTATCTGTCTAATTTGTCGAAACAAAAATAACTTTAATTATTCTATTTATTGATTATTTGAGATATTATTCTACTTGCAAGTGTTGAACAAACTATACTTTGTGTTATTAATTCCCAAGTTATATTATCCAACTATATGTGTTATTGAAGAAATGATTTTATATTGAATAGAACGTATGTCTAAAAATATTTTCTGTAATGGAAAATATTAAGGGTGTGCTAATTATTCGAAATGACGAATTATTCGATGCCAATCAAATATTATTATTCGAAAATTCGCATATTCGTTTTTTCGAATATTCGATAAAAAACGAATATTCTAAAAAATATGAATATTCGGAAAAAAACAAATAACTAATTAAAAAAAAGATGTAGAAAAGAAGGATAACAATAAACTTATTTTCCTCAGCATCGTTACTACTAAAATTAGAAGTGAAGAGGTAAAACAAATCAATTTTTCTCGCCATCCGTTCTTTAGAGATATTTCTAAAACTAATATTGAAAATTGTATTTCCAAAATATCATTTAAAAAATGAAATGGAATACAACATTTTTGGAGGAATTTTCTGGTTGAGACATTTTTTTCGAGATACTTTCGTTTGGGTTATGACGATTCTCAAGTGGCCGAGGCCTGCGTCACATTAGTCATGGACTTCGAAGAAAAGTGCGTCGCAGGCATCACGATTGTTTATGTATTCGAATAAACAATTGGGATACACTTGGACAAAGAAGCCACTATGCTCGTGGTGGTCTGGCCCAGCAATGGGAAAAATCGAGAGCTGTTCTCTTAGAGGTTTGGATCCGGAGAGACTTTACTGGTCTTATTATATTTCGATATTACATTTTCATCTTTGTTGAAAGAAGTTATGAAGTTTATTCGATTGTTCTTATTTAAATCAGCGGAAATATTTATTTAAAATTCATGGGATATTGGAAAGTTCAAAAACAACAATACCAGATGATTGTCAATTCGCGACGTTTCGCTTATTATTTAAGCTAATAATGAGCGAAACGTCGCGAATTTACAATCATCTAGTATTGCTGTTTTTGAATCTTCCAATATCCCATGAATTTTAAATAAATACTATGAACATGGAAATGAATCAGCCTATCAACTGGAAATATTTTTAATGGAGATCCGCTTTTCAGTAACTTTAATAATTCATGTCTCATAAATGAGACGAAAAAAAATTATAAAAAAATTCGGAAAACATAAAAAAAATATTATCTTTGATATAACATCAATAAAATAAGGGGTTACCTACACTCGAGTTTGCTGGGAAACTACCACAATTCAATAAACTCCACGATACGTGAAATATTTTATAGCAAAAGAATAAATTGTTATATTTTAAGAACCTAATTTTTAGTACTTTTCGACCTCATCTCGTCATGATACTAAAAACAACAGACATCTGATAACTTTTAGTTTTTTGCTTTCCTTTTAACGAATAAATTAAAAGTAAGAATGAAAAATAAGCACATGCAGGAACTTCAAAGAAACTACAAGTACGAATTTTTTGAATATTTCCTCTACAATAATTCATTTGTTAAAAAAAATCTAAAACATTATCAGATGTGTGCTAATTTTATCATCACATCAAATCAACAAATGATAGTATAATTGAAAAGAAAGTGCCAAAATCCTGATTACCCTTAAAACTCTGCATAAATTTTTCCTTTTCTCAAAAATCAATTCCCAATAATTCACAAGATAAAATTAATAAAAATTCCATAATAGTAACAACTTAAACTATTCTAATAAAAATTGATTTTTATTATTCTCTAATATTTCCAATTTGACATGAGCACCTGGACCTCCTCAACCCCCGAAAAATCCCCTAATTGCCCCCTCCCCTTCAAAAATTTAATTGAAAAAATCAAGTGCATTAATTATTTCCCCATAATTTATGAGAATCTCAAGAAGTCCTCGACCCCCTTATCAATCCGCCCTGAGATTAATCACTCTAGTCTACACACCAAAAGCCCGTGCTTCATTCTTCCCTCTCAAAATCCTCATCCACTTTACGCTTATAAGTAGAATACACCTAGTCCCTCTACAACCCATCGTAGTACATAGAGAGCAACGCCATCGGCCATATACACATACACACACACACACACATATAAACACAGCCCCTGATTTATGTGCAGAGGGAGGAATAGAGGGTGCCTATATATATATATATACCTTTTCATAGAGTAGCTACGAGAGATGTGTTACGCGAGGGCGTCTTCAAGTTCATCCCCCGTCGTGATAACTGTATCCTCACCCGTGTCGTGAAGCTTGTACCATTGGATACATATTTGTGAACATGCGCATGATAACACACACACACACACACAAAGACACACAGAGTGTCTTCAATGTTCCAGTCTCTAACCTGTACACAATCTGGGTTAATAATATTCCCATATACAAGCGCCATTTCCCCTCTCTCTCTCTCTTTTTCTCTATAAATGAGTCATTTTTTTTTTTTTTTTCGTGCAAGTAAAGTATTCAAATGATGAATTTTCTGCCCGCAATTTTCCTCCATGATAAACACAGCCAGCGCACTCTGGTGCTTGATGGCTGAAGCCTTTACCGGTCCGAGGAGAGAAAAAATTCCCTCTCTCTCATGCGAATCATGCACTATAGTCTATTTTTCCCCACTGACACTAGACACGTCTCACTCGGAAACCAATCGTGGCAGTGATCATGAGTGTATTCGCTTACAGATATTGCGAGAGAGAGAGAGAGGGGAACAGACCCTCCTCAACCCCCCTTTCCCCTCCCCCTCCCCTGTTTTTTTTCATTCCCACACACAAAACTCATGTATATCTTACTGGGGTGGGGAAAATTCAGTTCTCCCTCCTGTGTTTTAGTTACAAATGTGTGTCCCGAGTGAGGGGAGGGGAAGGGGGGAGGGGAGAAAAGGACTGAGAGGGGGAGTAGGGATGAAACTTTCCGCCCCTTCTCTCTCTTTCTCTCTCTCTCTGTTGAAAATATATCCACCTCCTTTCACGGATTTTCTCCTCCTCATTTTCTTCTGTCTCTGTCATTTAAACCTGGGGCTTTTACTTGTGCCTTCTACAGGCAATTTCTCCCACTACCTAGTCCACACAAGTAAACATGAAGAGAAAGAGGGAAAAAGAGAGAGAGAGAGAAGAACTGAGACTCGATGAAAAGGGGACGAGCAGCACGAGCGTCGACTCGTGCTGCCACCTGAGCCCGGTGTTTCATTCTCAGGCTGCCGGACACGTACAAGACATATATATATATATATATACATACACATTTGCACAATAAACATGTGAATATTCTTCATAACTCAATAAATTTTGAATTATCGAATGAAAAAAAAAAAGGTTGAGACATTTAATAAACCTGTGATCTTATGAGATATATATATATATATATATATATATATATATATATATATATATGTATATAAGTGTCTCTTTTTTTCTCCCCGGTCCATAAACTACATATTGAGTAAATCCAGAGAAAGAGAGAGAGAGAGACTCGTGACTTGGTTATTTACCCCCGAAGTAGTGAAATAACCCGGATAGTAGCGATCAAGCTGCTACAGTTATAAACACGAATTGAAAGCCATATACTCCAATCGTAGAGTGTGTTAGACAGCATTTGAGGAGGTGGAGAAGGTTGAAGGTACTCGAAGAGACAGAGAAATCAAGAGAAATAGAGATAGATATAGAGAGACTGAGGAGACTATGCAAGTAAAACGCTTGGATACAGTGGAAACAAGAGGGGTTTTGTACATACACACATATTTATATATATGTATATACGTACAGATTGAGTGAGGTTATGTGAGGAAAGGAGACGAAAGGGGGGAGGCAGGGGGCTCTGTGTGTAGAGCGTGGTGTTAACAAACGGTACACTAATGTTTCACATCTCAGCGTGTGCCTCGGAGGTTTCCAGTGTACGTACAACGAAGAGAGAGAGAGAAGTAGAGACAAAGAGGGAGAGAGAGAGAGAGATGCTTACATTCTCCCCCTCTCCGGCGTTTACAGTTTTACAGTACTTGAGAGACAGAGAGAGAGAGGGGAGGGGGAGGGGGGGAGATGCGATGTGTGTTTGGCAGCCGCAGGAGCAAGAGCGCCAAGTAGCTCGAGTTCTCTCACAGGAAAACGTCATGCGGACGTTTTCCACTATTTCAGTAGTAAAACGTACGTTTTGGCTCTTACGTTGCGTGTTGGTACTGTAAATGGCTTTAGAGGAGAAGAGGAGGGGGGAGGGGAGGGGGTCGAGATGCTCTAACGAAAGGTGCGGGGGGGGGGGGGGGGGGGGGGGGGGGGAGGGGCACACACACTCGAAACGCATTTAATGGGAATAGTTTGGTTTTCAAGAGTGGGGATAAATACAGAGAGAAAAGAGAGATAGAAAGACTTGTGGTGGAGAGGGGAGGGGGAGGGGGGGGGCACGCGCGTATTTCGTGACGGGATAAAAGGCGGAGGAGTGTGAGTGAGAGGGGCGGAGCTCCAGTGGCTTGTCCGCGCCCCCAATGAGGGGAAAAAACCGCGACTATGCGCGTCCCATCTGACGCTTATGAGTTCGATGTGGTAGGGATAAAGAATACTTTAGAAGAGTGGGGGGTTAAAGTATTTTAAGTAGAGGGGGGGGGGGGATGAGAAAAACGAATTCTACGGATTTATTCCACTCCTCCATCTCTTCCTTGTGTTTTCTCTGTCCTTATCCACGAATTTGCTTCTTTTTTGGGAGGGAGGGGGGGAGGGGAGGGGGGAGATTCTGCGAGTGTGTATCAAGTGTGTCAGTGGAAATATCTCTCTGTGTGCTTCATGCAGTTGGGAGATAATACGTGCACACAAATTGGGGACTGGAAAATTAGAGGAAATGTGGCTTTTACATCCCTCTCCCCCCTCCACTCCTCTCAATTGCCTGTGCTTAGGATGATGCTTTGTAGACTTCTTGTCTCAACAGCGAAAAACATTGTTACTTATCAGATAATAATCGGTAGTTTTTTAGGAGTTTAGTAGTCAATGTCAATGACTGAGTAAGCAGTCAGGCACTCAGTGCCTGTAATAATAATAAAAAAAAAAAAAAAACTTAAGCACGTTCATAAATACACAGAATTTTACCATTTTACCTATGTGATCACGCACAAAGTGCCACACATGATATCAATGAATATAGTATATGAAAGAAAGTGCGAGAGAGATGATAAAAGTAGCATCAATACACGAACTACATTGCATGTGTGTGTGTGTACAAATACCTACCGATCGGAAGAAGTCAAATGCCAGAGCAAGTAAGCAGCGCCGCCAATGGCAAACTTCAGGGATCTATAGAACTAAAATTGTCGTGTAGTTTTTATCCCCACTCTTTTTCCAAAACTTACCGTGATGTGTTATATATATAGTAGCCGAGTATATCCCTGTAACGTGGCCTGTATCCCCACTACTTTAAACCCCATACTCTGGTTTATCCCCACTCTGAGTTAACCTGAAGTGAGACAGAAGAAAAAGCAAGTGAGAGGATCAAAGAAAGGGGGGGGAGGGGGGAGGAGAGGGGGAGGGGGAGGGAACAGGCTGAGTAACCTGAGTACTCGCAGAATGCACGTACGTGTATTTATATGTGTGTGTGTCTGTGTGCAAGTGAGACAGAGTTACGAGCATGTGGGCCACTCTCTTCTAGAAGAAGAGGGGAAGGGGGAGGGGGTGGGGGAAAGAAGTAGAGGAAACATGAGGTTGGGCCCCCACGGGCCGACTCACCATATTTTATTGTCGCGTTTGCCAACGCTAACCGCTGGCGTACGGTTCCTCCGCGGGACGATATCTACCTTTGGGGCATGGCATTCAAACACACTATAACGAAACGACAGGCAACACAGAGCACACACACACACACACACACATCACCGAAGGTGGTGGAGGCACCTGGATACACACACACATACACACAAACTATCTCTCTCTCTCCCTCTTTTTTTTACCCCTTACATACAAACGAGTCTCCCGTGAATCTGTGTGTCTTTCTCACTCTTTTTTTTTCCCTCGCATCGGAGCAGCGCGCGGCGTGCCGAGTTGTGGATCCTCCCACCGCCCCAGAGGCAGAAAACGATCTCACAAAAATCAGCGCCTCATCCAATCTCCCCACCCCAAATCTCTCCCCCCTTTGATACCCCTTGTCTCACTCTAATCCTCTTCTCTCCACTTGCGCATTTTTCTTGATAATAATGAAAGAAAAAAGGAGTCGAACAACACACACACACACACATACACAGATGCCACCACCACTGGACCCACACCAAGTGCAGAATCATCAGCATCCAGTACAGCCAGTCCTGCTCCTGGTCCTTTATCACCACTACTAACAAGTAACTACTGAGGAAACTAACATACACAGAGTAATCATCAGAGTAGATTATATATATAACACACACTAAGTATCAATCGCTGCTTTTCTCAACACATTCACATCAACTTACGTTAGCCATACAACGCTTTTTTTTTGTTCAATGCTCTCTATCTCTCTTTCTCTTTCATCTCATCTCATCTCTCCATGGCTCTTTGGAGCTGTGCAGCTTCTTGGGTTTATTCACTGGCACAGGGTGGGCTAAAAGCGCGCACGGTGGCAGGATAACGCGACAAGACAAGAGAGTGGCACGAGACAGTAGGTTTGTACCTCTCTACCCTCTCCTTACATTTGTCCACCCACACACACACACATATATACGTATAAGCCCCAAAAGGATGTATACATGTAAGTGAGTACTCCTTTGGCCTCCAATATAAAGCGTGCATGTGTGCTCGTATTATATTGCACGAAATGCATCTCACAATCTCTCTCTTTCTCTCTTTCTCTTCTCAAATGTGTTGTATATGTGTGACTACGGAACCACTGGACTTCACACAGAAGGCGACACCTTCGATTGCTCGCGCGCAACACACATCTTGCCTCTTTTTTTTTCCCTCTTTCCCTATTCACCCTTCTTCTTCTCTTCCCGAGTATCGTTTCTCTGTCGCTCCGGGAAACGACTGGGAAAAAAAAAGGGAATTCGACCGCCGCAGTGAAAGAGAGGAGGCCTCCACCTCTACTCACTCTGCCCACCCCCACCCCCCTCGCGATTCTATCCACCCTCTTTTCGGTGGGAGAGTATATACATACACACACTGGGGGTAAAAGAGAAGCGAGACAGAAGAAGTGCCACCGCGTTACACGCCGCGTCGCGGTCGAACGCTTTTTGGCCTCTAACTATATACCAGTGAATTTACCTCGCAGTTTGTACTTGGCGCCCTACACGAGAGTCTACGATGTACACTGCTCCCGGTATTTCTACGGATTTTAACTATGTTAAGAGAAGATTTCACGTGTTTATTATGCAAAATAACGAGATGAAGTGAGCTCCAAAAAAAAAAAAGTGTTATTTTTTTAAAATAATGAAGAAGAGAGTAATTTTAATTTAATTTAACAAGTTTTTATTGACATAAATAAATTTTAGTGCAGCAATTATTAACATATTTACATTGAGCAATGAGAAAACAGTAGGTTTATGGGGATGTAGTCCCAGCAAGTACTTTTTCATTTAAAAAAGTGTTTAATCAATTAAATCAGTGATAATTGCAATAAAAAACGTATTTAACGTGAATTCATATTTTTTCATTCAGAAAAAGTCTCTGAACACAATTGGACACTTGGACACTGTCTTCCACCTTTTCTATCTCTCTCTCTTTCCCTCATTTTCCCTCTCATTCGTGTGTCCCTCCCGAGTTTTGCCAGCCTCTTCTTCCCTCCTCCTCCTCCTCCTCCTCTTTCTCCTCATCCTCCGCTTTTTCCGCGCCTCCTCGTAACCCATCTGTACTCATCTCTTTCTCTCTCTCTCTTCCTTCTCTCTTTTCCCCCGTTTTACTGCCGCGATTTCCCCCTGTGTGTGTATGTTTGTGTCTATCTGTGTATGTGTGTGTTACTCTTCTTCTCTTTCCCGTGCAGCCCCCAGCTACAATACCGTAACTGTGCGCCGCCTCGCTCTCGCTCCACTCGTATTCTCCCACCTACTTCACAAATACAAGTCTTCTCTCTCTCTCTCTCTCTTTCATTCTCTCTTTCTCTCTTACTCACGCTCCGTCTCTTATACAACCGACGAAAGTGGGGGGGAGGTGGCACGGGGGCAAACTATGCGATTCTCTCGTCGAAAAGAAACGACGATTCGGTTGTGTGTGGATAGTCGCGACCGATCATAGCTGGCGCGTCGATCGGATCAACTCTTCCCCGCGAAAATACACACAATTCGCCAGAAAAACACACAAGTGATAGTTGCAATATAACGAACGAGTGAATTTATAAGGGCGCGCGCGCTCTTTTTTGAACTGTTTTTGCGCGCGAAATTCAAATATTAAATTTTAACTATTAACTATTTACTATAAATTGTCATTTAATAATGTTTTCCATGGATAAATAAATAAAGTATTATAAAAGAATGATATTAGCACTATTGTCACTGTTATAATACAAGGCGTAGTGGCAATAACAGGGACCGCCCCTTGTTCAACACGCTGGAATACGACACGCCGGGTTGTTAGAGTGAAGTGACTGTTACTTTTTTTTTTTTTTGGAGTGAGAATTTTTTTTCCTTCTCTTCTCCCTATTCCGAACTGCAAGAAAGAGCAAGAGAGAGAGAGAAGAGATTGGAGTGGGGGTAGAGAGGCGCAGGGACACACAGTGAGACCCCCTTGTCGACAGTTCTTTTCACTGGGAGAAGTCAGTTTGGTAGTTTTCATCGTTGAGGGAAAACACACGCCGGTTCCCTGATTTTTCATGAAATACACTGAAAAAAAATTTTGGTCTCTAGAAAACGTGCACATATACACACATACACATACGCATATATATACACATAATACAGTGATTATTGTGATTATTTAATTGAAAAAAATAAAATAAAGAAATTGGTTTACTTAAATTGGATTTCACATGTGGATTGGCACTTTGGATTTTAATGTGAACTTTTTGGTTTCTTCGGTTTTTTTTTCGTCGAAAAAAAACACAATTGCACGTTTTTTGCTACAGAAAATTCTCGACATTGACGAGAAAAATCAGTGACGTGATTTTTTTTTTTTTTTTTCATTGATGAAAAATTAATTTTTTTTTTTTTTTTTTTGCAAAAGTGAGTTATCAGTGGAAAAATTTGTGATAGCAGGTGGTTAAGAACACAATATGCTTGCGTAGCGGATCTTGACGATCACGGCCCTGCGTGGCCGACACATCATGTCACAGTTCTCCTACAGAGGATCTCCAAACTTGCAGGTGAGGGATTTTGTCGAATGAAAGTTGATTGACGAGAGTGTATGTGTGTGTTTGTGTGAGTGTGTGTTTTAAAGTTTAAAGAAAGAAAAAACCGCGGTTTATTCAAAAACAAAAAAAAACACTTGTTCCATGTTTTAAGTTTTGAAAATTCCTCATTTTTTAAAAAATAATCAACTTAAATAACAAGTACAGTGTGTTAAACACATTCTAACGATCTGTTTATTAACGAATTGAATTGATTCTGGTGTATGTCACATACGTGCTGATAAGACCACAGAGCTGCGATTAACGTCACGGTTAGTTTTCATTATTTTCAAATGAAAAAGGAAAAACACACATGATATGTGTTTATTAAAAAAAAAAGGGAGAAAAATAAAATAGAGTAAAAAAATAATTGTAAAAGAAGGGAAATAAGCGAAATACAGTAAAAAAATAAATTTAGTATAATAAAATAAATTCGGTCATTTAATTAGAGATAGTGTGGGTCCTCGAGTGAAAATTATGTCGCCTCAACAGATCCGTACTCCGATTGCGTTACGTTCGTTGACATCTGAGGGAGAAAGAGGGGGGGTAGAATTAATTAAAGAAAACGAGTGTTGAAAGGAGGGTGACATCAGTGAAGAAATGAAAATCGATAAATTTATAAAAAGTATCCACAAAAATTATTGAGTGAATAAAAAAAAAAAATCAAAAATTTGGTGTTAAATTGGTAGTTCTGATGTTAAAAAAAAGCACTAGAAAAAGAGGTTTTCGCTTACTTTCTGCAAGTAAAACGTGTAGAAAACACACCGGTGTTGTGTCGTTTTTCTGCGTGTGTCCCCCGCACAGAGAGAGGCCTCGTGTCCATCGCGATAACAAGCTTCTCCGAGATGTCTGATTTGCGTTGGTGGGACTCAAAACAAATGCGTTGTCGTTGCTCGTGTTTCTCGACAGTTTAGATCGGTAGTTATTTATATTTTATATCATTTCACTTGTTTGATTAATAAATAACGGTAAAAAAGAAACTGCCGCATTTATTATCTCTTTCCCATAAGAATTCTTTAAAAATTGTTTCAAATTAGAAAAACGCGCAAAAGTCTGATAATTGATTGGTTCGTCAAATGCGCGCAATTAGTTCACGAAATATGCGCTAATGAAAGCGGAGTAATAGGAGCCAATCATTTAACCGCAATTTTGTGTGTGTGTGCAATTGCGTGACGATAAACTCGGTATGCCATTAATAATGCACTCATTGATTGTCTCTATTATCGACAAATGTGATCGTATTCTGTTGAACGCACGGGAATTTGTGGCGCGCCTGCGGAAAATATTGTGCATGAAAGTTGGTAACACTGATGAGAGGACAGAAGAGAGGCCACGTGTGTCCTCCATAACACAATTGCACAGACACACACACACACACACATATATATATTGTAACGTGATATTTCGATTGACATTACTTTTATCGTCTCGGCACGTAATTAATTTTGGAATTTTTAATAATTTCGGCACCAATCGAGAATCAAATAAACGATCCACAAGAGTTCAATTTGAGTAATTTTGAATATATGAACATATATTCATGCATTGGCTTCTCCTCATCATTGAACTTTCAACGCTTTTTCTGTTCTGAATTATTAAATAATTTCGTGTCAACAAATCTCATAGTTTTATTAACTTTTTCTCTCTCTTCTTTTTTTCTTTTCTATCGCAAAATCGTGTCTACTAACTCAACACTCTAATTCTTATCGTTGATTCAGTGAATGGGTGAAACAGTGATGCAATACAGCACTCACCGTCGCCTCAAAACCGTTAAAATCTTGTTTAACATCTAACTCGTTAGTTCATATTTTTTTTCTAACTTCTGTTTTTTCCATCACAATTCAAGTGAACTTCAAGTGAATTTCAAATGTAAATGATTCCAAATGTACTAATGCGATATTTTCATCTTTAAATTTGGAATATTTGATTTAATTTGGATGAAGTATATTGTAAAATGTAGTAATAGACTATAAAAAGTTGAATTTATTGGTGATTTTATTGAAAAAAATACATTTTTTAAAAGGACACATCTCCTCTACAAAAGCCTTTGAATTTATGATAAATTTTTTTTTTGTCATTTCAAAGAGATGTGCTGGATAAATTTAGGTGCAAGAGGATACGGATAATCTCTAATGTCACTCATCCTAATTGAGATAACTCGTCTCTCTCATCTTGGAGGTTTTTTAGAGAGAGTTTGTTTTTCGGGTTATTTTGAACTCAGTTGTGTTGATTTCATGCAAGAGCCTCAGAAATGTTGTGGAACTCCAATTAATTCAAAGTGCAGTATTGAAAGAGCTAAACAAAATTGGATTAAACATATATATATATACACGAACAAATGAGAGAATCTCAATCAATTTTACATTTCTCTATTTTCATTTCTAAATGAACACATAGTCATGATATTTATAATGATTATCGTGTGATAAGTCTCGTTTGCACATTAGAGTCATGTAAGAATATGTATGGATTAAAATACATCTGAAAATGCAAATGAATTAGTCACATATACGCAAAGGCTAAAACCGGTAGGTGGAATGTGTCTCGTTTATTCAAACGGCTTATTTTCTGTTTTCACTCTCTCTCTGCACATTATCATTGAATCCGATATATCCTAACATTTATTGAAAAGAGTAGACGGGTGAAAGAATGAAAAAGAAAAAAAAAGGAGAGTTATCCCTTGTTTCAATCAGTTATTTTATTCTGCTCATTAAAATCTGCGAGTCAATTTCATTGTAGCGTAGCGAAAAATATTACTGCGAAGGAAAATCATAGCCAGAATATCGAAAAAAAAAAGAAGAAAATGATGGACGAAATATCCTACGACAAAAAAAATGTGATGCAATTTATTACAGAAAATAAAAAAAATTTAATGTAAAGATAATACTAACAAAATAGCTCTGATTGTAGAGTACGAATCATATGTTTTATCATCAATTTATGAAATAGGACTATGACAATAGATGAACATATAACAAAATTTAAGGTTAAATTGTGATTTTAAAATATTATTTTAAAATATAATCTACGTATGGTCATGAAGGTAATTATGAATATTAGAGGCTTTTTTAAATAAAATTTGATAATCTCAGAATCAAATTTGGGAAAAAATAGGGAATGTGCAAGCGAGGTTTGAACTCACATCTTTCAAATTACTAGTCTGATGCTCTACCAATTGAGCTATTGCAAGTTCCACTATTTACCTTCGAATTTTTGATTCTGATATATTATCTCATTTACTCCACCTCCCTACCTGAGGCAATTGGAAATTGATTTTAAATTAATTTTATTTTGACAGACCGCTAATCTGCATATTTACCGTCATGAAAGTAATAGGTCACTTGTAAACTGCAAAACAGCGTATGTTTAAATTAAGGAATATGTAACAACATGTGTAAAAGGTGACCAGCCATACAGAAAAAATGAACATTCATCCATTCATTATCAACGTATGGTATCTTCTAATTTTTGTGAATGCATATGAATAAATTTGACAATTCAGGGTGGCGATTGATCTGGAAAACCTGGAAAAGTCAGGAAATTCAAAATTTTTGAAAAAAATCAGAAAATTTCAATTTCAGTCAGGGAAATTTGTAGTTTATTTTTTATTATCTCCATATTTTTAAAATTTATCCATATTTGATTGAAAAAAAATTGAATTTTTCGATTGGCCAGAAATTTGCAAAAAGGTTAACAGAAAATCACAGTTCTAAAAATTTAACGCAGTTTCGGGTATTATTGTTAAATTCTCATAAAGAAATTATTTTCAGGAATAACTAAGAATTTTAACGTATATTCGAATAATATTTTTTTTTGTCAGTCCTAAAATTTTATTTTTAGTCAGGAATAAGTCATGGAAAATTCAGGGAATTTCGAAATTAGTTTTCAATCACGAATTTGTCAATTGTTACTAGTGAAAATGTAATTTTATGCTTCAGACAAAACGTTAATAATGCTGAGAATTGCGCCATATGCATAGTACCCACTAACGTTCTCCCATAGTTCTTTTTCGGTGATTACTAATTAACATCTTATGTGAAACTACAAAAGTATCAATGTCCATGCATATTTTCATGTCTCCAATATATTTAACAAATATTTCCTGTCCAATGATATTAAAAACTGTGTTATTCAAACTGTTCTCAAAAGATCGGACACAAAACACGTTAGTGTCTCGATTTTCGTGGAAATACGATGAAGAATTGTGCCTGTATAATAGACACGAAGCCGCGAATGTTTTCTGCCACGAGACTCATTGACGGGAATAAAAAAAAAAATTATGAATGGCACATTATTGCTGTGTTAGCACCCTTTCCACAAACACATTCTCAACTGATACGTATCTCTCTTTCGGTGGCCAACACACAGTTTAGCGCTCTCCAGTTATAAGCTGACTCGACAGAGTCACTTGAATCTCACAGTGTCCTTTACCCGGTGCAAAGCTGACTCAGATCCGCCCTCGCTACAATCTTGAAGAACTCACTCTTTTTTTTTTTTTTCTCTCTTTCTTACACACATTTATATATTCCTACAAATTTTTGTGAACTCTCAATCTGTCAACGCACACGCGCTGCGCGAGATTTCCTGCGTGTTCGGCTTCCGGTCGTCGTATTTCTTTAGTAAAAAAAATGTGTCCCAATGTGTGATTCTCGAGAATTCAGAGGGATGCAAAAAAGAAAAATGAGGAGAAATAATAATAAAAAAAAAAACATTTGAGTTTCGCGTGACTGATTTCATTTCTTAGAATTCGAAATACATTCTTACTCTCCTCTCTTCATGATGCCTCTTTCGTATCCTATATGGCGCTTAAACAAACGCCGGATGTTAGGACCCATGTCGCACTCTCGATAAGTGTATCTATCTCGTTCTCAGCTTTAACTGTCGTTAACGTTGCTTTGTTGCTAATCTCACTCAAGCTATGGTATTTCTCTCTGTCTCTCACTGTTTGTGTCTGTGTATATATCTTTTATATTGTAGTTGAATAGTACGAGGAAACGATGGAATCGGATGACAGCACACATAACACACAAGGTGGATATAACAACCGTTGCGTTACACAGTGTAATATATCGTCGGTTTGATTTTCATTCAAACGTTCATTGAGATACTATCATATTTAGTTCTTTTTTTATTTTTTATTATAACTAAATTTATTAACAGGTTTCTTAATTTCTCTGTCGTAATAACACTATTACATGTTTTAGGATGTACGGTTATTTGAATTCGCAAAATTAAATTTTTGGGTTGACATCAATTAATGTATAAAATATTGTCCATTTGAGTTCACATGAAATTCTCATTAACAAACGCCTATATATGACGGAAATTGCCGTAAAAAGTGATGTCACGAAATAATAAAAATAAGAATATTGCACTTAAAACAGGCACTTACGCCCCTTTGTTTCTAAGCTGATTATATTTTTCCCCAGTTTATTTATCCTGTGTTTATCTGATATTTTTCGTTTTGAAGTCAAGGCATTTTCTGAACTGGGATAAATATTGAATCTTGTGCTTTGAGTCGCTTATCGCGGTTAGAAGGTGGAGCGAGTGGCAAAGGTAAAGGGCAAATCAGGGGGAAGAGAAAAAAAATATAAATATAGGAAATGGGAAAAATATCTGGCTCATGCAAGAGAATCTGTACACAAGGGGCGTAAAGGCGGAACGGAGTAGTGCGTGCGATGCGTGTGGGAACATAAGTAAGTACCGCTCATGGCCTAAGCATACAGGACGGTCCATCAATCTGGTCAGGAGTCAATATTTGTACGGTTGGGCCTCGTTGCAAAAGAGGGCATCATCGGCACACATAAAGAGAATAATTCTCGTTTTTTTTTTTTTTTTTTTTCTTTTTTTTGTTAACCAGGGAGGAAAGAGACCCGGTGTCTCTAAATCCCCAGGAACAATTCCCAATGTTTCACCTTTTAGAAGTTGGCAGGACACGCGTGACAAATGCTCTTACTGTAAATACAAGCGCATCTGTGTATACATATAGAATATAAAAATCTCCCCTCCATTTAAGGTAGTTTTATGCACGAATTTAAAGACCTAAGTATGAAGTAAATTTTGAATGAAGGTTTATAGGAATCTGAATAATTTAGCGAAATTTCAAGTCGATTGGTCGATTATGTATTGTCAAAAATAAATAGACAAGAAATTAAAATAAGACGCAGATTTTGCGCTTTAAGGTTGAGCAAAAAATTAAAATATGGAAAATGTCTTGAAAAGAAGGAAAAAGAGACAAAAATTTGTGATCCATTCTTATCCTATTTTAAAAAGTTGATATTCGTCAAATATAATGCTAAAACTGTCACGTCTATTCCTCATTTCTCATTGGTTGATCAAAATTGTGCGCTCGATTTCAAAAACAAAATAAAAATGAAGGATAAAACAATTTTTTCCATTAATTATCAATCATTGGTAATAGTTTTCAATTTAATCCGAAGAATAATCATTAAAAAAATTGAAAAAATAAATTTAAACAAAAAAATAATGAGATCATTTTCCGTGCACTAAAGTGCGGGATCTGATAATTTTGTAATAAATAATTATTGTTGCTGTATAGAAAAAGGCGTGAATACCCTAGTGGAATGCTATATTATTGGGTAATTAAGTAATAAATGACCAATAATTAATATAATTCACCGATTCTTCTCTAAATTCGCTTTTAATACCAGAGAAAATAGGTTTTTAATCATGAGTATTAATTTTCGGCTGTTTTTTTCTCATTCGTTTTTTACAACACACTTGACATATGATCAAATTACTTTAATTCCGAGGCTTCACCATATTTAACTTCAAATTAAATATAAATCGATCCAAAGTATGAAGTGTACGTTTAAAGTCACTGAGCATTTCATACGTGACATCCCTTTTTGTTTCTTCATGTTTCGAATAAAAATGAGGCAGTAAAGAAAAAAAAAAAGCGAAGAATGATTTTTATATAATACGAATCTTGAGAGTGCGAATCACAGTGTAAAACGCACTTATAAACAACACAAGAGAGCAATCGTGGTATCTCTTCTCCCTCTTTTGGATAAGTATACTGGTCCCGCAACTTCTCTCTGCAAGATCGTTTCACCCCCTCCTTCTTTCTTACTGCTTGATCCCTCAGCTTCCCAAGAAAGTCACCAAGTGGCCGACCTTGCTCGTATGTGTGTGTGTCTTACGATTATTTTTCGCATCTACTACTTGACCAGCGAGCAAAAAAAAAAGAAGAGGCTTTATTTCAACAATAAAAGCTCGAAGATTGCCCATCAGAGATTCGCAAAACTGATATTTCAAGGAAATCTATGACTCTCGAAGAAGCAAAGAAAAAAAAGAAGGGGAAAAAATCCATCCAAAGCACTTGATAAATTCTTTCAAATGAGTTCATTTTATATTACGATACACTGGTATTTTATACCTGATGAATACTACAATATATAACGAACATTTGTGTGATATTGCTTGAAACACGCTCTCTTGGGGCCATCCACTACTTCTTCTTCTTCTTCTTCTTCTTCTTGCATATAGCTGCAGCTGTTTTTCCAAGCAGTGACATTCTCAAGTTTATGCGATTGGATATTATATACCCATTTGCTCTTTGTGGTACATGCATACGTGAATCGGCAATTAGCAATTGAGCATGGGTAAAACAAACAGGCAAATGGTGCAGTGACTAAATGCGTTCGATATATCTGAAACAGACACACACGCTCTGAACTACACACAGCCCCCGCGTGATGCAGAGGAAAAAAAAAGATGTGCCAGAAGAGGTTTTCAGGCTCGTTAGAATATTATTATTACTCGCAACCCTTCTTTTTTCCTCCCTCTTTCTCCAATACATTACGATTTATTCCAGTCGTTTATTTCCCCCGGCAAATGTGGCGAATAACCGTTCGAAGATATACGAGTGCTCGAAATTTTCCTCCTCTTCAATTAGAATTTCTCAATTTTTTTTTTCTTAATCTTCTCATTCCTCAACTCATCCCCAATGAGAGTTTCACACGAGCGAGTGAGTGCACCTGTGGGGCTGGTTGTATATTGCTGAAGAAGATTCTGCCTATCTGTTTATGTGTGTATGTGTGTACATAGAGGTGCAGAAGAAATAACGATCACGGCGCACGTTCAATCGGCGGCTACCATCTGTACCTGGTATCTTGTAGACAGCAGCGTGAACTGTCCGCTTTTTCTTGCGCCTTTCAGCTTCTTCTTCTTCTTTAATACTATATATATACATTGATTGTGGTGTGCTTCTTGCCCATACGGGTGAGGAAGAGGGCAGTGGCAGAAAAGGCAGCATAACCCAACAAACACACACACACACATACACACATATATATATACACAGGTGAGAGATGTAGTTGAAGAGAGAGAAAGAGAGATGAATAGAAACAGACACAGAGTGTTGGCTGTGTGTTGGCCATTTAAAAACTTAACAACGACGAAGCCACAAACGATGAAATCGCGAGGTGTAACTCAGAGAACCGAACCAGCCGCGTTAGCCGTTTGTGTGTGCTGTGTGTGGAGACTACCTCCTTTTCTCTCACCCACCGCCACACGGTCCTTGAATTATGGCCTACAGGTCACTCGAAACACGCTTCGTCGTTTAACCTCTCATATAACCGAAGAAAGCCGCTGAAAGGTATTCCTGCAGCAGTATGGCCAGATGACTCCTCCTAAGAAACACACACACACACACACTCTCCCCCCCCCCCCTTTTTTTTTCAAACATCCAAGCACTTTTGAATCGGTCAGGACATTTGTCCGCATTTATTCGAAGATTAATCTCCAGAAACTTGGAAAAATATGAACTAACCAGTGTCAGCTACATATTTTAACTGACAATGTGTTTATGTGTATGTGTATGTGTGTGTATAGATGTATAGAGAATGGACAAATACATTGGGTGTTGGTTAAACCACGCAACAAGGCGCCAACGATAATCATACAAGCCCCGTGTTCGCTCGTGTGGACGGCTTGTCTTATGCGAGCATGCGCATTTTCACTATGAAAAAGAGACAGATAGAGAGAGAGAGAGAGAGAGAGACTAGCCAAATGCAGCCAGAAACGCCTGAGTTTTACACGTGTATGAGTGATCGCGACATACATATAACGACAGCATGTCCGCCCCCGCCCTACACACCATCTAGTTTTCTCACAGACTGTTGAATTTATACGGAAATATTCCTCTCACTTGCTTTGACTGAGATAATACTCTCTCGCAAAACCCAAATTGTGAAACTTTTCAGCATGTTTAAACAACCGTGATGTTGTTACGTTTTCAAAATACGCATCAGTAGCATTGTTTGAAGGCTGTGGTACACAATATGTTTGATGTTATGTAATAATAAGTGTGGAGAAAAAGAGAGAATTGACAGTTGGACCCTTGAAAATTTCGACGAAAGTACCGAGGGATACAGGACACGCGCATTAAACTCGAACTAGAATTGTGTGGTGGTAGTGATGATGGAAAAAAAATGTAGAAAAGAGAGAATGGATGTGCAAAGGAACAATGAAATTTACAGGGGATGACGACAATGTGTTGTTTCGAGTCGTTCGTACGCATTGAGGTAGTGGGAAAAAGAAGCCGGTGATGGGTTTGAATTTGTAGTAGGGGTTGAAAAAATGAGGAGGTATAGTGAATAGAATGGAAAAACACACACCTCTGACGAATGGGGCACGTTTGTTTAGGTGTCTCTAAAGAAGGGGCCACTCAAGCCGCTAATCTATTTAGCCATGGTGTTTGATATGGAATTAATGAGGGCCCTAAAGCGTTACATTGGTCCTCACCTTTCTTTTCTTTTTTTTCATTTTTGGAAGTATGCTCTGTTCTATCTATGCTTGTACCTCCATGATGCAAGTTATCTCTTTCTCACTCTTTTTTTCTGGTTGGTTTGCGAATGCTGAAAAGAGTTGGCCCAGCTGGCTTTTTGGCATTTCTGAACCGAACCCAATGAAGATTCCAATCTTGATACGATCCTTCTCTCCCAGGCCCAATCGTACTTAATCTCATTCAAAAAATCTCATCATTGAAAATCATTCTTTTGTCTTCAAATGTCTTTTAATTGTCTGTATTTAATTTCCATCAGTTTCAGTTTCAGTATTAAATTACCATTAATTGTTCCTTTTTTTGAACTTCAATTTCATTTGTTTGTTTTTTTCTCTCTTTTTTAGTGTCCTGTGACAGTAAGTGCCGCACTTGTTTCATCCTCACCGTCTCCAACTGTACCGATACTAAGTATAGCAGCAGCAGCAGCAGCTAGTAGTAATCATCAGTTAACAACAATACCAAGTACAAGAATGGCTGTTACTAGTGCAGTTGTAAGGCCACCTGGTAGTCCAACAACATCAGTTAGTCCATCACAGACACATCCACAGGCACCACCAAGTGCTGGAAGTGGTGGTCCACCAGGACCTGGTACTAGATGCTGTGATACAGGTAGACCACTGTTCAATGATCCATTAACTGGACAGACAATCTGTTCTTGTCAGTATGAACAGTCATTGCTGGGTGGTTATCAGCGTCTTGGTGGTATTGCACCAGCAGCATTGTCCATGTACAGTACACCCTATGCTGCTGCAGCAGCCGCTGCTGCATCAGAAGGTCTCGCTTATCTACCAACATTTGGAGCTGAACAGTCACCTTTTTATACGTCTGCGGTAAGCAAACACAAACTCTGTATTTTTCCAAACAGTCATTCTCAATTTTCAGTCTTTCATGGGGATTTTTTTTTTTTTGAAAGAAGAGTAGCAAATAGAAAGAAAATTTGTGGAGCTTCGATAATCCATAGTGTTGATGCATTCATGTGACATGTGTTAAAGACACGTGACACTTGCGCTTTAACCCTGTTAATCCCTCCATGTCGTTGAATTCTGTACTTTCAACAAAATTGATAAGTCAATGAATTGAGAATTCAAATGAGCTCTTTTGTTTTTCGATACAATTTATGATAAAACATGAAAATTGAAGTGTGTATAACAAGCAAGAAAGGAGTCATACTAATTGATTAAACATTCAGGCCTAATGACTCTGAGGAAGACAATGGAATCCGTCAATTTCTTGGTTCAGAGGTTTTTCAAATTCATGAGTAAACACAGAAAATTCACGTATCCAACACAATTAGATTCCCATTCGAATTTCTTATTTCCGCCAGTAAACATCCATGAATTGCATGTTCGAGACAATTGATGACGTGCCCTAAAGGCCGATGATCGATCAGTCTACGGTTACTCGATTCAGTCCAGGTGGTATTTTTCACGCGGATAAATAGTTTAACGTGTGTGTAAACACTGATTCACCACGGATCCTCATAGGTTAATTCCTGCATGAAAAAAGAAGCCCAAGACAGCAATCCTTTTTGGGGAATAGATAAAGAAGGCAGAAGTAAAAGAGAAAAAAAGTGCTTTGAGAAAGGAATTTGTGGCTCATCGCTCATCGCTTAAGAGAGAGGGCACGGAGGTTCCCATGAGATAAATATAGCTATCGATAGTGTAGACCTATGTAGGCACATGACAAGACTTTGAAAATTATCTACTAATGTCTTTTTTTTCTTCTATTCTTTTTAGGGGGCTGGCCTCGATTTGAAGGAGAACCTAGGTGCTGGAGCAGCATGGCCGTATCCTTCTGTCTATCATCCGTATGACGCTGCCTTCGCCAGTTATCCCTTCAATGGGTAAGTTATTCAATACTATTAGTGTAGACAAATCAAATGTCCTCTCAAAGTTATGCATTTTGTCATTCAACACGTTTTAATATCATTCCAAATACAATGTCACAGTGGTATTTGATTTCCAAAGTGGCTACTTCCTGGAAGCCTTACAACGATGCCTCTCTCTCTCTCTCTCTCTGCTCGATGAATCGACACCGAACTCTTGCTATTGGAATCTTATCGAAAAGTAACTCTTTCCCGTCTTATCTACCGACCAAACAGGGCAAAGGCCAAAATCATCCGTCGCTCTGTATTTCTTGTAATATAACACAAATCGTGTATGAAGCGACGGTTTTATAACACGGATTTTCTCGGACGGAAAAGATATATGCGAACATATTTGTGACATGTATTAGAATCATACGACATATATGGGCGGCAAAAATGTAATAATCAACATGTATTCAACATATATATTCAGAAATTGTATGACAAGCAACAATGGAAAGAAGAAACCAAAGGCACATTTTTAAGCAAATAATCTCATAAATCTAGATAAACAATATTAACTACTTTAGAGGTTAATTGGGATTTTGGACGATTAAATCAATATTCGAAGTCAATCTTCACATTTATTTTTCTAAAATCGTGAAGTTTCGTTTCTGATTAGGAGCATCTTCAGGCTCTTTAGATTAATGTTAATTGTCATCTACAAATTGTAATCTAAAATGCATGAAGAACCTTCTAATCAGGAGTGAAAAGTCGCGATTTTGGAAAAATAAATGTGAAGATTGACTTCGAATATTTATTTAATTGTCCAATATCCCGAATAACCTCCAAATTAATTATAATTGTTGGAGATTATATTTAGGTTGCTTTGTTAACGTATTTGTAGTTTATAACGAGTGTAAAAAGCTGAAAAGCTATACATGGCTCAAAAAAAATATATATTCAGAAATATATTTTGTGATATATATATGTCATTTCAATGTCATTTATATATCATATATCGTATATATGTGAAATATATTTGGAATATATAAATTGTCTATACATAAATGACTTTAAGATAATTCTCAGCCTAAAAACAGAAAAAAAAATGTTCATTCAACAGAAATCAGGCAGATTTAATAATGTACTTTTCAAAGATTGTATGTTAGAGAGAATTCTGAGATAAAAGTGACGGGGAAGATTTTAATACATAAACATTGTAATAAATTAGCGTTTCTTTGACCCATGAGTGTCATGGAGCTGACACTTTTTGACACGATCAACACACATGTCTCTCTCGCAATTGTGTGTACTTCCAACGCGTGTCAAAATGAGGATAAACTTTTGGGGTAAAGGTCGTGATTGTGATAAATTAATTTGGTGTTTTGTAATTATAGAGAATTGAAGAGAATATTTTAGTTTTTTTGAGAGAAATTTGATTATTAAAATTTGTCGACAGAAATCAAAGAAAAAAAGGGAAGGGGAGGAGGGGAAATTCATCAGAAATTGTGGAATAGAACTTGTCACTTCCGGGGGCGATTCAAGCCTTTATGGAGTTGTCGCAGTTCCGGTGGAATCGGTGGGGGGGCCCTCAACCAAAGGGAAAAGATCAGTGCGGCATTCGACTAGACCGAATGGATGCTAAGCAAGCTGTACTACCCAATCGTTTCCTTGCATACGAAACAGCAGCCACCGGAAGTGCGTCGCATTTCTTCCATCTCTCTTCATTATTTTCTCTCTTTCTCTTTAAAAAAACCTCTGGTTTATTCGCTACCATCAGAATTATGTTATTCAATTCATTTGATTTTCCATCAAGGTGTTGTTAACACAAGTCCACTGATGATGTTCTACCCACGCGCGCATTACCTTACTTGGGGGTGGAGGGGGGGGGGGGGGGCATATGCCAATATAACTTATACTGTTGAACGTGACTGCGAACCACTTTGAGACGTGATCAAACGACACAACCATCAAGGACCCGGAAATTATTTAAAAACTTTATTCCACGAGGTTTTTTTTTCATTCTTTTTTATCGCTTATACTTAATATTTTTTTCTGCTTCACCTTCTCTCACTCGAGTGCAAGCTGTCTTTTTTTCATTTTTTTTTATCCTTGTCTTAATGTATTTATGGTATTCTTATTTGTGTGCTGCGTATATTTATGTCGCTCTTTAAATTGATTGCAAACGCAAATATCGAAGTGAAAAATTTTTATTGACAATAAAAAATGGTAAATAGCCAACTTATTTTATTTACCCTCATTAAAGAAGTTAAAAGAAAAAAACTCTTAAATAAAGAAGTCACTAAAATATAAAATAGCTTCATGAATGATTATCAGTTCACATGTAACCGAGTTAAATAATCATATCACTCCATTAAAGGTAAAAAGTGACGATGAAAAATGAAGATAAAAACACAAAATAGGAAATTTTTTTTTTTTTTTTTTTGAAAAATAAGTTAAAAAATCATGAAGAGAAGAAGAACGAGAAATGAAATGAAAAATAATAAAAAAAATTGTTTCCTATTGTTCTACACTGAAGCTAAAAAATTTGCAAATTGAGTACACGGAGTTGACGATTACGTGCGCTGGTTTGAAGCTAAATTATCATAATGTATTCTCTCATGTTTCTGTTTATTCTTCTTTATGTCTTTTTATTTCTCTTCCCATTCTTCATTCTTCTTTTCCTTTTTTTTTTCTTGCAACTGCTGGCCAATCGACGAACTTGTTACGTGAATTTTTCAACTACCAGAAAGCCAAAATGTATTTCATGAATTTTATATTTCATTGAGTAGTACAATAATGACTGAAATGACGAAAAAATGAATGAAATTGAATGAATAAATCAATGAAAGAAAATTGTAAAAATTTAATAAATGCCAATATTTCTTGCATTTACGGACGCGCGAGGTCGATGGGATCATGGCGGGTCAACGTCTTTGTCTTTCCGGTGGATTGGCCCTGCTTCCGGAGACATATAGGGTAGACAATAAGAAAAAAAAAAAAAAAAAAACGACGAGTTAACAAAACTGATTGACTAAGCACATGGGGCACGTGCACATTGTTTCAAATACGAGATTTACACATACACAATTTTCAAGCATGACGCGAAATCTCAACGCTACTCGAATAACAATTACAATAGCATGCCCATACTGACTAACGAGATGAATTACATTTTCGCTGGGCTTTGCCTCGAAATTGTGCCTGGGGAAAATTTTCGAGTAGTTTGAGACTGTTGTATATATATAACGTTTTGGGTCATTAGGAGACTAATGATACGCGTTCGGCAGGCCCTGTCATCTGCATCCCGTTGAGTTGTCTCCAAAGCCCTGATCCATCCCCCTATTCCCTTTCTGTCCTCTCCGTGTATGTGTGTTTGTGAACGGATTAAACTGAGCGCAAAAACCGAACCACCCATACCGTGACCGGGTCATTAAACGGCCGTACATCATTCGTGAGGCGAGAAGTGTCCGTCGTTAGTCAAATATCCGAATTACAGCTATTTTTTTTTTCTGAAAGGAATCATTCATTCTACTGAAGATAGATGATTTTAGAGATTCAAAGATTTTTATTAACATATAGGGGAGACTGGGGCAAAATGGACCTAGGCAATGAGATTATTCGAGCTCTCTTCAAGAAACAGCGGCTGATATGAAAAATCTGAAAAAAATCAGAAACGATATAGACACGATGGAGCATTTTCTCAAATTTTTTCAGATTTTTTCATAAAGTTTTTCACCCCTAAAAAATTCCTGAATGATGATGACACAGGGCTCCATTTTGCCCCACTCTCTCCTATAAGAACACAAGCACAATAAATGTATCGTGGCTTTAGAATAAAAGTGGCTTAAGTGCTATGTTCTTACGTAGCACTTACGCCATTTTGTTTTTAACACAATGATATAAAGGAGCTTCGGACGGAATGGTTTAGGATTTTTTTCAGTGTGAAGGCATTTTTGAAAAATTCTGAAAAAGTTCAAGAAAGTGGTCAGAGATATTTACATTATTGGTGAATTTTATCAAATTTTTCTGTAGAAGCCTTCACCCTTAAGGGAGAAAATACATATAAATGGTCAAAAATGACGAAAAATTTTTCATAGAGAAAAATAGCTCATTGAGAAGAAAAAAATCTTGTTCTTGAAATAAGGTTTACTGGTAGCAAATAATAGTAATATTCATGGAAATCTTCATGGCTTAGGCCTACAGCCCGATGTAACATCCCAGAAACGACACCAATCTTGTGTACAGTCAGTTGATTAGACGAGAAGTTGATAATTCCACCTGAACTGGTGGTAATATTAATCTGCTTATTTCGCAAAAATCGAAAAAATTTACTTTTGCCAAATAAATTGACTTGACAGCAGTGAATATCGCGAATTCTCCATTGATCATTTGTAGAACCCATTAATTCACATAAAAAAATCATTAATAAATAATCATGTACTGTTTATTTAATCAAGCATTAATTAACACATTGTAACATAAGTCCTGCATGATCATCGAGTAACGATTAAACTCAATAACTAATGACGAATACTGCCCAGAGTATCTCTCATTCCACGATTCAAAATGTTTATATCCATGTCAAACTGCACAAACACAGACACACACACAGCCACTGTCTGATTTATGAGGTACCTGGATTTACGCGAGGGACACGAGTTAGCCTGTCATTCTAGCTTTCATTTCTCCCTTCAATTCGCAATTCAATTTATAATGAGTAATTTTGATTTGATTGAATCCGCATTGAACTGTATGTGTGTGCAAAAAGGCTAAAATGGATAAAATCTCGCGAGATGGACCAATAACCTGGGATGAATCCAGACATTGGCGTGGCTTCACGCTAGATTAAATTACAGAAGACTGAATACCAAAAGATGGCGACCATTATCCAAATAATGGCTACATTATTAAATTCAATTTGAAGCACAGAAAACAGTTTCCTACGATTCATGCTCTACAAAATCCAACATTTTATTAACACGAAGCTAATGACCTGAAGGGGGAAACGAGAAATATCGCGTGAAAATTGGACATTTACCTAGAAGGTAAATTATAAAACATACACACACACAAACACCCAACTTTCTGAACATGGCGGTCTGTGGAGTTTCATGTAGAAATGGCTACGCACCTTTGCATGCTTGATAAAACACTCGAAAGGGGAGAGAGCTCTTTAACTCAAAGGGAGGTGGGTCGATTTTGGACGTATCACCCCTATGTATTACTTGCCCTCTTACAGCTGGTTACAAAAAGGGGCGGAGTCCTATTGTAAAAGAAGCATGCACATCAACACATAAAACACGCATATACACATATATATATATATGCACACACCTGCCTCAGATGTGTCCAGAAACTGCTCAAAGCAAATGAATCAAAAATTTTCTCTTTCTTTCTAACCGGTAAATAAGTTAAACAGGAATGTAAATGAATGAGAGATACGTGGGTCATTCACACCCGAGAAAGAGAGAGACAAGAGTCAGGGGGTGTTGAGGGAGAATGGGACGAGCGTGCTCTCTACAGGAGTGTGAAAAGAGGGTAGACGGAAAAAGGGGTTGTGCGGAGGGAGTGCCTATAGCACGGCCCGATTAGCAATCGCCATGGAAACAAGCGGTTGATGCGATCGGTTCGCGCATGAGAGGAAAGGGTTGCACGATATTCAAACTTCCTCACTCTCCTTCTCGTCCCTTTCTCCAGTGATTTCCTAGTTACCTATAGATGTGTACGTTTGTGCATAAACTATGTGGACTCAGCTCTCGGATATAGATCCTTCCAAAAACGCCACACACATATATGGAGAGATTCCAAAAAACGATTCTTTCGGCGAAAGGAAAATTCAGATCCTATGAAAAGAGACCAGAATTTCTGGTCCAGAAAGCAGTTGAAACTCATCTCTGCCGCTTTTTACCAAACGTCCCAGTGCTTGTGTGCCTCTGTTATCATGAGAAACAAGCATCCACTCTGATTTTTTAATCCATCCATCCAACGTTTCACCACCCCCTTTAACCTCCCTCATCTCCACACACAGCATCCTCTCTTCTGTATCTATCCCTCATCCAGGGTTGAATTTTAAAATAACTGGAGAACGCCATTTGCTTCACTCGCAAACAGACCGGGGGATTAAGCCCCCAGAGTTTGTCTTTTTTCTATCTACTTCTGTTTCTCCATTCTATTTTCCCTCTTCTCCAAAATCTCTTCCTCTCTCTTTCTCTCTTTTGCTTTACCTCTTCCATGTCTTCCCACTTACTCATTCACGTCTGTCTGTCCATCTTCCTCGCTCTCTTCATCCAAACGCAAAACTCTCTTCTCCTCTGTGCACAGAGAGAGTGTATGTATATATATCTATATATACGACAGTTTGAAGTGGATAAATACAGATATACATCACTATGAGAGCGTTTTCTGATGCCAAATTGAAATGTTTAGCGCATCGTTTTCAGCTGCCTGAATCCCGCATGCATGAGAGAACAGTCGAAGTTATATATATATATATATATATATATATATATCCATAGTGTTCCTCTTTTTTTTGTCACTCTGCTTCTCTCATATAGTACATAAACTACCATACACACATACAGCTTCCCCCCCCCCCCTTTTTCTCATCCCACTGGGCTGCTGCTGCTGCTGTGTACGGTCCCTGGTGTGTGTCTCCCGAGTTTAGGGGATAAAGTGACAGTTTTATTAATTTCTCGTCTCTCTTTTTCACGCGGAACATTTGCCCATCCGTTGACACCTCTCGTCAGGCCCTCTCCCTCTTTTCGCAGCACCCTGTGTGTGTGAGACACGTCACGCCAAAAAACCTGGAACAAAATTCGTGGATACAGTGGCTTCAATAATGACAGCATCTGCGACATCAGTGTCAAGTCTCTGAGATAACGGGGAAAGGGGGGGGGGGGGGTTGAAAAAAAAGGGCAGAAAATTTAAGATATAAAATAGAATTGCAGAAGCCTCCACCGGGAGTAAAGAGAGAGAGACACACACAAAGTCGAGTTGGGAAAATTTAATTTCGATTCCGTCAATTCAGCAGTTATACGAAAGTTTAATCTTTGATAAGGGTTTAGTCTTTTAGTAATGGATTCGTTCGGAGGGTTTTCACTTGCTGCCGCAAAAAGACGCGCGCGCGGTTTGTGTCCTCTTTGCTCTCGCGAAACTCCATCTGCTTGGGAGAACCCACACACACACATACACACACAAGAAAGTGGCCTCTTCTTGAGAGAAGGTAGGAAGGAGCTTAAACCGTTGGATAAAGATCTACGTCAGGATGAAAGTATCCACCGCTTTACTCTTCTCCTGACTGACTCTTCCCCTCTCTTTTTCTCTTTTTCTTCTTGAGTAGGAAGCTTCTGCACTAAAAAATAAGGAAGCACACATATACGTTGGGTTCCATTCGATATCTCTCTGGTAGTCCGTTTTTTTTTTACGCTATGGGCGTAACGAGGCCACGATTGGATAAGTTTTCCCGTCAGAGGTTTTACTATCTTGTCTCAACCAAGAGAGGTACATTCAGTTTCACTGCAAAAATTCATACCGCACAAGAAATCTATCCCAAGATAAGCAAAGCAAAAAGAAACTCAAAATTATTCATGTCACTTTATCAGATAGTTTGGAATTTTCTTCTTCTATGTTGCAGTTATGGAATGGACCTAAATGGAGCAAGGCGAAAAAACGCAACGCGAGAAACTACGAGTACATTGAAAGCCTGGTTAAATGAACACAAGAAGAATCCATATCCAACGAAGGGTGAAAAAATAATGCTAGCTATTATTACAAAAATGACACTGACACAGGTATCAACGTGGTTTGCTAATGCAAGAAGAAGGCTCAAAAAGGAGAATAAGATGACGTGGGAGCCGAGAAACAGGGTAGAGGATGAGGATAATAATAATGAGGATGACGATAGTGGAAGGAAAAGTGTGGACGAGAAAGACCGATTGGGTAAGCATATCAAAAACGTCATCATATGATTCGATTCCAATAATTCGATAATAACGAAGATAAAAGATCTGACAATTTTTGCATTTTTTTGTCTTTCAACAGGTAAATTATATCATGGCCTTAGATTTAAAAGGGCGTAAGTGCTGTGCTTATACATAGCACTTGTCCTACTTTGTTTCTAAGGCGACGTTATATATATAACAAAAGAAGAATATGCATATTATCATTTGTTGCTTCAACCAAATGTAAAAATCGTCAGATAATCGTCTGCTAATGTTATTATCATGATTCAACAGTTGAGTCCAGCAAATGCTAATGATTTGCTCTTTTTTCCTATTTTCCAGACTCCAAAGATTCCGGAACGGGTTCGAGTGAAGACGGTGAAAGACCGGCACATCGATTAGATCTATTGCATAGTTCAGGTGGTGCTTCTGGTGGCCTACAAGGCAGAACAGAGAGTGAATGGAGTGAATCGCGTGCTGACAGTGGTCCCGACAGTCCCGAGTGTCTATTTGATCAGCGTGAACCAAGGCATCCACTTCAGTTACAACATCCAGCGTATTTGGCAACAGCACATGGACGTTTACTGCGTCATCCATCCCCCGAAAGTACGTCACCAAGTGGTGTTGGTGTTGGTACAACGAGTCATTTACCACCATCAACAAGTGCATCGTCAACAGGAAGTGGACCAACGAAACCAAGAATTTGGTCACTTGCTGATATGGCCAGTAAAGATGGAGATCAACCAAATTCAAATACAGCTATAACTGTATTGGGTTCACCTTATGGTGGGGGCAATGGTGGAGGTAAGATTGTTAGTCCTTTGGCAAGCAGATTACCGCCACATCATCCATTGCATCCGTCAATGCACACGGGTGGACAATTTGTCAGGCCACATGCTGATTTCTACAGAAATTTTTACAGTGCCTCACATCTTGGATCCAATGATATGGCATTTTTAGAAACTTACTCGAGAACATTAGGTGGACTTGGTGGTGTTATACCACCAACAAGCAATCCTGGTTTACTAACAACAACATCACCATCAGTATCATCAGCAACTAGTAATATCAAAGCATTTTCAATTAATGGCAGTACAAATTCTGGTCCACCTGTTATATTAACAGCATCATCTGGTGTATCACCATCATCATCATCAACTGCATCATCTGGTCGTTCTGATCAACAATCACCACATCAAACTAGTGTTAATCATTCAACGTCTGATGTTAAATCACCTGGTCGTGTGTGATTTCGTGATAGACTTTAGGGTCGTGGTCTGTAAATTTTTTCTAATTAATTATTAACAATTTAAAAAAAATAAAAAGAAGGAAAAACTTTTTTCATTCTGTGAGAATGTACGGAAAGTTTTTGAGATGAAAAAAAAAAAAAAAAAAGAGATAAATTAATAATGATGGCACACGGCATAATGCTTATTGTGGCTGACAATAACAGACTCCAAATAATATATCTTGTAAATTAGTGTACAGTTTCAATGAGTCTTCAACTGAAAAATGAGATGAAAGAAGAAAAAAAAACTGCCCCACCTGTCGTCCTGAACCCCCACCCCCTCCCCCTCTTATCGAATCCTCGTCCACTAAATAATGAAAAAGCAAAACCAATAAAATAATGAAAAATCCCCTTAAATAAAACTGATTGTAGCCGAAATTATGATTGAAAATGAGAAGAAAAAAAAAGAAATAAGAGAATTTAAAAAAAAAATCATGTATACCCTAGTGACGAATTCGATATTATGTATATGAAAAAAATATATATATAAATATACATATAGTGATGATTAATATTATTATTTATGCGTTTTTGTAAATATTAGTCAGGAGGCTGGTTCAACGCCCAGCAAAACAAACACACAAAAAAAAAAGAAAAAAATGTATGTATTGTATGTAGAGTAGAAAAAAAAGAAACAGCATTATTATTATTATTATTAATTATTATTATTATATAATCCGAATCGTAATTCGTGCTAATTGATGATGATTTCTGACAATGACTGACTGACGATTCTTATATTATTACTGTTATTGCAATGTTTAATAAAAAATGATGAAAAAAAAAAGAAATTAAAAAAAAAGAGTAAAAAAACTGTCTAAACGTCGATGTGGTCTTGAATCGATTGTTGATCCAAGACAGGCCGCAAGTACATTAAAAAAAAAAAGGGGGAAAAGAGAAAGAGATAATAGAGTTATTAGGAATTTTATGGCTTCAGAAGCTGATTTATTTAAATGTGAATTGATACTTTGTAGCCTGTCTTGTTGTATCGTACTTGTCTCTTGAATTTTTTAAGTTGAATAATGTCAAAAAAAGAAAATAATGATTATTATTATGATTATTTAAATGAAATTGGACCGCGTCGTACATATCACGTCGACAGTCAGAATGATCACCATCAAAAGAAAAAGAAAAAAGATTTAAAAAAAAAAAACCTCTTAGTCATTCGTGTCCAAAATTCCTGACGCCGGTGTTTTTAAAATGATTAAAAAAAATAAAAAAATTCATCATCTTCATGTTTTACTTTTTTCACCACATTGATGAAATAAATTTTGAAAATGATGAAGCAATGATTTAAAAAAAAAGAAGGAGAAGGAAAAAAAGAGAAAAAAAAGGAAAAAATCACCTGCGTATAAAATTTCGCAATAAACAAATCATTATGAAACAAAAAAACTTTAATTATGATTTTTATTTAATTATCAATCACCAATCATCCCTCCCTCTAAATTTGACTCATCCCCAATCAAAACAAGAAATTCAAATTTTTACCTATACATAAAAGAAAGGAAGAAGAGTAAAAGAGAACGAAGATTATTTGAGAGTCTGAATGAATATGAAATGTAGTTTCTTGGAAATGAGTAGTCCCTCTTCTTCTCCTCCTCTCTCGTTTTCTCTCTCTCTCTCTCTCTCCATGTGTACTTATAAAAATGCAAAGTAAGTTGGAGGACTTCTGGGTGGTTGCAGGACAAGCCTGGTTATTAGTAAACATTTAAATCGACAATAGCTAGATTTACGTTTGTGTCCAAAGAAGAGAAAGAGAGAGAGAGAGAGAGAGAGATGAAGAGGCAGAAATAAGCGCGACCCTCTACTTCTTCATCTCCTCTCTCAATTCGCCTCTTCCTCTCGAATTTCTTTGTCTCTTGTATATTACTTGCCTCTTTCCTACGTGACTCCAACAGTTACGGGACTCCCCCCCCCCCTCTCTCTCTCTCTCTTTGTGTCTCTTCGCATTGGAAGCACACACAGGTCCACACAGCATCCAGCATCCACAGCAGCAGCAGCAGCAGTACACACAAGAGTGGAAACAAGAAATCAAGAGCCTGGACCACCCGCCACGACCTTGGGACTCGCGGCTCCGCAAATCCCAAGGAGGTCCCTCCCGTCTTCATGAATCAAGTGAGCTTCGTCCTGAATCGGCATAAGCCTTCATCAAAGGTGGAGCCACTGAATCGCCCCCCCCTTCTCAAAGTTATGCTGTACTCTTTTCCTAAATGGTCTAAATTGTTTTGAGTAAACCATCAAAAAAAGGAGGATTTTCTTCCTTTCTTCGTCTCTTCTAAAGACACCGGATGTTAATTTTTCGGGTTAAACGGAAGTGAACAAGGATAAGATGCCAATCCAGCACATTTATATAGGGGAGAGTGGGGCAAAATGGACCCTCATGGTAACATGATTAAGGAATTTTTTGGGAATGAAGGACTCGACGAAAAAATCTGAAAAAAATTGAGAAAATCCTCCAAAATGTCTCTATTGTTTGTGAATTTTTTCATATTTTTTTATGCAACCGCTGCTTTTTAAAAAAATCTCGAGTCGTCTCATCTTCTAGGTTCATTTTGCTCCACTCTTCCCTATATATATCATTTATTTATAATTCCCCCCTTCATAATGCCTCTTTCTGCTTTTCAATTTTCAATTCACGTATTCAGTGGGCTCTCTCGTCAATGGTTTAAAAAAAAAAAGAAAGAAGAAGCCTTGAAACCTTTTGCTGATATTTCTCTCGGTCGTTTCCAGTCCTCGATTCATTCGCCATTGCCTTCAATCAGTTTGGCTTCTCTCTACACTGCTCTCTCTTCGACATTGAGTTGAACGAATGATTGTCTTGTTTCACCGCAAAATGTTTCCATCAAATTATCTTGGGAAGGAATATAAGATGGAATCAAGTAAGAAGAGAAGATGAAGATCTTCTTCGGATGTCAAAAGAAACTGATAATATATATATATATATCTATATATATAGAATTGTTTATTATGACCACCCTTATTGCCATTGGTGATTTTGCAAAATGTTAACCAAGATTCTTTTATGGTAACGTGTTTGCTTTACGACTCAATGGAATATTTAATCCATGGTAGATCGTAAAAATCATACTTCAGTTTGTGATAAAGTTAAAAAGGCAGTGGATACTCGTGGAATAGAATAAAAAAAGAAGTGAATGGTGCGCTAAATTATAGGAAGGGGGAAAGGGGAGGGGGATGAGAGAAATGGGCTTAAAGCAAAGTTGCCCTCGTAAATACGAGGAGGTAGAGTGGTAAAGACTCTTCTCTCGATACCTTAACGTATAACTTCTACTGGGCTGGACTCACTCGGAGTTTTCAATGTTGCCAACTAATTAACGGGCATCCAAGCGCCAACTGATGAGAGGAAAGCTCTTATCCAACTGGATAGATGAGAGCTGGCTAATTCAATTTTAATACGAAACTTTGTGATTTTTCTGCAGTTATATTTTTTATGCTTTTCTTGGGGAGTGCCCTCTTTGGAAGAATATAAATGAGGAGAAAGCAATAAAAATGATTTTTCAGGCTTGAAAATACAGTTTATTGGGTGATCGTTAATTTTTCTTGGTATAGGGATAAAATGGCTCATGTCAATTTTATCTTTGTTAAATGATCTCAATCAAAAAGATTTCATGATGAAAGCATCTCATGCCAATTTCAAAAAGCTAAAATGCGGATTTTGGAACGAATTGAGATGAAACTTTTTTTTGAATGATTTTATTGAAAAGGTGAAGAAATTTCCGGGGGAAATCATGTGTCAGAATCGATTTTTTTGAACTTTTTGAAAATTTGAATTCTTTGGTCAACATTTGAAGGATTATTCTCGATTTTTGTCGGTTCCTAAAAAACCAGCAGAATGTTGGGATCATCGAAAAAGGACTTCCTTAAGCAAGACAACTTCGCTTATTCACTGAATCTAATTTACTGATGTTAATGTCATCAAAAAGACCATAGTTCAATTGATAAAACTGTAGCGATACCATTTTTCTAACATATTCATGAATAAACCTTATTGTACTAGAATAATGAGGACTTATTGTTTTAATCCTTCCCCTTCTCCTTTTAATTTACAATAAAATTCATCGATTTCAGTCCATCGATTAGCGATTTTTAACTAATTTTTTATCAAAAATTCTAAGCAACAGCAATTTTAAGATCAAAAAACTGTCGATTAATATTTAAAAAGTGATTTTTACACCTAAAATATTAAGCCACGATTTTTGGATCTTAAAATCTCCGTCACTTAATATTCATGAAGGATCTTTCATAGCAAATCCTAGTTAACGATAATTTTTAAGCTCAAAATTCCGTCCCTCAATATTTTATCAGGACTTCAAGAATAGAAAAAGGCTAAAAAATTGAAAAAAAAAATCGATTTTGTTGAAGTTAAAAAGCATTTATTAGCCCCTTCTTACAAAAGCATCATTATTATTATTACATTGAAGAATATCTCTATTTTTTTTTGAGACACATTTTCAATAATACGCAACAGAAAGACATCAACAACGTCGCTAGTATTTTCACAATCCTTTTTTTTTTAATTTTTTTATTCCTCCACCTAAAACTCCTATATATTCACACTGGACATAGTGAATAGAAGTGTTGACGAGGTAGAAGAGAAGAGGTGACGCTCCAAGTCTCCCGTGTCCCAGAGGTTGAATAATTAATGTAACGTCGGGGACAACTTGCCAGACCAGAGTGAGAGAAGTGGCTGGAAATGAGGGGGAAAAAAGAAGAAGAATCAGAGAAGAAAGAGAAGAAGAAGAAGAATAAAGAGAGAGATGAGAGAGAAGCATGATACACATAGTGTCGAGTGAAAAGGATAGCCTGGACACCACTTCGTATATATATACATATATATGTATAAGTGTTTTATATATACAATAACACGACTGTAGGGGTGTATGAAAAATTAACGAGTCCGCTTTTTGACGTTGCGTCAAACTTTCTTTGTATGACTAAGTGATAGATTGTCTCGCTTGGTACGTTGTTATATAGTTTGTAATAACCGAGAGACGTATTTCAGTTCGAACGTTATAAGATGAACAGCGTGCGCTTGACAGAGAGAGGAGAGAGAGGCCTTCGGTATAACGTCACACTGTATACTAATTTACTTCAATTAGTTCTTCTACATTACAGTGATGTCCCTCATCTGCTCCTTTTTATTCCCTCCTTCAGTTGGTAGAGTAGCGGACTGGTAATCCGAAGGTTGCAGGTTCGAATTCCACTTGGACATTATATTTTCCCCCTTTTTCCTGAAATTTAATTCCTTAATAATTTCTTGGTTGTAAGTCTCGTGATTTTTAATATTCTCCCCCTTCCACAGGCTTCACCGATTTACCAAGGTGGAGCACACATTAATCTAATCCTTGAACGCTTTCCCGAAGTTAATATTATTAACGATAGTCTGGACTCAATTGTCGCGAAATGTATAATTCTGTTAAAAATTATTATGTAATTATTATTTACTCGATTTACTGTTTACACTATTCTTTTACTGTATGTTATATTCTCATCAGATACAACATTAAGCCACCTGTGTGTGCATTTTCTTTTCTTACATTGACACCTTGTCACTACATTACTTTTGTAAATCATATGTATAATCACTTTCAACCCTCTTATTGGCCTCAGCTGTTGGGTTTTTTTCCACAATAAATAAATAAATAAATAAAAAATAAATAATATTCTCTAATAGTGTATAATTACCACAGTTTTCTTTCAAAGTTATTTATACCTAAAAAAAATGCATCAACGTATTCAAAAAGTCAATAATCTTTATAAAAACAGAAAAGTAAAGCTTCAGACCGTAAATCCGAAAATCGTGGGTTCAAACCCCATTTGGGCATTTCCTATTTTTTTCCAAAATTTGATTCCCCAACAATTTCTCAGTTGTAAGTCTACTGATTGCTGATATTCTCTGATGTCAGTATCATCTCCAACCAATGTGTGCACTCTCTGTAAATTAAAAGAAAAAAAAAAAAAATATTATTCCTGATGATAGAAGAAATGAAATGAAAAGAATGCTGTATATCGTGTGGTCGTGAAATCATATAAAATATATATTGTCGATGGGGCTTTCTGGCCTTCCGATTTGTGGTTCGGAGTATCGAAAGATGTTTGATGCAGCCGACTCCACTTCGCCGTAGGTCTTTCTCTCCATTCGGGATATATAACTCCAGGGACTATCTATTGTTCCTGAATAAACCATCGTATGCATCCCCCACCCTTTTATTCTCAGTGCCATCGTCAGGTTATACTCGTTGCCCAGAAGGATTCCTTCCTGACCCCTCAAACATTTCTACTTCGAACTTTGTTTTTCGTCTTCTTCCTTTTTTTTTTTCCTTCTGCTTCCTTACAATATTCTTCGATTATTTTTTTTACCCTTATTTTATTCCTCCGATGCAAAGTAAATGGGGATAAAAGTTTTGTGCATCGGAGAAAAGAGTCGGCAAGAAATGAGTACTCGATATTTCATTCGTCGGTTTCGACAATTCAAACTTGAAAGTATCTCAGCTTTTTTTTTTTTTTTTTTTTTGATGAAACATCAAAGGGAAGCACTGCCGGATGTCCGGTGTATGCATACAACCCAAGAAAACAGAGTTTCTCTAAGGTAGAAAATTCAAACGGTTTTACACAAGTAGCGAATAGTTTTGGAGCTAAAGGGGCAGAAAAGTGAGACAGATAGATAGTTTGGCATCACGCAAAATTTTGCGTCTAGTGAAGTATGGCTTGTTGGCTGGCAAGTACAACATAAGTCACCTACTAAATTAACGGAGAAAAGAGAGCTCGTGCATAATTCACCGTTAGGTTAATTGGCTAGCGTTTTCACGCCAGCCGCTTCTGTCAAAGCCGCAAACTCACAGAGGACGTGAGTTAACAACGCGAGACAAATAAGATGAAAAAAGAAGAAGAAGAGGAGGAGGAGAGAGACTTTGAGCATTCGGTGAAATGCATGCTATATAATTCTGTAGTTATAGTAGTTTGGTTACTACACGAGTTTAAAGATTAAAATTTGAAATAAATTTTAAATGAAAGTTTATTGAGCCGAAAAAAGGAATAAAAATGAAGAAATTAATTGTTTCAATAGTTCTTAACAAATAAATTTTTTAAAATACTAATTTTCATTCATTTCAACGAAATTTACATTATTCACAATTTGTTCCAATTAATTCCAATAATTATTTGTTTTTAATAATCGGAATTTTTCATTATTTCAATAAATACACCGAATCTAACAAGTTTCTTATCACTTCGGAAAAATATTTGTTAAAAACTATTGAAAAAATTCATTTTATCATTTTTTTTCTCAATGCTTATATAAATCTGAATTATTTCGTGAAATTTTTAATCAATTGACTGTTTTTTATAGTCAATAATAATAAATAAAAACGAAATAGAAATAACACGGTGTCTTATGTGCCAATACAAGATTTCGCACTTTTAAGTTAGGCAGAAGATTGAAATCTGCGAAATATCTTTGAGAAAAAGGGTCTTTAAAAGAGCCAAAATTTACGATCCAACATGAAAATTATTGACCATCTCATAACTTTGTAATTAATGATTCTTGTAGCTGCATAGCAAAAGACGTAAATACGCTAGTTAAACGGCATATTATTGCCATTTATTAAGTAATATATGAAAAATAGTTAATATAATTAACTAATTCAAAACTCATCTCCAGGGTTTAATTTGAATAACACTACAAATGTACACATATATGATCCATTTTTGAAACTCACCTCTTGAACATTTCATTACACTGGTTTAATCGTTTCTTATTTTTCTTTACCTTTTTTCTCTACACTTGAATTTTTCATCTTATATATGAGCAAATCATGTTATGTACAAAGCCGATTGGTGTTTATATTAATAAATAAATAAAAAAAAAATAAATAAATGAATAATTCCTCTTCGAATTCACTTTTTTCACTTTTAATACCATAAAATAGGTTTTCAAGCCAAAATATCAATTTTTTTTTTTTTCGTTCGTTTTTTCCCAGACACTTAAGAACTAATCCGACTCATGACCAACCTCCTTCATACACAACATAGTCGCGTGCTGTTTATAAATACGTGTGTTTCTGAAAGAAAAAAAAGTGCTCGATATCATTGTGAATTGCCTCTTCGTAATTTCAAAGCAAATTAAAATTCCGAAATTGACCTTTTCCCATTTTATCGTATTACCACGAATTTAAAGTGAAAAAAAAACAAAAACAAAAATGTCTAAATTTCCTCTCAACGTACAAAGGAGTACGACGTGACACGCGCAGCTACTAATTATATCGGTTTTTGCTTGTACACTCGTTTGTGTGTGTTTCCTTTCTGAGAAGCCGACGTGCTTCTCTCTTTATACTAAATCGTATTTCTTTGATTTATAGAATATAGTCCCCCCAAGACGTAGTCAGAGATTCAAGATACGTATACATAAGTTTTGAAGCACACACAAGAGAAGAGAAGAGAGAGAGGAGAGAGAGAAGAGATAGACTCTTGTGTATCTTCAGGATACACAAACGAAAAACTGTATTTAATTAAATGCCCATCGATTCGATGAGCTCGAGATGGATTATATATAGGGGATAGTTAGACTAGTCGTTGGATTGCGGGCAAAAAGTCCATGGAATCGAGTCTGATGGCATGTTTTCGAGTGTACAGGACAGAGTTTTCAGCAAGAACTATCCGTGGATGACGAATCAATCGTCTCCCCTTCTTCTTCTTTTTTTTTTTTTTTTTTCAAGGCCCATTCACAATACTAATTTAACGGTTAGTCCATTCAATGCAAGCGTCTACATAAATATACAAGAGTACTATTCCCTAAATCCTCATGTTCTTGGTCGAAGGAATGGAAGAATCCTGGTAATTTTCGTGCTAGAAAAACATTTAACTCAATGGAAAATATTATTTCGATAAATGGGGAGAGAGAGGTAGAAACAGATGTTATTCGAACTGAACTGTCTGATGTGGAGGAAGCTTAACACTGGGGATGTATACGAGGACCTAGAAGTTTGGAGAGCAAGAGAAACCAATAGAATTGTCCAACACAAAGATCAGACTAGTGGGGGCCTACGAAGCAGAATGTATATACCTGACGGCGCGTCATCTCTCTGGTCACATCTCAATCAGTTGAGAAAAGTAGAGGAGAGAGAGGGACGATGTTGTATCCCATGGAGCAAGAAGTCTCGAATTCGGCTAAACGTGCCGAATATTAATTATCACAGCGGGAGACTTGTTTCGGCTGTTGAGCTGCATTCGTTGGTGTTGGTGAGAAAAAACCCATTGATTTCTGATGAAATTGCCTCTACTCTGAGAGCTTCAAACGAGCGATAAAATTAATTTTTTAATGGACAGATTGGGGAGAAAGTGGGGGAAAAGGGCGATTTTGATGGGATGATTGGAGATAAATTTTTTTGATGATTTTTCTGATGCCGTATCAAAGATGATACTTTTTTACATTTTTTCTGAATTTTTTCATAATTTTTGACCGCGCAGTTTATGAGATATAAATTATCAAAGTTACTGAAAATAGCGGTATTGGAGATAAAACGCTCTAAATCGGACAGAAATAACGAAATTACTAAAAAACATGGTTGACTCATTATTTAAAAACAATTGGCGAAGAGAACAGCATTTTAACTCAATAATAGAAGAAAAAAATATTCAATTCACCGTATAGTTATTGAGAAATTTTAATTAGAAGGTAGTCGTAACTATTTGCCTTTCTCTCTATCTCATGCATATGATAGGAGATTAATGTAAAAAAAAACTCGAGGAGAAAAAAATTATATTCACAAGCTGAAAATATGACTTTCGAATAGTTTAATCACTTTTTTCGGTTGAATTAAAGCACGTTTTCCCAAATTATCAGCAATTAATCTGGAAACTAACCTAAAAATCGTCATTTTTTCTGTTTTATCGACCGTACCTAGAGAAGCCCCTTAAAATGTTGCTTTTTTCATGAATCCTAAATCAAAAATAGCCCATTTCGAATATTTACACTTCATTCAAGCAATTTGTGATTTATTAAGATAATATTATCGAAAGCCAAATTGCTTTGGCATCCCAACACTACCATCTTTTATATCAACCATTTCAATTTCCCCACAAATTACTCTTTTTTTTCCCCATTTCACACAAAACCCATACATCCCAAGCACTCGGGGATATTCATTACTTTTGAAAAGTGACACGAAGAGATGTATAAATAAAATGACGTTTATTATGAGAGAATCGTGAGAGACGGGTTTTGGTAGAGGCAAAATGTCAAAACACACAGTGAAAAGAGAGAGAGAGAGAGAGAGAGCAAAAGAGAGACAGAGAAGTTGTAGATATGAGGCGTCAGGGCGCAAAGCGTCAAAGTGGATTTATGATATTTTCCCACCGGGTTTGTCGCGTTAACCTTCCCGAGTTTCGCATCACTGGCTCTTTGATGTTTCCAACTCCTATGTGTATATGTGCACATCGTTATATACCGTAAGTGCATATGATGCATCGTCTCTTTTCCAAGAGAACCCAATGCCATGGCTCACTCGTCCAAACTAAACTTTAAACAAATCGTCGAGTTCTTTTGATCGCAGTTTATCAAGCTCCCGGTCATGTGTTTTGGGATTTTTTTTTTTCTTCATTTTTTACCGAAGCACATCTGGAATTGACAAATATTCGTAGGTGATTAGTACATTCTCAGCACGAGACAAAAGAAGTGAAAAAAAAAAATCCTTGAAAAATCATCATTTAGGTCGAATCAATTGGAGTAGTAATTAATTATAAATAATTAGTCATTTAACCATTGAAATATCCGGTTATCCTGAAGGAAGGTGAGGGCGTTAATGATCCCGAGACAAACGAGGCATCCCCCGTTAAAGAAGGAAGAAATGCGTCAGCAAGATCGTTATGATGACGGACAGGGGCAAGAGAGTGTAGAGATTCTTCTCATCTCTTTAGGAACTTAGAGAAACACAGAGGCGCCATCAGTGCATTAGTCACGCTTGGTCTCACTTTACTCCATTCAAAACCATTGAAAAAAAACATAGACTCCTCTCTTCTTTTTTTTCCAAAATAATTAATAGACAGATACTTTCTTGTGACCACGTATTTTAGAAAGAATAATTGCCGAGATAAGCCATGTATACATTTGACTTTTGCTTGATTGTGCTTTGGGTCAATCATCGATCAAGTTGGTTCATCCTTTCGATGTTCTTTCGATGTTGTATATGCACAAACGAAAAAACAATATTTCGAGAATGAATTGTCATGTCAGAGGTGGATCTTTTGGACAAATCGATAAGTTAACCCATCCACCCACTTCAGCCATCTCTATTGCTCTCTTGTGTCTACACATAAGTCAACCCCTTTTCCCCTCATCTTCATGCGCATATATATATAATACACATACACATACGTATAGACACACATAGATCGGCACCAGAGAGAAAGAAGTTGGTGAAAAAAAAAAAAGGAAAAGAAATCTTGGATTATGCTCACGCAGGCTGCCTCATCAATCACTGTGTCCCTGTAGTCGCGTTTATTTTAAGTCACATGGGCTTTTTAATACACGCGTCGTTACCGCGTGCTAACACACATATCCAGCCACACAGTCTGCCACACGATTTCACGTCTCTCTCTCTCTCTCTCTTTTTCTCCCCTTCTTCCTATTTGAATTTTAGAAACTTCAATTCAGTAGCTAAACCGTCATCAGCATATAACCCATAACGAAATTCCAATTAACACGATACCACTAGAGATCTCGTTGGATATCATTTTGCGAGATTAAACGATTTTTTTTTCTCTACTCTTTTTGAATCAGCGAAACAGAGAGAAACCCGGAGCCTATTAAAATTCATTAAAACCAAACCGAGATTACTTGATTCTGGAAATGGACTCGGAAGACCCTCGACGCATATCAATCGCAGCATTTCAAAAAAAAGGAGAAAAAAAATAAAAGAGTGAGGACAATCTGAAAGAGAGGATTGAAAACGTAGAATAAAAGGATAATAAAAGGAAGAAGAAAAAAAAAACTGAAAGAAGTTGCTAATGAGAGCGACAATTCAGTGTTGTCGGGGACAGACGCGTGGAATGTAGCCAGCAGCCCCCGCACTTCCATCGCAGGCCACTCATAAATTTATTCAACCTTCTGCTTTCATTCTATACGACTCCAACAATATGCTCTACGATGGAAATTTTTTTTCTTCCTATTTTTTATTATCAGCTTAAATTCCAAAAAAGTTGACGAAATAACCCAAGTTTTGTGCTCGGATTGCGAGTAATCGCTCAATCAGAGGATCCAGGACGTACTAAATTTTCAGGCCCATTGTTCAACGATAATTATGAATTTTTTTTTCATGAAATAAAAGAAGCATCAACTTTCTGATTATCTCTTTTAGTCAGTGACACTCTCTTAACATAAAAATATTCACACATATTATCTACTTCAAATCACCCAAAACTTCACAGAGAACTTAAAACTTCATTCCAATAACCTCATCAACCAAATTAATCCATATCTCATATTAAAGTGGTCCACAAACCGCCTCCAACTCCCGTTACTCTTCAAGTTGTAGGGTTTTTCACTCGCTTTTCCCTAGTAATATACTCCATGTTGTCGTAGATCATTAAGCTAAATATTCCATAATCATTATGTTATTTATATGTTAAAGCCCACGGGCTGGGACTATAAACCCGCAATCGTCAAGAAAACGTAGTCTAATCTATATAAAAATTGTTGTCTATGTAAAAATCTATTAATGTTAATGAAAACTTATAAAATTTCAAATTTCACACATATTGTTCTGGTATTCGTCCATGCTATTGATTATAATTTAGAAATTATTTGGGATATTGGACCAAATAAATTTCAATTGTTAATCTTCACTTTCATTTTTAAATTCGCGAAGTTTCCCTCCTGATTAGCAGCATCTTCAGAAAAATGTAAATTCAGTAGTGAAGTGGTAAAACAAGTTAAGTCAAAAAATTACTCCACTAATAAGTCTCACAAACATTACAATATTGCTTCCCCCAGTAAAAATTAATTTTGGAATATGAGCAAAAATAATCTAGAAATTTAATAATTTATTTTCCAATAAAATGTTATTATTTCTATGTATAGACTGGAGAAAGAGAATTTGTGGAGTCTTTCTCGAAACATTCTTATAAACATATATAAAGCGTAAAATATACAATTGATAAAAAGAAATTAAAAACCGAGACGCAGGGCCCTTTGTCCTGTAAGAACGCGTCACTTTTATTTCGTCATTCTGCAGTCAGTTCTTCGATTGCTCTCGATTAGTAAAGACGTCGGATTAATAAAAGAATAATTGCTCTGCTTAAACTCTGTGTTTTATTTCACGACCTTTACCCATAATCCAATAATTAATAAATAAAAACAAGTATAAGCGTTAATACCTTGCCTTTAAATTATAATTCATAAATCTCATTAAAAATTTGCTTGAAAAATCAAACACACTCAGAACCTTCCGTTACTCCCACAAGACACAAGCACATTTCTCTTATGAAGAGGTGTGAGAGACCATCTGGATAGCTAGTGTTATTTAATGTTCCAAAAGTGAGGGTAGTTGGGGCGTTAATTAGGCAGCCCCGCTCATATGCTAATACGTGGGACTAAGCCTCCGCTTATTCGCGTAGTAGCTGCTATGAGCCACGTACAAGCATATACACGGTTAGCTAGTACCATAGAGAGATGTACCAGTGTCTCCTAGTATAGCCCAGAACAGTATTCTCTCTTGCTCACACCACCATACCTATTTGTCTCGCTAATAACTCTTCCTCCTAAACGCTTACCAGTATAAGGTAACAAAGCAACACACACCTCCCGCTATGCTATTCCTAGAGTAATGCTCCATCTTATACATCCCTCTCCCTCATCCTCTCTCTCTCTCTTTTGCACGGCTCTTTCCCAACAACGATGTGTGTTCCCCCTAATACTTGACTCAATGTTGTAAGCAAGTACGTGAACATGAGCGAGCAGAAACTCGGGCCAAAGGGGTTATATATCCAAGTTTTTTCGATTTTCTTGAAGAGATATTCTCGTGTAGATAAGTAAACTAAGTTCGTAAAAGGACTGACGAATTTCTTTCAATATAGCCCCAGTACTGATGTTGCCTTCTCTTCGATCAGCGATAGGATTTTGTTCTTAGCTCTTGGCTAGTCTTTTTTTTTTTCTGCTCGTTTTATTTATTTCCTTTTTTTTTTGTTGATGGAGAGTCTAGATTTGTATCTATCGACTAAATGGTCCCCAACATTCATGGGGATCAGTCATTCTAACACACAGGTGCGGCAATGTCCTCCTTGCTGACACACCTGAGAATCTCTCTCTTTCCTTCGGTTCATTTAATTTATCCGTTTCGACATTAAAGATCGGCCCGCACGGTCTATGAGCACTTTTTTTTTTTCATTTTAGATAGGGAAATCCTGCAAATTAATCAAATGCAAATTGTGTGCAGTGTTTTTTTTTGATCTTTTGGTTTAGAAAAAAAGGGGGGGGGGGTTCGTTGGAGTCTATGGGTTTTAATGTAATCCTATATTCTTGGGGCGGTGTCCTTTGATAGTTTACCAATTCGACCTCGTTCGACTGTTGCTCATGTGAATAGAAACTTGTTACAAGCACATCCGGATACTATTTACTTGTCTCTCAATCTCCAGATCCATGAAATTCTTGCTTTCAAGAGGTGATAGATTCCTTTTTGAGGCCTATGCATTATTACGTCCTCGTTGTGGCCTTGGGTTAAGCAAAACGTGGTGATAATCTCACTTGGTTAAGAACTTCCAGAAAAAGTCGATTGATTTTAAGAAATTTGGGCATATTCGACATTATTTTTGGATATATTTGGCAGAGTCAAACTGACCATTTACCGATTTTTCCATATGTCACAATGTCCAATGAACTGCTTCTTATTAGCTCCTTTTCGTGAAATTTTTCCACCAGAAAATTTTCAAGTTTCACCCATTAATGGAATTTCATGGGTGGCTGAATGATCGTAAAACTGGTTTTTATTATGTCTCACTTCATCGGCAACACGATTCTGGATTAAAAAACACTGAGTTTGTTGAAATAACGAGTGAGAGAAACATACGTGAATACAAACTGTGTATCACCATAACGGTATGTACATGCGATTAAAATCCATATATACATTTGGTTATTTCAAGGCTTTTATATATCGATTGCGATAAACTTAACATGTATGCACTTCAATCTTGTGTTGAGTTTGAATTGTAAGGTACCTCCCCCCCCCCCCCCCCTACCCCTCCAAGCACTTGCCCCGGATGTGTGTGACGATTATCTGGTGAAGTGACTTGAGGAGGTATCATCGTTAAGGATACGTCAACATGTCTTTTCTGCAATTTTATCCAACTTTGCACGAGATGGATTCCATCAGTGTCTCTGATTTATCCAGTCGTTTGAAGAACCTGAATTTTCTGAGAATAGTGCGTGTTGCGGATTTTTCTTACCGCTGCCAAACAACAATGCCCCTTTCCACCCCCCCCCCTCTTTTTCAAGAGGGAAAAATCGACGAGTTCCGTCTAACTTCCGATAAAATGAATGTCTGGGATCTTTTCACCTTCATACTTGAAGAGAGAGAGAGAGATAAAGAAAAAAAGGAATAAAAGTATTTACTTCTTCTCATTTCTTTATTTCTTTTTATTTGTCCAACTCACAACGGACACAGAGAGCTGAAGAATTTAAGGAACCTCGTCATTATTTATAATTTTCCGCTTTCGTATCTGTATATCCACTGGTCTCTCTCGTCGTTTTCCATCCCTTGTAGGCTCTTTTCTTAAAATAATGGAAAGACGGACTCGTTTTTTTCTTCACGTTGTTTATTCCGGGGGTCTTGCGAATGAATCGCGAAATACCGACAAAATTCTAGGTGTTGATGATATATATATATATACACAGAGTGCATACACAACACACACACACACGCGGAAGTGAATAAAAAAATGATTAAAAAAAAGAGGGAAAAAGGGAAGTTGAAGAGAGAAAATGAAGAAGAAAAAGAAAAAAAGGGCGAAAAGCAGGAGCTCGTCCGCCCCCGCAGTCGAAGAGGCGTCGAGATGCCCGCCTCGATAATACTCGAGACAATGACCGACCGCCATCGTTACTAACAGTGTCTGGGAAACGTGCACTTCGCGACAACCAAGGATATATACGAATTCTCGTCTTTCTCTCTATCTGTCTCTCTCTCTCTTACTCGTTCAGCATCCCCCGAGGCATCAATTTATCTAGTGCTCAATTGACATAAACTTCAATTCATCCTGGGTGTATCAAAACGAAAAAGAGTGGAGTCTAAATAAAATTGAAAAAAAAAAAAAAAATACTCAATAATAAGAGAGTAAATTGTGTGTTTTTTGAAATAAGAGAGGGAGAATGACAGAGCGATTTTTAGCGAGATTGTCCGATGGGACATGATGATTAAAAAGCACTTCTACCACGTACCAGGTTAAACTCGGGAGGATAACGAGAGAATTTCGAGGCAACGTCTTACACGTCTCTTCGATGGTGAGCTCGTTAGTTCGGCCTACGCGTTAGCTTATTTCACGCGAAAAACACATCACTTCCACACTCTCACTTTCTTCATTCACGTCACTCTGGCCAAGGGCATGAAGTCCCCATGGTTCTCGCGAATTTTTGCGAAGGAACTTATTCATTGAAATAAAAAAAATAAAACATTATTGTTGATAATCGGATTCATTTCCATGTATATAGTAATTAACTCAATTTTCATGGGATATTGGGAGGTTATGAATTACAATACTAAATCATTGTCAATTTACGACGTTTCGCTTATAATTTAAGCTTCTTCAGGCTCTGCAAAACAAAATTATTCACTCGCGGTTGATTTTTGAGGTGGAGGGAACAATGAGTATTGACGGGTTATGGATCTCCGTATGAAAATTAGGAAAAATGGATGGAAATATTGGAGATAGGTTTTTCCTGATGATTCCATTAGAAAGATGAGGAAATTTCCCATGAAAATCATATGTTAGAAGTTATTTTTTGGAATTTTTCAAAAATTTCATTTTTTGCGCAAGATTTGAAGGTAAAACTCTTCGGTTTTTGAAAAATTTCAGATTTTCGAGAATATTTCTGGTTCTATTGGTTGTAGCGGCCTGTGGTTGATCTTAAATGAAAGGTAGGCTCATTTCCCATCGATTTATGAGGTTTAAAAAGGAAAATATCAAATTTTTCAAGTACTTATAGGGCGAAAACTGTTTTTCAGAAAACGATCTATAAATAATTGAAAAATTGATTTTTAAAAAAATTTGAACCGCTTAAATCGATGGGAAATGAGCTCACCTTTCATTTGAGACCAACCCCAGGTCGCTACGACCAACACAACCGGAGATATCCCCGAAAAAGTCAATTTTTTCGATTTTCAAAAGGGAAACCCCTTCGAAACTGGGCTAAAAAAGTAAATTTTTTCAAAAAATTAAAAAAAAATTTTGACACATTTTTTCCGCCTGAAATTCTCCCAACTTTGCAATGGAATCATCAAAAAATTTCTATCTCGAACCGTTTAATGAGAGTGTCCATTTTACCTCATCTTCCCCTATAATGATTCATATATTATTCCATACATACTCATATATAAAAAAATATATTTTCCCACACATGTTTTTGCAGTAAAGTATTTTTTCATAACCGCATATTCAAAGTGTTGCCAATGAAGAGAAAACGGTTAAGAGGTTGAAGAAGACAGTGAGGTTTATTCAAATAAAATCTTCTCGTAAACGCAGCATATTGCCGTTCGAGTTTATGCACTCGAGTATAACACGGGCTATTCCAGTTTAATGATTGCGCGTAAAGCATTTGGCCTTGATTAAATGAGACAGAATGGCCGCTTGATAAAAGCACCAGTACATACAAAATTCGTGACAATTCTTCTGTAAATTCCTCTCCCTCTCTCTCTCTTTTGAAAATCCTAATAAAATAAATGAATAAATGAGGAACCAAAAATTTAAATAAATAAGGAAAAATTATAACTAACGATCGAAGAGACTAGAATAATCAATGGACCTGTTAATCAATAAATGACTATTTTAGAAATTGAACGATTGGATAGTCTTTAGTTTGAATTGCAATGAATTACGTCATGAAATATTGATATTTCATACACTCATTGACTGATGATTTTTTATTTTTTTATTTTTATGGAGTCTCATCTTAGTCTTCACACGCTTACAGATTTAGTCACAACCAGTCAACTAATTAATTTATTTATTGAGTCACTTATTTATTGAGTTTTTGTCTTTGAATGTTATGACTTAGTTGAGTATTATAGTTAATTGAAGATGAATAGTGTAAAAGAGCAAATGAAATATTATCTGAGTTTCTCAATTCTAATTTTAATATTATGACAACTTACATTTATCGCAAGAGCCTGAAGAAGCTCTTGATCAGGAGTGAAACGTTGCGAATTTAGAAAATAAATGTAAAGATTAACATCAATTATATTTTAGTTTCATGGGAAATTGGAAGGTTGTAAATAACAATACTAAAAGATTGTCAGAGTTTTGATTTTACCGACCGTGTATAGATTATTTTTATTTTTCGTGACATCACTTTTTACGGCAATTTCGGTCATATATATGCGTTCGTTCATGAGAAATTCATCTGAACTTAAATGGAGAGAAGGCCCAGAATGCCTGAGTATTTGATTGTCAATTTGCTATCTAGGATTTAACATGACTAAATACTAAAAATGTCAAGGTAATTTTAAGGTTACATGACGAAATTCCCTCGCCATAATTCCCGCGTCATAATTCCCGGGTCATAATTCCCCCTTCGAAAATTCCCGCTTCAAAAATTCCCGCTCCAAAAATTCCCCACAACCAAAAATCCCATAAAATATTTTTCCGACTTAAATATTTCCCCACGTCTGAAAATTGCTTGTTTACATTTACGAGGTGATTGACTAAAGAGAGACTCGCAATAGTTGATCTCTCTTACTCGTATACAATTTCAAACACAGAAGCTATCAGTATACAAAAATCCATCGTATTAAAATAACATTTGTATTAAAATAACTCAATTTGAAATATTACCGGGAAATGTTAATAAAAAAAAAACGAAAATGTAGTAAAAATTAAAATAAAATAAATAACTATCCTTTCAAGTTAAAATAATAACTTGTTCCATAAAAGGGAATTTTGGAATGGGGAAATTGAGTGGAAGGAATAATAGTAGTAGGAATTTTTGGAGCGGAAATTTTTGAAGAGGGAATTATGACGCGGGAATTTTGACGCGGGAGTTTTGACCGGGGAATTTTGTCGTGTCACCAATTTTTTTTTTCATGTTGATGTCTATCAAGTGCAAAAGAAAATATTTTGAGAATAATTGTTGTAATTTTGAGAGTAATGTTGTTAAAAAGTGAGGTTAAGCCTACGAATTCAAAAAGATTATGTTTACGTTCGTATATATTAATTTTGTACAAGTGAATAATTTGTGTTTTTATTGTCTTCCAGAGCCTGGGGAAGCTTAAATAATAAGCGAAACGTCGCGAATTGACAATCTTTTAGTATTGTTATTTACAACCTTTCAATTTCCCATGAAACTAAAATATAATTCACTATTAACATGGAAATAAATCCACCCATTAATTGACATTAACAATTTATTTTATTTGGTCCAAATATCCCACATAACCTCAAATTAAGCTTCTATATATATTTGTATGAGTTCTATGTATTTCGAATTTTGTTCATAGGAGCCTTTGGCCATAATAGAAACGCTTTTATCTCACTTCTCTCTTTTTTTTTAAATTCACAAGTAACATTGTCATTTATCAAGGACTAAATAACTGTGACTGTCGAGTAAGATGGATAGGCAGTTGAACGATCTCGTACACATGCTGTAGATTGTCCATCTCTTTTGGTGGGCTTACGTTTTGCGGATTTTAACGTCGTTACGCGCCACGAAGCGCTAAATTACTGAGGCGACGCGCAACGATACATTTCACCTTATCCAATAGTGGCATCTTTTTTTTAACTCCCTTATAACAAGTCCATATCATGATTTGCCATTCAATTTATGAATCCATAATTTTTCTGCTGATGATCTATCTCATCCGTTTTTTCCCCTCTCTCTCTCTCTTTTTCAAGCTGATCTATCCGAGTTATGGATGGAAACAAAGACCTGCTCTTCGGCTAAAAAGTAAAAAAAAAAAAAAGAAATACCTGAGGTCAGGACTCAAAAGAACGAAAAAAATCAAAGAAGAACATGGACAAAAAAGAAATTAAATGTAAATAAAAGTAAAAAAAAATATAATGTATATATATAAATGTTGTTTGGAGCGTGGGCGGCCACAGCATCCGGCCTAAACCGAGATAATATAACGCGCGGTCCGTTCGAGACATTTGCACCATCATTAAAATTCGCGATAGCGGATCGAACAGGCACAGTGACATCACCCTCGTTCACGCGGATCCCCAACTAAACGAACGTAGAAATGTACCGTGTTAAACCTGCCTCCTCTTTTTCACCTCCACCTCATCCTCTCCCCCCCTTTTTCTGTTCTTTCTACTCACCTCACAGAGGGATACGGATGAGACACAGAGCTTCTTGGCCTCAACGTTTGTATCTGTTAAACCCATGTACTCACCCCTTTACCTCGCCCGCATCTTCACTCGCGTTTTAACACTGAATGTAGGGGCAAGGGAAAGAGGGGGAGGGGAGGGGAGGAGAGTTGACTTGACTTGACTTGGAGAGTCACTACAACCTGGAAGATATGTTCATAATGAGATTTACGATAAATCCGTGACAATTAGCGCTTAATATTCGATATATCACTCCTGAGGGTGATTTCCGGTTAAATAAAAGAGTTGTGTGTATGTATTGATGTTGATGTTGATGAGCTGAACAAAAAGATCAGCATCACACATACATACAAACACAATCTTTCAGGGTCGTCCTATGTGGGCTGATTTTATATGCGATGAGACGCTGCAGTAATTGTCCGTGACGCCTTTATTACAGCTATTATCGTTAATTGTTTTTTCTGCCCCCTTCGTATTACCCAAGTGTTTCACGTAATCAAGAAATGTGGCATTGATGAATCTACCGGGTAATTCGCGTTTTGATGAATTTCCACTGGGATTCTCTCTGCATTTGTCTGTGAGAATATTTTCCCCCCTATTATATTACCTGTCTCAAAACATCGCTGATAGCCAAATTCACTTATCGTTTTACACATTTTAACGATAAAAAAAAAAAAAAAAAGGTAGAAATGTCAAAAATTTTAACTCCAAAAAATCATGCAAATTTGATACGAAGATGGGACTCCCTCTTCCGAGAATTTTCACGTATCCAAGACGTCCATTAGCGCTTCAGAGATACTAAACTACACGTGTAAAAAATTAAGACTCTCTCAGTATTGCCCCTACCTTTTGATCGTATTTATAAAAAAAAAAAAAGGAAAAAAATGTTTAAAAAAAACAAGAAATGTTTTTTAAAGTTATACCGAAACCCGGTTGTTGGCGGTTAGACGCGAGCGAATATTTATGCAGATTCGATGATCTCAAGCGGTAACGGTAGCTGAAAATGTAAATGGGAGCGCGTTTAAGTGGCGGCATCGTTGTCGTAGTTATCGCATCCTACCTCAAAGTGCCTCAGAAACGAAAAGGTGTATATACTTGAAGGAATTGTGTGGAAGAGAGAGAGAGAGAGAGAGAGAGAGAGAGAGAGAGAGAGAAGAAGAGTAACCTGTGATGAGACAACGAGTTGTATGCCAGTATGAGTGACGACTTACAAAAGGATGGAGATGCTTATATATATCTTGGGTGCGATTGAATTCCTTCCACTCTCTGGCAATAGCCAGTTTTATTTCTCTCTGAGACAAGCTCAGTTGTTGGTGTTAACCTCCTCCTCCTCCTCCTTCTCTTCTTCTTCTTCTCTCGCAAATACGAAGATACCTGTGACGTCATGGACTGTAATGGAAGACACAAAACTGGTTAGCAGAGATATGATTGCTTCCGGCATCTTTTCAACTGGAGTGCATTCGACGCGAGACTATCATAACTCGACACCATTAACCAGGCAGGAAATTGTCGCATAATTAGTCCAACTCGCGTGAAATTAAACACACACAATTTGAAAAAAGGAAGAAAAAAAAAGAAGAAGAAGAGAGTCAAAATGAAAGGAAATCACCTTGCTACTCAGGGAATTGCATTGGAGTTATCTGGATATCAGGTTTCCTGCAAACGGAAAGTTTTACGATTATGTGAATCAAATGTAATTTATCGAGACTAATCTCTGGTTTAGCATGAACTTCAAGAGGAGTTTGCACTTAATATTAATTAATTAATCAATTGGGTAATATTTAGTGGTAAAAGCTAGTGATGAACATAAATTATTTGAAAATCATAGATAAGTTTTTGAAAACTTGTAAGTTGTCTGTTTGATCTTGTATACACTGTATCATTCTGCATTTTATTATCATTATTATTATTATTTTGCACTTTTTTTCTGCAAAATAAACTGTAATGGCTTGAATGCTAAAAGAAAATATAGTGATGGGAATTTTTGCATCAGTCTTCGTAAAATCGACTTTTTTCTCCGAAAAATCCTTTTTTCGGGCGATTTTAAGAAACTCGATTAATCGATTTTTCGATACTTGCTTGGAAAAATCGTATCAATTTTTTTCCTGAAAAAAATGGAAAACAGGATTTATTTCTTAATCGATTTAACGATTTTTTAAAAAAATCGATTCTTGAAAAATCGTATTTTTTAAAGCTCGATTCTTTTTCAAAGATCGCCCATCATTAAACGTTAGTGATGGGCAATATATCTTAGTAAGATCGATTTTTTCCCCTAAAAATCGATCTTTTTGAAAATTAATCGATTAATCGATTTTAAAAAGTTTGATTAATCGATTTTTTTGCAAAAAGAGGATTTATTCCTTAGTTTTCATTTCGATTTTTTAACATCGATCTTCAAAAGATCGATTTTTCGACAATCGATTTTTCTTCGAAGATTGTCCATTACTAGAAAAATCTTTTCATTTTGATACTAAGAAAAAATCATTAAGATTCTCTGGAGTAAGTTTGTTCTCCTTATACTTATATCCTCGGGTGACTGCGGCAGCTCTATGCGGGTGTTACAAATCCGGCAAAACTTGTGCGCGACATCCGCTGAATAATTCAGCTCAACTACTCCAACAGCTCCAGTAGGATGATAACGATGGTCTATTCTTGATTGCCTCTTGTATGTGTGTGTGTGTGTGTGGAAAGCTGTAGTTGAATTCGTCCGAAGTATTTTCAAAGTAACTGAACAAGCTGAGGAGCTTCAGGTAGAAGCAAATGGAAGTATTGAATGAAAGAGAAGAAGAAAACAAGCAGGCGTTCCTCGCTGGGTTGGCTGCTATTTTTTCTACGTTATCCTTTAAATCGCTATTTCTTCCTTTCAATTTCTGCTAATAAATTAGCAGGATGCTTCCGAATGGTTCTTCTTGAATTTTTTCTATCATCTCTCTCGAAAAAAAATCATATATGCTAAATTTTACATAAAAAATCACTTTTTCACTTTTAATGTTCCCTTTTGGGTACAGTTTCTGATTGTCCTACGAAGGTGAGTAGGGGCTTATTCGAAAGAGAAAAATGTGTTCTTTCAGAAAACCAAATAAAAAATAGGGGTGTCCATTCAAAAAAATCGAGAAAAATGGCATTTTTTGGATTTTTTTTGGAAATTTTGAGAAAAAAATACATTTTTCAATGTAATAAGCGGAGAACTCCATGCAAAAATTTCAAAAATTGAGGGTTTGTTCAGCTCATGGAGACGAATCTTTTGAGCTTCGTCCCGATGGAATCGGATGAGTAGTTTGGAAGATACAGCTAATTTTCGGAAAAACTTCAATTCAAAATATCTCGAGAACCGTTCGGCCGATATGCCTCAGATTCAATCCCAACCATCTCTATCAGAAACTATATATACAGAAAAAATTTGAAGTCTTTAAGTCAATTATTCATTGAGCTATCGTCGTACAACCGAGTTTTTGAAAAAAAGCACAAAAAAATTAATAACTAATAGAATAATGGGATTAAATTCATGAAAATTTGCCAAAAGTTAGATATTATGGTTGCCAATCTTGAGTAAAATTTTGAACGGAATTCGTCTCACGCAAATTGAGAAATTTCAAAATATACGATTTTTAAAAAATTGCTATATCTCAGAAACCATTGGACCGATCTTGCTGAAATTTTTATGGGACATACACTTCATCAAAACTGATATCTTGCCAAAATTTCAGATTTTTATCTCTCACCGTTCTCGAGTAATAGAGAGTCGTAAAGTCGTACACACAGCCACACACACATACATGTCTACTTTTTTTCTCATTATGATTTCTCGACGTTTTGGATCATTTTGAGTCGTTTCCAATGAAAATTGGCATTTCGAAAAAAATTGCGAAAACAAAGCTTCCATTCGGAAGCAAAAAGAAGATAATGTGAAAGGGAAGAGAGAAAGATATCCCAAAGGCTACCTGTGAAAAAAAAATAACTGAAAGGATGTTAGTAACTGGTTCACAAGTTTTCATATCGTCACATAAAAATGTTCGTGGAGATTTCGAATGCTCTCTTGTGTTCAGTCGATCTGTTTATACACCACGCCCCAACATGCTAGACAAATATTTGACTTGGTTTAGAAAATCTTTCGAGGATTTGCCTCTTCTCTTCGTCACAGCGTCCAAAAATGGGCTTATTGGTAATACCCCACTAGTCGGATTACTGGTGGACAACAGAAAAAAAAAAAAAAAGAAAAAAAGTTGAAACAACTTTTCAATGGGATTTTACCACGAGGACTGGTATTTTCAGGGATTTCAAGTGATTAAAAATTTATTTTTCAGTGTATTTTTAATACAATTAATTACCACCACTCACTTGTATTCCAGTGTTAAATTCAAGCCATTTTCCACTTTATTTTCAATATAGAACAATTAGATTAGAGTTGATTTTCACTTAACTCGTTTTCACTGGACGAGAATGACTATTTAACCGATTTTCCAATTGAGAAACTAAAAAAAAAAGGAATTGATTAATAATTTCTCAGTCTCATTCACAGGTTAAGGAACATTAATTAGAAATGAAATGTTGAAGCTTAATATACACTGGTACAGAATTATCATCAGTGATCGGAAACGTTCTTGTTTTAGCACACTTGATTAATCATAATTCATTCAGTGTATCGAGCAGAGATACAATTAAAAAAATGACCGGTTAGTTGAGAATGCGTTTACTGATAAGTGACCAAATGATAATTACTGATCGTTTTGATAAAAAAAATGACCAAGTATCGCGTCACGAAGCTGACTAATTTCTTTTATTACGATCAGTTTTCATCTAAATAGATTTTCATAATCCGACAATCTATTTTTCCCATTCAATAAATTATCAAATATTTTTATTCTCATGGATGTCGTATCTTGCTCAAATTTCGCTATTTTGCTCAGTTTCAGAGATACTTCATTAAGAATGATCATGAAGATTAATCGATTTGTCTTGTTTTACCTCTTCAGTACGTAAATCAGTATGTAAGACTTGACAAAGAAATTTCATTAATACAGGTTTCATTCATCCTTTCCTTGTCGAAAATAGAAACGAAAGAAAATCAGAAAAATTACATAAAATGACTGGATCTCAAAATTACGGTAACTTTGCAACTATATTGATGGATTCCTGATCACGTAATTTTATTACTGACAGTCTGAAGAAATTACGGTCATTCTGCACCTATATAGATGGATTTTAGATCACACACTTTATTACTGCCCTCCAAAAAAGATGACCGTCATTTTGCAACGGAAATAAAACGATCAGAAAATGTTCAGTCTCCCACTAACCTGAAACGTTTCAAAAATTACCGTAATTTCACATCTCTACTCAAAATCGAATCTCATGTCGCTAAATTTCCATGAAGAAGATTTTGATCCGAGAGTAAAGAGCAGTTTCGCGGGGCTTCTGTGCTCGTTAATCTTTTTTAACGGTCCCCACTCACCGAAGGAGCCTACAGGGGTGGACTTGACGAAGGAGGTGGTTCCAGTCTAATAAATAATTTCTCACGTAGACTCACTACGTTTGGGTAGATCTGGTGATGATAACCCGTTTGAAATACGCCATTGGATTCTCCTCTTTCGTTCTACATAGGAAAAGCCAGAAAGTGAGGAAACCTACATATATTACCCATTTCCACCGTCCTTTTCTCCATCCACCTCAAAGCGCAGTTTTGCGCCCTAACCTGAAGAGTGCAGCATCCGCGCTGCATCCAAAGCCACAAGGACTGGAAAAACAGGGGAATTTCGTATAGTAATAGCTCATTGAATAAGAGCGGAAAAGAGACGAATGAGGGAGGATGGAACAGAAGAAGGGGGAGGAGGGGGGGGGGGGGGTCATTTGCGAATACGCCGACGACACAAGGAGCACGTGAATCCCACAGCATTGGATAGCTGCTGCTGCTGCTGTGTGTGTATGCCGCCTCCAACTCTGGAAAAGACCCTGTGTGTTGGTGGTATAAGAGTGCAATTAAAATACCGCGCTAGCGCCACTCAACGGCCAACCACCCGATAAATAAAAGCCACCCGAAAACCTGGCACTCGCTTTTGGGATTTTAGATCCCCCCCCAACGTGAGTATAAGTGTTTGTGTATTCTCTCTTCTCTCTCTTTCTTACTCCCTAAAATTCTCTGTTTTTCACAAAACTCTATCTTCGTTTTCTGTGTGTTGTCTTCTGCCTCTGGCGCTTCACAATAAAAAGGTGGAGACGCCACGAACTGCTGCGACCATGTTCAACCCATTCCCCCTTAACTTTTCGTGGATGTTCAATGTCCACGAAGCGCCTCCACCATCACTGACTCCTAAAACCCCAGTAGTAGTACAATTCCTCTTCTTTTTTTTATTAAATAAAACCCAAAACTCTGGCTCATTCCTCTCTCTGCATTTTGTCTCATCCCTCCTCCTCTCCCTCCCTTCTTCCCCCTCTGGCCGCCGTCTTCTTCAACCCTATTCTCTGCGGTCTCTCTTGAGAATTAAAAACAACGCTGGTCAGAATCTAATTGTTGAAATAACCGAATTCAGAAGTGTTTCCCATGTTTGTGAGAATATTCTGTGTGTCCATGCAAAAAAAAAAAAGGACACTGCACCTTTTTCGAGTGGCTTCATACGAGAATAAGCAGAGAAAAAAGTAGAGGGAACCCTATTCTCACCCTCATCCCAGGGAATGAAACGAAGAGGCAGACACACACGCGGGACTCTGTAAGAGGGCGGAATGAGATATATTTACGAGGCTATAATTTAACCGCCATTTAGCTGGGCTATTAATTCCACAAAATTGTGGGGAAAAGATTAAGAAGAATGTTGGAGGCTGTTCTTCATTTCATCATTTTTGAAGTGGTGGACTTTAATCATGTAGTTTGACAGTGTCCTTTATTTGAGTCCACTCTTTAAAGATCTGATCTGATGAAAGTCTGATTATTAAAAAAAATTAAGAGAATATGAATTATATCCATGTTATATTGAAACGTTTCTAGGACACGATACATTTGCTTTGAAGCATATTCATGTTTTTTTCAAAAAATGTAATTTAAAAATATTAAGGAAAAGAAAAGCGTGGAGACATGTAAAGGAATAATGATAAGATATATATAGGTGAGACTGGGGCAAAATGGACCTGTATTGCAAAATGATTCGGAATTATTTTCAGAGTGAAAAATCCGTTAAAAAATCTGAAAAAATTCAACAATAATATAGACGCGTTGAACCATTTTCTCAAATTTTTTCAGATTTTTTCACAAACTCCTTCACTTGAAAAAAAATTCCTGAGTTATTTTGTCTCAGAGGTTCATTTTGCCCCGGTCTTTTCTATGAACATAAATATGTTAAATATCATCAATGTATAATGAAATAAACTTCAATGAAGAACTTTGCATTGAAAACATATATCTATATATATATATCTATGTCTTCAAGCACAAAAAAAAACTACTTGAGTAGAATTTGATTGAACTCTGTTATTTGCAGGGTTTCAATTACACCAGTGACTATTTACAGTGCTCTTCATGTCAGAGAATTTTTGACATGCCAGTATCAATAATTCCCCTCATTTCTGCCCAAATAAAAGGAGAACTCGAGTAACCCAAAAATTCATCAGATAAAAAAAAGAGACCAAAAAAAAAAAAGAAAAATATAATAATCATAATTGGAAAAAGTAATGAAGGTGGGTGTGGTGTGTGACGTGGTATGTCACCAAAGTCCCGTGAGGTATGGCTGGCAATATAACGCCAGTGACTTATTGTGGATTATCGCATTGGAACGATATCTCATATCGGGATAGTCGGACATCGTCGATATGCGATGAATGAGCCTCGGCACGCTGGACTGGCGCGCGCTTCCCCCCTCCCCCCATTCATATATGCCTTTTGCTCCCTCTCGTATCATCCTTGCCCTCTTCCCCCTCCCCCCCTCGTTCCTCTTTCAATATTATTGCTTGTACCAATGCCCATATATGATCCCAATATTCCCGGGGTATTTTGTCCTCCACAAACATCCGTTCCTATTTTTTTTTTCAATTTCTCCTCTCCTAACCCTGTGGCCTTGTGTCTGTCTGTGTGTGTGTCCCATGAAATCCGATAACTAATGATTTTCTCGTATAAATTTAGTAGTCGTGAGACTTGAATCATCGAAGAAAAGCCCTATCGGAGTAGGAATTAGTTACGGAAACCTTAAACATCACGCCCTCAACTTGATAAATCAGTGTTATCCCCCCCCCCCCCCTTTTTCCGGTTCTTCATTCATGCAGTCTCCTTCTTTTTTTCTCTCTCATTTGATCGCCCAGTTACACTCGTCAACTCGAGCGCTCAATGACGACACAATAAAACACAGTGTTCCGTGAATAATCATAACGCAATGCTCCGGCCATAAAGCGCACAAAAGCCCCTAGAAAAGTGGAGAGAGAGAGAGAGAGAGAGAGAAAAAAAGAGGCATTGGATGAGTGAGGGAGAGAGAGGGAGAATCATCAACCCCTCCCCCCCCCCCCCCCCCTCCCTTCCCCCCTTTTTACGAAACATTCGGGAGAATATGTGCTGTGTTTTGTATTTGTTGTGTGTGTGTGTTGGTAATGGTATATATAGGCATAGTTTTGAGGTTCACGACTGTGTCGAAAAGCCCGTGGCGCACGCGTGCCCCTCATTAAATCCATTCACCACCCGCCACGCGCGTTGTTTGACGATTCCGTTCGCTACGCACTGATCGACCCAATGACGATGGAGATCATGGATTTGTTAACGCGTTGTAACACGGGTATTTTTTTTAAAAAGGCTTCCCTACTCCAATTAGGGTGGTTTTGTTTGGAATCGATGTTTACTCGAGTCGATTTTTCTGTTGGATCGATTTTTTTGGATTTATCTTTGACATTCGATGAATCGGTTGAATCGATCCTTTCGTGGCGAGATCGATTCAATTTCTTTCTTGCTAACTTCAGAGCTGAGAAATATAAATTTTCAGGTTTGAAACGGATTGGCACTTGGAAGTTTGTTGATCAATCTTTCTTCATTATTAATGAGATAGAAAAATCGTTGAACATTTTATAATCTATATTGTCATATAAAGAATCTTTGTACCAAAGTGAACAGGTAAATTCTGTGGCAGTTTACGAGGAGTGAATAAACATGATTTTTCATTCGTGTCATCAAATGATTTTCTTTATTTAATGTAATGAGTATTGAATAATAAAGATATTAAATTGAATTTCTCGGGATTTTATTCGGATCTATTTTGTGTAGAAAAAAGTTCCTCATAGTATTTCTTTATCCTGGGTATTCGAGGAAAGAATATCCAATTTGAACGATTTCATAATTATATGATTTTATAAAAGAATGATTTAAAACTCATATCATCCTATTTTTCCAATTACAGAATTTTAATGCTTTACGATTTGAGAAAGCTAATGAATTGGAAAAAAATCGATTATTCGGTCATCAAGTCAATTCAGAATTTATAAGTGACAGCTTTATTCGATTTGCTCCACAAGATCGTTTTTTTCAGGATCAAACAACCCTAAATCCAATTAATCTGTCCATGCACTCATGCTCTTTCGTTTTGAAATAAAATGTTTGTCACACAAGTAAGAAAATTGTGTTTACAATTATTTAAATATTTTATTCTCCCATTTCGCTTATTCCAAGTAATTTAATTCACTCGAAGCAAAATTTAACTGCTAATTTCCGTTTCCTCCGGAATACGATACACTGAGTATCAGCATTTTTCGATAAAACCTAAGATACTATTTCTCTCTAAAAAAAAAAAAGAAAAAGCAAAAAAAAAAAGAAAATAAAGCGGATAAATAGCGGTCATTGATAGTCTAACGAACGTAGGTAATATAACGTAATGTACAACAGTACAGTACGGACGATAGATCTCAGTGAATAAATACCGATGGACCCATAGCTCCAGTATCAGCGGCTGTGTACAGAGGTACGGTGATACATGCGAGCACATTGTGAAACCGGGCGTTCTCTTTCTCCTGTCTATATGCACACGATTTTTTTTTCGTCGCAGCTACCTGCAGAGCTCCAGGCGAATATAGTGATTGCAGCTATAGGTTTTATAAGGGTCGAAAAGAGAGAGAAAAAAAGAGAGGCGGGGTTGATTAAAGCGACAAAAAAAAATTATCCATGGAGAAATAAAAAAATGAATAGAAAAATAGAGTAAAAGAATAGAGGCAATTTATGGTACGTCTAGTGCAGTTTAATTCGGATTAAACTTATACTGTAAAGAACGAATTAAAGGGATTTGCGATTGGACACGTTGGGTATGGACGAGGCGAACACTCGAGGGTGAAACTATCCTGGTAGTATATATGCTAGGGTGGATTTTGGTACCAGGCAATTTGATCTATCTAACTGAACGCCTCTTTTTCTTCGTTTCAAAAGACTCGAATTTTCTGCTGCTTTTGTTTAGTCAACATAGTTCTCAGCATCTTCGGAAAACCGGTGGAAAATATGTTTTATTGGGTGTGGCTAAAGACGTTAAAGGCTTTTTAACATATTAAGACGGGATTTTTCGGTATTTTTGGAGAATTTTGGAAAAAGTCGAAGATGACCCAGAAGCCCAAAAGAGTTGAAACCAGGCGGGGGCGCGTCACTTTGGCTGAGCACAGATCAGCCGGATTAGAATACGTCTATAAGTTGCATACACACAGTTGGTGCACATTGCTCAGTGGATGAATACAATAAAGGATTATAGAGTAAAAGTTGCCCGGGGTTTTTGCTGATGGATCCACTGCATATAACTTGTAGGCAGTTTTTGTGTTGTGTTCCCATTTAAGGTTTGATTTTTCAAATCCATTGAGGTTGGTGGCATTTTTTTTTTCGCGTGAGATTTAAGGGACTAATCCTGGACCTCTCGGTCAGGGCCACCAAACACTCGTCTTTATTTCAGGATTAAAACTGTCCAAATCCTCGTCAGAGTCAAATCGATGGGGTTAAAATTTGTACGTTGGCACGTACTCTGTGTGTGTGCGAGCCGTCAGATATTTTTCTCTACAAAACTAAAATGTGTTGGGAAAACAAAAAAATTTGTTAGACTTGTTTTGTTAGGGCAAGAGGGGAAAAAGGATATTAGAATGGAATGGTAGTTTTTTTGGAACGATTTCAGTGAAAAGCTGAGGACATTTCCGGTGAAAAACATGTGTTAGATATTTTTTTTGAATTTTTCCAAAATTCTAATTTTTCTGGTCAAAATTTGTTCTTTTCTCTGAATAAATGACAATGAAATTACACTAATTCCTTTTTCATCAGTTTATTTCACGAGTGACGGTATTTTTTTTTCGTCCACTTGCACCCATATTCTCTTAACAACCAAATATACTGTAAGTGATTTTTGTTAATTTTGTAATTTTAGTAAATTTCGTGATTTTAACTAATTTCGTGATTTTAGAAAATCTCGTAATTTTTGATATTTATTGATAATTAAATTTTGGAAAATCGTCCTCGGACGCAAGGGACATCTTCGGACATAACAGCTAGAATTTTTGGCGCAGTCGGTAGGACACGACTATTATTTCCAATACTTTTGCTAACAAGTTCAATAATTAAATTTTAGGGCTGACAAAAAAAAATTTACTCTGGACCTAAACTTACTTCAGTAAACCCTTACCATTTCTGTAAAAAAAATCCTTTTTTTTTTGGGATATTTCTCCATTCTCAATAATGTCCACTTTACTTGACTGTCTTCCACCCAATAACTGTCGCGATTTGCTGAAGTTTTGGATGCTGCAGAAGTATACACGCTGCAGCGCACAAACTTCGCCCACCGCCATTTCTCCAGTAAAACGGAATTCCTGGTATATACACAGTTCATCCATCTCTCTTCTATTCTTCCCCCTCCTCCTCCAGCCACCTTCTATCCTGTACTTTACCTACATTTCCGAGCATCACGTCAGTCAGAAAATCCGAAGTCTTTTCCGGCCCCGGAGGTGGTAAAAGATAAGTCGAGCTTTGTCTTCACAGGGTAAACACGACCCACGGGGTGAAAAGTCTGTTCCAGCAGCGACTGAAGCAGCGGCAAAAGGCCGAAAACTTTGGAACTTCACAATTTGCACCATCTCACTACACAAAACCGATTGGACCTGTGTCATCTTGAAGAATTAAGCAATAATTCCCGTCTAAATTAAAGAATTCAGAATTTTTGACTTCAACCAAAATCCAATGAATACGAGGAATTACTCACTCAAGGATTGAGTGACACTATGACTTCAAAATAAAGTCGACTTCACGTAAATTCAGTGTCTGATTTCAATGACTTCAGAAAAACGTGATTTCAATTACTTCAAGCGCTGATTAACGTGACTTCATGACTGCAATTGATTGCCAATGACTTCAATTATTAGCCAGTGACTTCAAATAGAATGATGTCATTGAAATGACAATAAATAAAATTTTACGAATAAAAGAGGGTGGTGGAAAACGGATTTTTATTATATTGAAACAAAAACTTTTTATATAAATTGACACATTACAATATTTGGTAAATTGATACTATAGTGACGCTTCATGGAAATTGTCATAATTTTGTTTCTGTTTTTGTTTTTTCCAATTTTTCATAATTTTCGGCTTAATTTAATTAGGATTCTTTCCTTCCGCCTTGAAATCGTGTGACCGAACCTCTTGACAGTTAAAACATACTATAATTTTACAGATTCACGGTGAAAAACGGAATTGGGGCAATTTTTTGGGATGCATCGCTTAGGTATCAATTTACCCGATATTTAGATGTTTTTCATTGCAAATATTTTTTAACAGCCTTAAAAATATTATTAGGTATGTTTTTGACTCCCGATTGGAGGAAAATATCTTTAAGTTGACTATACACTAATGATGTCAAGGTATTGAATTCATTTTTATTTATTTATTTGAATTTTGAGAAAAATGGAATAGAGAAAAAAAATTTGTAATGTTTATAAGTCTCATTAGTGAGGTGAATTTTTGAGGTTATGAGAGAAAAGATTTTTGCATTTGTTTGTTCGTTTGTCTCATAATTTCAATTTTAATTCACAATTTGTATTTTGTATTGTGGTTTTTCCAGAACCTGAGGAAGCCTGAATGAAGCGGGCGAAACGTCGTTCATTTGACAATTATTAGTATTGTTGAATTCAATATTTCCAACATCCCATGATCCTTACAATCATAATTTATGAACATGGAAATGAATATCATAACTGATTATTAGGTAGTTTTGAATCTCCACTCTCAGTTATCTCAGGAGGGAAAATAGTTTTTCGATACTGTTCAATATCAATGTACCCATGTACACTCATTGTCTCTAATTTCGAATAATTTGTACTTTTATCTAAAATATATCAGTGGCAAAGAACACTGATTTTAGTGACTTCAATCGATTCAAGAATTGATTTCAAAAAAATGAAATCCATTTGACTTTAGTGATTTCAAAAAGTTGAAGTCATCTGACTTTAGTGATTTCACTGATTTCAATGACTTCACTTGACTTCAAATTGACTTCATCGCGTCGTGGCACCACGACTTCAGTAGTGAGCAACCCCTCGAATGAATACCATCTCCTGGACAAACAAAGTCTAAGGGCTTTCTTCTCTCGTTTGACGAATTTTTTTTTTTGTTTTATCCTCATCTTCTACTCGTAGCAATGGCGCGCACATACTTGACGAGAATTCACTCCCATCCATTCTCCTCTTCCACTTTCTTACCCTCTAGAAAACTAAAGGTGGAGTAGAAACGAAATGAAAGCCTCAATATCGGTGATTGCTGTGGCAAGTCGCTTCAGGCGCTTTTCCTACTAGTCTCTTCTTCAATGTAGAAGAGAGAAAGAGAGAGAGAGATGGAGAGAGGGTAAGGAAAGTTGCCGAGCCGGAAGAGCACCGGAATGTTGACTCTGGTGCTATGAGGGAGGGCCTCCCAACTTTTATGGAGATGCATCCTAATATATCCGGTTGGCTTGCTCGCGCTTGTGTTTGACGAGCGTACTTGGACGAAGTATATTATCTACTGTGAATCTCAGGCTCCTCCAAGCTTCCTCCTTTTCCTTCATCCAGCCCTCTTGTTTTTTTCCTTTTTTTTTTTTTTTGCTACCACCCAATCCCGCTCCAGTTTATTCTTCTTTCAGCGGATCCTTCTCCCGCGCTCACTTCAAGAATCACTCAAATGCGATTTCCGGCGAGAATGGTGAAGAGGAATGAATTATGCGAACTGTTGAGACGATTCCTATAACGACGAACTGTAACTCATGAAATTTCCACTGAGTTAGAGGGAAAGAGAGAGAGAGATGCTGGAGGAATGAGAGGAGAATTCTCTAGAACCGCACACGGTAAAGGCAACATTTTCCAATTTCACTGATAGGCTCGTGAGTATAACGCTCATACCACAATTTCAAACTGCTTTCTTCTTCTTTTCATCCTACCAGTATATATATGCACCCAGCTTCCAATCATTTTATCCCGGAAAATCACGCTCGCGTGCTTCTACCGTGAATTATTTAACTTTTTGAATACATTTTCACACACACACACAGTGGCAATAGATTTTTTCAAGTCACGTATATCAGGCCTTTTTTACATATTTACAATTTGTCGGGAAAGAGTAAATAAAAAATATATTTTTTCTCTTTCATTTATTGCAGTTGGAAGCAGATCGAGTGATCGATGATATTAATTCTATCTAAAAGAAAATATTTGATAATGTATTTTGTAATGGGCAGAGTGCTTTAGAATTTAATTTCTTTGGAGTATTTTAAACCAGGGACATTAGAAAAGAGTGGAAACGGTGTGGTTCTTTGTTTCCCATCGTTTTCCGATAAATGCCCTTAATTAGGGGAATGCTGCAGTGTTAATGACTTGATGAGCCATAAAAGGCGGTCAATTCACTCATTGTGAAGAGGAAAAAGGTGCAATAATTAATTACTCTAATTTTCGTTAGCAATAATACGAAAAATAAATTTCCCCTTCCACATTTATTTTGAAAACGTTGACTAATTCATCGCACGACTCGACTATTCAAGGGTCCCTGAATAATGCGATGTCGAAGCCGAGATAGTACTTCCGGTCGTAAGTCAGGCCCAATGCAGCAGGTTAAGGGAGCGGCTCGTGCTCTCCCAGAGTTTCAGTGTCCCGATGACGCCAGTCCTCAAGACAGGAGATTTCCCGATATGCTCTTTCCTTCTACAACAAAACGGGGCACTATTCCGATTTCCATCTCCTAAAAAAGCCCATTTACCTGGGGTTTATTTGATGCGGAATCGATCTTCATTCGAATCGATTTTTCTGTTGGCAATTCTCGATTTTTTTGGATTTATCTTTGACAGTCGATGAATCGGTTGAATCGATCCTTTCGTGGCGAGATCGATGCAATTTCTTTCTTGCTAACTTCAGAGCGGAGAAATATAAATTTTCAGGTTTGAAACAGATCGGCACTTGGAAGTTTGTTGATCAATCTTTCTTCATTATTAATGAGATAGAAAAATTGTTGAACATTTTATAATCTATATTGTTATATAAAGAATCTTTATACCAAAGTTAACAGGTAAATTCTGTGGCAGTTTACGAGGAGTGAATAAACATAATTTTTCATTCGTGTCTTCAAATGATTTTCTTTATTTCATGTAATGAGTATTAAATAATAAAGATGTTAAATCGAATTTCTCAGGATTTTATTCAGATCTATTTTGTGTAGAAAAAAGTTACTCAAAGTATTTCTTTATCCTGGGTATTCAAGGAAAAAATATCCAATTCGAACGATTTTATAATTATATGATTTTATAAAAGAATGATGTAAAACTCATATCATCATCCTATTTTTCCAATCGCTCAATTTTAATTCTTTACAATTTAAAAAAAGCTAATGAATTGAAAAAAAATTGGTCATCGATTCAATTCAGAGTTGCTAAGTGACAGCTCGATTCGATTCACAAGATCGATTTTTTTCCTAAGAACACCCCTAACTCCGCCATTTTTTCTTCCTCATAAACATTTCATCTCCAGACACATCCCCAGCATCCAGGTTTCATTCAACATCGCACTACTCATGATTTACACTTTATTTACGCTTCTACCAACGGCAGGATAAAATGTTTATCCCTCTCCATATCCTCTCTCCATATATACGACCTGCATAGGAGGCTTCATTTCATCTTCTTACGTTGTTTTTACTGCTTTATTTTTTGATTCTCTCTCTCTCTTTTGCAACGAAAGGAATAGGAAGCCTCCTTCGGGCTTCATGAGGAATAAAAAGGTGGGGGATTTATGCGGCCTCGCGCCAGTGGCGCCAGGCCACAGCTCGTCCGTTGCTGCAATAACTCGCATTGTATACATTTTACGTAGGAATCTAACCCGGCGGGCTCACGGGTCACATGAGACACACGACGATACCGCATTTTGCTGCCTTCCACACATATATACAACCAACAACACCGGGTATCCGTTCTTGTATACCAAAAATCCTTCTTGCATCTTTTTTTTTCGTCATCTCTCTCACTCTCTCTCTCTCTCCTCACCTCTTTCAGCAACCCTCTCTTCAAACCGGCATCTTACTGTGTTCAGAACATTATGCCAAGGATACAGAGTCCTCTTCCTTTTTCTTCCTTTCCTTTTCGTATTGCCGACGAAAGATGCAAGACCGTGTAATCGAGCCGCCAGCGTCTCGGGGGCCCCGTCACGAGTACACTACTCTCTCTTGGCAAAATGTGTCCACGTTATTTCCCCTCTCTCTCTCTCTCTCTCTCTCTTTTTTTCGGTCTTCCATTACGACATATACGAGAGAATCTGTGCATTGTCAAACGAACGAGAAGGAATTCGCGTTGAGAATAGCCATTGTCCCATTAAAGATAAATGAAATTTCGCGGATTTTTTTTTTCCCCACTTTTTATTGCTGCCTCTATCTCTCTCACTCTCGCTTCTCTTTGTGAAAAAAAATTTATCGTTTTTGGCAAGTGATAAAGCACACTCTCTTCCTTTTTCTCTCTCTTTCCATATTTTGTTTCCTTTGAGATTGATCCGCATGGATTTATTCACTACATCTCGCCTCGATTCTTCTGGAATAATAGAATAAACATCTATATATACACATAGTAGAGGTTTTTCGAGAGCAAACGTCAAATCCACTATTTCGCTTGAGATTTAGGATAGGGAGGGAGGGGGGGGGGGGGGAATGAGGATATTTTCTCCACAGGGTTATGAGTTATGAGTTGATGTATCCCCGGAGTTGATCCCCCGGTTGATACCGTTGCGAAGAGGCGCATTGTTGGACTCTCTTCTCTTCTTTTCACTCAGTATCTGCAGAAGAAGAGGAGGAAGATGGGCAAGAAAGGGAGAGGGAAAGAGATCTTTGAAGCACAAGACTTTTTGTCTTGATCCGTAGTAGCAACAGCAGAAACTACCACCACCACCACCACCGCAGTTTCTGGCACGGTTACAACGGTCCAACAGGAATCTGCCACAGTGTGTCCTACCCCCCTTCGGGATATCTCCAACAACAATACACAAGAATAAGAAGCATCCACACACACACATACACACATTTACAGAATCAAGTGGGCGTTGGTGGAGTTGCCATTGTGTTACAATAATTCCAGTTACATGCGATATGGGCTCACGCTCATTCTCGTCTCTTTCATACTTCTTTCTCCCTACCACAAACACAATCTTTCTCTCTTTCTCTTTATATCACCCATCTTACGATCTTATTCTTTGGCAAACTCTACCCATGTATACTTACTTCTGTGTTTCAAATGGAAGTTGAAATCCTAGGAGTCCTTTACCGGGGTGGTCTCTCGCGCAGCACGGTAGCTACATAAGCTAAGCCTAAGGATGCTTTATCTTGATGCGTCATCTGCCTTCCACCAGTGGATCAAGAACACTTTTTTTTTTATTATTATTTTCTACGTGATTCTCTCTCTCTCTCTCTCTCTCGTGGTTGATGTCAAGAGGGGGTTGGGGGGTGGGGCACCTACAAAAAAGGATCGTATGAATACATATACATATTACACATTGTGTTCAGCTTGAAATATTATTGTGATTGAGATTAAATTCTGTTCGTTTTTTCCGTTCAAATTACATCTCTTCTTATTGCAACCTTATTATGTTGTTTATAAGTTCTGCAGTTTTCCTTTTTTTCATGTAGGCAATTGTTCATGTTTTCCTCTCAATCTTTCCTTCTGCACCCGAAAAATGACGACTTTACGACTATCTGATCTTGATTTATCATGTCTCTCTATATATCTCGTAATCTCTCGTATCTCTCATTTCAAAAGCCTTTTTTTTTTGTGTGTGTGACTGCTAACCCCAGTGGTTTTGGAAAGAAGATAGAGAAAATAATGTGGATATATATATACATGTTCATTCGGGTTACAGGGAGTTCACACCAATCTCTCTCTCTCTCTTCATTGGCTACCCGTTGTGGCTACTGTGTGTGTTGGACCCCCCGAGTAGTCACTCTCACACGACACACAATTCTATATAATAAGCGCTCATATCTCAGGATTATAAGGCCGGCTGAATGTCAGAGAGAGGGGGAGAGAGTAAAAGAAAGAAAAAAAAAAAAAAAGGAGATGGAAATCCTCGTGGAGCATGGTGCGATGTGCCACAGGACACAATGTATGTGCATTTCGTGTAGGAGCTTTTTTCGGTATATAAAACGTATGGGGACTTTCTCCACAATTTTTATAGCTCAATTGTCGTTGAAATTGAGACTCTCCAAGGTCTTTGGATAGTACCAATAGAATGTGAATATGGGTGTAACTTGAGCACGTGTAATAAGGGAGAAAGGAATTAATTCACTCTGGACTGGCGTCACTTGGAATTTCAACTATTCCGTCTCGACCTGGAACCCTTGGACTTAGACTTACAACGTACATACACACTCATACGACTGGTGGGTATTAGAACAAGATTAAAAGCAGTTATTACCATCCTCTATCCTCCTACTACTCGTTTGCAAATGACCGTGTGCGTTCCATGGCGCCATGTCTACGTAAAATTGCTTCAAACCCTGAAATTGTTTGACATTTATGAAATTCCATTGAAAAATAAGAAAAGGTGATGACTATTTGCACGATATTTTTCAATAAAATCTGCGAAAAAATCGAATAGCGCTGCACCAGAAGCCGAATCCAGGTTCTTCCGATGTCGCGTCAAGCGCTCTACCGATTGAATTATCCAGTTCCTATCATTATTCTCATTTAATTTGAGGTTATGTGGGATTCAATAGTTAGTTATTTGGCCTTGCGATCAGGTAAATGAAGACAAAAAAAATAAGAACAATTAGTTCATGACGTCAACGTTTCGATCCTGATTAGGATCCTCATCAGGACGTTAAAAAAATCTTTATTCTTATCTGTAAAAAATGACGAAACAAAAATACTAGCGGAAGTCACTAGTGGAAAGTTCACTAGTAAAAGTTATTAAACTGTCAACGATGCACTTCGACAACAAGATTGCTTGTATTTCTTCTTTCAATCTCTCTTTTTTATTGCTTGTTATCAATTTTAATTCTGATTTGGTTTATTGAATGAGATTTTTCAATTTTTTAATTTCAATAACGTGTTTGTGAATGTTTTCATAATTTCATGTCATGGACTTACTCCATAACCTCTTCAATAGCATTATGAGCATGGTATTTCACTATTTAAATTTGAAAAACTTCCATTAAATTTCTTTCATCATTATGTAAGTTTTATCTCATATATTCATTGTCATTGCAATGCCATTTATAATAATTTTTGTTTCGTCATTTTTTACAGATAAGAATAAAGATTTGTTCAACGTCCTGATGAGGAGGCTAATCAGGATCAAAACGTTGACGTCATGAATTAATTGTTCTTCTTTTTTTTTCGTCTTCATTTACCTGACCGCAAGGCCAAATAACTAACTATTAAGTTGAAAACTTACGGTCAACTATCATTATCAATTTTTACCGTTATGTGGGATATTTGGACCAAATAAAATGAATTGTGAATGTCAATCTTTACATTTATTTCCTAAATTCGCGACGTTTCGCTCCTGATCAGGAGCTTCATCAGGCTCTAAAATAGACTTTTATTTGGTCCAAATATTCCACATAACCTCAAATTAAATGTATAATGATATGGATGCTAAAACACACAGAAATTATTGTTATTCCTTCTGGTTATATCACCATGTAGGGGCAAGTGCCATAATTATCCAGTTCTGTACCAAATTTCCATTCGAATTGCTTCGAAACATCACTCATACATCTATACCCTCACCTCTGTCCATCATGCAGTAATTTAAATTGAATTTCAAACCATATTTCTGATATATTATACTTTGCGTGTATGGTGCACATAGCATACGCCATAAAAACGAAGGAAAAAAAAATGAGCAATAAAGATGAGAGGAAGGAGCACGTTTGTGTCCCACTTGTATCGTGTTTGATCATGAGGACAAAATTTCCAGTTGCCCAAAAGGAAAACACACAACACAACGAGAATGAGGGAGAGTCAGATAGAGAGAGAGAAAGAGAGAGAGATAGCAAAATTTCGTATACCGTGTTTGTCCACCTCGTTCGGTTGCCCGCACGCTATCAGGAAATTACCACTCGAAGTGATAGAGAGAGAGAGAGAGAGAGAGAAGAGAGGAGTAACAAGGCCCGGGTCTAGACAACCAGAAAACGGGTTCTTCCAGAGTTTAATTAACTCTCCCAGTCTTGTTTTCCGTAAATATTTTTCCAGTACAGCCGGTACTGGAAAAACGAGCTATTCTCCAATGATTCCATGAGTTCCTGAGGGAAAGAGTAATAAAAAAAAAAAAAGAAAAACTATCGATCAAACACATTTCCCATTTTCCCAGTTTACGAAAATAGAATTTTTTCATTATATACCAATGATTATTTACTCGGCAAAGAGATATTGTATTCCTGAATAGGATGAAGAGGAAGGAGAGGGGGGAAGGGGGGAGATATACAACTAGAATAGTAACTGTGGTAAATACACATTGTGAAACACGCGTCACTTTGAATAATAAATCAATTTCGTGGGACAAAGACGATCCATGATTATGTATGGGCCATCGTAGGCAAGGAGAATCCAGTTGTATACTGTTGTAGTAGTAGAGCAGTCCAACCCTCCTCCTCCTTCTCCTCCTCCTCCTTCTACTCCTCGAGGTTTTGGTAGTAGGGTCTCTTTTGATGTGTATTGAGTTGGCCCGTGTCTCGGTTTGCTCAAGTAGAGTACCTACAATTCACTGAATTTCTCTATCCTTACTAGTATAGAACTTGTAAGTGCAAACACGACAAATGCATCAACTAAATTGTGTCGAATATCAGTGTTGTAATTAGGGTTTAAATCAAAGGGGAATAAACTTCAAAATCTTGGTTGGGGACTTTTTTTTTTCCCTTTCATTCTTGGCAATTTAATGTGGGAGACACATCATTGAAATGAGAGAGAAAAGGAGGCTTTCAAATTTCACCACTGATATTGGGCACTCAATCCAAGCCAACCACCCCCCCCCCCCCCCTCCTCCTCATCTCATTCTCTCACGCACCCTCACTCACTATAAACCCACCCATTCTAACAACGCATTAACATGCATGAGCCTTGCGTGATTGTTTTACCCTAAAACTCCACCCCAAAAAGCCCATCCCTCCCTCTTCCTCCCTCAATGTCCCTCCCCCCCCCATTGCTGCCTCAAATCTGAGTAGGCAGAAGCGTACGAAAATCTCTGTCTCTCTCTCTCTCTCTCGACAGAATTTCGAAAAGCGTACGTGAGTGCGATGCAAATTTAATGTTGAATATCGATGAGAAACGTTGACAACTACGGACCAAACGCCTGACGATTTGTTTGATCCCCCCCACCCCCATTCCCTCGCCATAGAAAATAAAACGATAGAATCTGTAATGAAAAAAAAGGAAAAAAAATGCAAAAAAAAAATTCGTGAGAGGGTTGAGAAGTAAATTCTGAAAATTATAAAAATTATGACAACTGCAACTGGGGAGCTTACCAGAATACATTTCCTCGAGAATTTTACCGTAGAATCGAACTCACTAGAGTGGTTTTATACGAGTCCACACAACGCCCACTAAAACCCATGAATACTAAGAGGTTTATAAAAATGTTGATCTAGCGCGCGTTTTTTTTTCTCTTCAAGTTATTCAATCTTCACCCCTTTTTTTTTCTTCTTCCAGTATTATATATAAAATATATATATATATATATAGCAATGGTTTTAAAATTGGTAGTAACCAAGGGTGAAATCAGATAAGCAGCCATGTTGGGTTTTAAACATTTCGTGTCACCCGTGGTTTGTGTCTGTGTGTCTGTGTGAGTGTGTTTCGCGACCAATGGACGAGCCGAGAAGTCTCTGAAGTGGTAAACCGGGCCTGGCTTCAGCTAATTAACGCTCACTGATCACTGAGCACATTAGTGACACACAAGATGGCTCGAGGCTTTAAAAAAAGAAGGTAATCATTATTATACCGTCCAATCAATGCCCTCGATTTCTGCATAATCGAATCCCCCCCCCTCTATCGAATAAACAGAAGATACAAGCCATACATACAAATACACAAGGGGAAACGTGCGTGTGTGTGTGTGTGTGTGACACCATTGAAATCAGTGCGTACTGATGTGCATCATCCAGGATACAGATGTTCTACAAAACACAGCTATAGTAATGCTCTACTGATCATAATAATGAAAAACCATCCTATTTCAAAATACGTGAACGCTAAGTAGCGATCCCACAGGATTTAGTAACACAATGACGCCCCTTTTTCGTATATTTTGACTTTTTGACAGATGGGGGTTGTGTATAGAGGTAGTAACCCCCCCCCCTCCTCCCCCAAAAAAAAGGCGCCCTCCTGGTGATACGTGCGTGTGTCTATAATATATATTTTTTCAAATCTCTGAGAGCATTCTCATTCTTTCTTCTCTCTACCTACCGCGTTCTCTTCGTCTTCAAAAAATCTTTTATAATACATTTTTTTAACATAAAACGGAAGCATTTTTCTCATTCCTCTTTTACACCAGGTAGTTCCCCCCTTCACGAGAAGGGCACGAATGACTCCCGCAACACACTTGCACACATTTTCATTTTCTATTTCTCATTCCATCTATATTTTTTTCCAATGGTCCCGAGAGAGCATGTGTTTGGGATAATAAAGAAATTCTCGTTTTTTTTTTTTTTTTGGGATAAAGTAAAAGAAGGATGGGGGGGGGGGCAGAAAAATATGTGAGAAGATGGAACGGAGTAATTGCCATGAGCTTCCTGTGCTTCTGAGTCGAATGACAAAACAGCAGGATACTGGAAAAAAAAACCGTGAAACGTACTGTTGTGACCAACGTCCACAATGAGAACGTTAGTGGAAATGAAAGAGCCACTAAATGTGTCCCAAACACCACTAGGGGGTCCAAGCTATTTCTCTATATAAATGTACTGCATATATATATATATGTGAAAATTTTCTTCGGGCATGTTTCTTCACTTTAACAGGAAGTTTATGGGTGGTCATGTAACATGCTACACAAACTATTCACATTTGTTTGGCACATTTTAGCTGAAGTTTCATCAATTTTGTCTCTCAGTGTTTTTGTGTTTTTGTGTTTTTGTTTTTGGAATGGAGAATGGGCTTTGTGAGTTTGTGAAAGTATTGGGTGGTCGTTAAACGCTCATTTGAGACTGTTTTTTCGAGTCAAAGAGAGGTCTCAAGCTCTTTTTTTCAATGTTGGGTCCATTGATGGAGCCTTACATGGTACTATTGTGAGGATGAGCCACAATATGAGAGACTTGAACAATGTAACAATGTGTGAAGACACAAAAAAAGAGAACGTTACTAAATATTAAGCAGTGACACAGGATTGACCCATTGGCTGTCGTAAAACCGATGATGACTATTTCCACATTTCTATTATAACGTTGTATAACAGTATTTCCAACAAACACAGGAGGGGTACCTCTCTTAAGAAAATTGCTCAAGAAGAACCTGACCACCCTGTGTGATGTGATTTATTGAATGCCAGTGTTGACCAGGACACACAGCAATTCTTATGCTCTCAGAAAGATATTTTGTGTTCTTTTTGAAGGAACTGTTGGAAATTCTTCCTCTTCTTCTTTTTCTTCGTTTTTTTTCTCTTCATTCTCAGACGTTTTTTTTTTTTGTTATTCCTCTTGTATGGATCCAAAACATTTTCATTTAAAGCGCAAGACCACCAAACACACATTAAGGTATATAGAGAGAAGGATAATGGAATCAGTGAATGGGAAAAGTGAAACGTCATGTGTGAATGAAAACGGCAAGAATAAATCGCATGTGTGGCTGACCTATGAACCATTTGGTTACGACCACCTGCCAGTTAATGCAGTAATGTCTCATTTTGTGCCTCATTCAACGTGTAATTATGATGATTCAATCATTTTTACATGGAGTGAAAATAAATGGTAAATATGCAGAATATTGTAAATAATCAATTAAATTTTACTTTTCTGTTGCCTAAACCGAATCATGGCAAATTGGTGAAATTAAATGTGTAAGACAGTAAAAATTGATGAAAAAAGCAGCAAACATTGTTAATCGTATAATAATAATTTGAAGTTTTTTCATATAAATTTTAGTTAAGCGATTTAAACATGCCAAAAAAATAATGGACGAAACAGTAAAAATTAACTTTTATTGCGACAAATAATCTCGGATAATCTGCAATATTTAATATGATATCTGACATATTTTTATGAACCTGAACGCTTTATCCCTAAATTGAGTGATTTTTACAGTAATTTTTATAAAAAAATTCTTTCCATGTATATAGCACTCATGAATTTGGTGGAATAATAAAAATCATGTGAAATAAGGATTTTAGACTTTTTTTTTTTGGTCTCTAATGTCCGTAACATTTTTTCACCTTCATGGCCATCATCTCGAGGACCGGAAGAAGAGGGCGCATTCATGAATAGATTTCTCGGCTCTCACTCACCTAAAATCACATTGAGCCATTCGGCAGTATTACGACTCTCTGCTCCTCTTCTTCTCTTCTTGGGAAATTGGCTCTGTTGAATATCCCTATAGAGACGTCAATCAGTCAATCTTTATACTGTCACACACACACATACACACACACCTTTTCATGACTATTCTAGTTATTTCAGTTATCCCCCCCCCCCTTTTTCTCCTCGTCAAGCGGTTAGTTCGAGTGTGTGTTATAGATTCCATAAAATTGCGGCTACGTTGTGTGTTATATTCACTCGAAATTTTTTTCCATCTGCATTTTCTCTCACTTTTGGCACTCACTGCCTACGACCATCCACCGTATATATAAAACGTTTCCAGGTCGTCGGAAATAACGAAAAAAAAAAAAAAAGTAGAAGAGAAACCTGGAAAAAAAAAGGAATAATACTCAATCTCCATTGGCTCACGTTTTTCCAGTGGCACACACTGCAAAAAAAAAAAAGGAAAAATCCCCGATTTTATTGGCTTTATTTTTTGGCCAGAGAGCAACGACAAAAAAAAAGGACGAAAAAAAAAAAAGACGAGTTTATCGGAGAGATTGAGCGTGGGATGAGGAATATATACGGAAGAAGGCACTGGATGATAGGGGGGGGGGGGGCAAAAAGGGGAGGAGGGTGGGAGGGGGGATTGCAATAGAGAGAGCGTGGATGGACGGTTTGACTTTGCATGAATGCGCAGATGCGGGTGCAACAGCTTGCGTAACGCGCTCTATGGACGTGCAAAGAGTAAAAGAGAAAAGGAGCTGGTGATGCCGCCTGCACACACTGCCATATTGCCTCCTGTCAATCACAAAACGTACCACTCGTCTCGCCTCTGTCCACCTCGTTCTCATCCCCTCCTCCCCTTTTTCCACCCCCTCGTGCACAATTCGTTCTGTATCTTTTTGTGCCCTCTGATGCCTCCTTTTTCCCCGGGCATCTATATATACATATATATATATATTCACAGATCACGCATAGCTCTCCAAAGAGAGTCACAAAAAAAGAGTCAAAGAAAAAAAGAAGAAAACAACTGCAGAAATGGCCTCCCAGAACACAAGCTGGTCATGGAATATTCGACTAAAGCCAATATATATATATATATCGAGTGTATGTCAACAATCGAGTAGAAAATTATTGGCCCCAGTTGTACACCAACATATCGCCAACCTTATAAAAGATCCACACACAAATACACATTGGGTTTAAATTTAAACTGTGAGGGGCCCTCTAACAGTTATACAAAAGGGATCTTACGTATCGACGATCGTTTGTTTTGCTGGAACGTTTAGCCAATTGCCGCAACACACAAAGGCCCTTCCTCAAGAGGCAGAAAGGGAAGTGAGCAGAGGGGGATGCTTGTACTGTTCGTAGAGTAATGGCCGCCATCCTCTCCAACCCTCCTGGTGTTTCTCTGTCTCTCTCTCTTTCTCTCTTTTAGCGGATATAGACAGACAGAGACATACACACAAACACATACACATGCAGAGACGTAGATAGAGGTAACCTCAGTAAAGCGAATCAGAGAGGTACGATGGGGATATACGACACGACTCTAGCTACCGATATACAACAATATATATATATATATGTGCAAAGGACTGTGTCGGGTATTTTGCACACTCTGGAGTGTTCAAGCTCTGGAGTGTGTATATACAGATAGCGTAGATATGGGCGGATAAATCCAAGTAGGAAAGCAGGCACTACTGCGTTCGAGAATCGGGGATTTATTCGGAAACTATTGCACGGGCATTGGGCGAAGGGGTAAAAAGGTATATGCAGTCCGCCGAAGAGGTCTAAATGCTTCTCTCTCTCTCTCCCTCTATCCCTCCTCTTCCACACCCTTCCCATTATATCTCTCGGAAAACCTTCTAAACAGCTCGAAAATGCTCCAGCGTAATATATTACGGACTCGCACGTTTGCTTGGCTTTTCTCTGCGTGTATGGACGTAAGCGATAGGGTGGTAAAAGGAGAAAGAGATTGGTTGTATTAGTGTATCTGTATAAAGCCCTCCCTCTTCCTTCCTCCCGACATTGGGAAGAGAATTCGAATCCACGCTTTGGATGCCTTGACTGCTTCTGCTGCTGCTTACTAAGAGAAGTACACACGGGTGCCGTATTTATCCGGTGTGGCGCATGCCTTTACCAACCACACGGACGCCCAAGGGAGCCCAGCCGTAAAGCTGCCAGCGCAAAGTATTGCATAAATAAGTGGCGGTGGCGAAATATTCATGGCTGGTACCCCCTTACTACCTCTCTTCACATCCCTCACCACCTTTTCCTTCTCTCACTCACTCTCTTCCTCTGTGTTTCTCCACGTGCAGTGCTGGAGAGAGAGAGCTTTCTCTTCTAACGTTGGAGAAAGCACCATCGGTTTGTGAGAATAGGGAAAGGTGAAGGTATGGGGATATATCCGAAAAGGGGAGAGAGAGAGATACGGGAGGGATACGAGACGATTTTCCCTCCTCTCTTGATATCCTCTCCTACGCCGAGGGAAACCTTCGCATATACTGCGAGGAGAGAGAGAGACCCTCTTACTCTGGCAAACGGGGAAAAGCGCAGATCTATTCATGAGCGTCTCTATCAGTGCTGCTACCAGATAAATTTAAGCCCAACGCCACGCGGACGACACTGAACCGCAGCCTCCTCCTTCTTCTTCTTCTGTACCTCTCAAACTCCACTGGAGACTGATCGTAAATTCAAGAGGGATAGGTTTACCCACACTTCACTACTGTACACAATCTGATCACGGCGATTTTTTTCAGCTTATTTTGTTTTTTTCTTCTTTTTTTTTGTTCGGTTGCACTGGAAAGTGATAGATTTTTCTGATAAATTAAGGATATCGGAGTAATAGATCCAAATGATCTACTTTTAGTTTTTTTCTTCTAAGTTATCTTAAATATTCTAACTATTCCGATTTTGTAATACATTCTACTGATATAGAGTACCTTGTTACGACTTTTACGTCCTCTAAATGATCAAGTTTGGTCATTTTCCCGTCAACATCGGCATTCCAAAACATTATCGGGCATCAGTCCTAAGACCTCACTCAATCATTCAATCGGTAGGAGCAATGTCCATGATAGTAAATTGTTATTGAATAATATTATAAATATCCAATATTGTTCCGGATTTGACGCACGCTGTCCCAGCATCTAGGACTGGGATTGGAGGATCCTCGGATTTTAAATACCAATATGGCCGCCATTGATAGTTTTATGTAACTAGTGCCGTCGGCGGCCGCAAGCGGCCACCTCCGTTGATTAGTGTGGATTTCTATTTTTTATTTTGAATTTTAATGATACCTCCGTATACTTAGCAGATCGAGAAATTATTTTCAATTCTAACTAATCCTTAAACATTCCGGAATAGTTTAGGGAAGTTTAGGAAAGCATTTTTATAATTTGGAAGAGAGTCATTAATTTATTATTAATTCACACTTTTTTTATGTATAGATAGCAGAAATAGCTATCAGAGATAGCAGAATTTAGGATTAGTTAGAATTCAGGCTCAGCCAGGCTATATAATCAAAAATAGCAATCTATAAATGCTTTCCTCAACTTCCCTCAACTATTCCCAAACGTTGAGGATTAGTTAGAATTCAGGCTCAGCCAGGCTATATAATCAAAAGTAGCAATCTATAAATGCTTTCCTCAACTTCCCTCAACTATTCCCAAACGTTTAGGATTAGTTAGGATTCAGGCTCAGCCAGGCTATATAATCAAAAATAGCAATCTATAAATGCTTTCCTCAACTTCCCTCAACTATTCCCAAACGTTTAGGATTAGTTAGAATTCAGGCTCAGCCAGGCTCAGCCCGAATTCTAACTAATCCTAAATGTTTGGGAATAGTTTAGGGAAGTTTAGGAAAGCATTTATAAATTGCTATTTTTGTTTTATATGGATTTTCTTACACTTGGAGGCTCGAGACATAATTTTCATTTTAATTAAATAATTATTCATTCTTCAAGGATGAAATTGATTTTCTTAATATCCCCAAATGACTTCCAAATAAATGAAAATAATTTCAATTTTTTTAAAATTTATTTCTGCTATCTATACATATAAAAAGTTTTAATTAATAATAAATTAATGGCTCTTCCCCAAATTATAAAAATACTTTCCTAAACTTCCCTAAACTATCCCCAAACGTTTAGCATTAGTTAAAATTGAAAATAATTTTTCTATCTGCTAAGTATGATGACTAAATAATTCAAAAAAATTAGTTTCCGTAATGTCCACCAGAATTCGCTTTTGTTGATTCGAGTTCAACTTTTTTCATTTTCGAGTTCGATTATCTTCAATTCGAGATGAAATCCGCCATGTTCGATTGTCAAATGCCCTGTCCTTTTTATAATAGGATTTATGTAATTAATTTGATTAATCGTCGCTATTTGTCCGGTAACAGGCATTTTTTATGATTTGAAAAATTGATAGACATTCTGACGAACAAGAATATATATGATTATATAAGGAAAAAATAGGTCTGTAACCATGAATTTTTTCCGGTAACATGGTGTTAAGGAAATTTCCAAAAAATCTCTTTTTGATCCATCAGAAAGTGACTAAAATTGAAAAGAAGGACAGATCATTCGGAATTACTTGGATATTCTTAAATCAATAGTATATCATTAAATTAATGGGATAGACATTGACCAGAATGACACGAGATGTTGGGGTGGGAAAAAGACGATAGAAGAAAATGGGTAATTAATCTCCTGCGTCTTCACTGACTCCTTGTTGAAGAGTTATTGATGAGGATTCAACTGGATTCTCTTCTCCATCAGCCCTCTCTCTAGATTCTTTTCCACAATACTGAACCTAACACGGACTCTGGTAGATTCCATTGGGCATTCCACATTTCCTTTGCCAATTCGCCGATTTCTCCCTCCTTCCTGTTGTGTCTTGTGTGTCAGGACACACAAACCGAAGCTTCCCAAAGGCTCCAGAAGAATAAAACTTTCATCGTCCAAAAAGTTTTACTCTCATTTCTCTCCTCAGACTCGTCAGTACCACTCGTTTCTCTTCATCCGCAGCCTTTAAGCCAGTGGTTGAAAGAAAGAAAGAAAGGAAAAAAAAACAACATATATATTATATAGTGGGAGTTTACGCACTTTTTGTTGGTGAAATGCCATTAATATCCGTTGTAGCAACGCCTCTGCGCAATTTGTCAACATCTGATATGTAATTTTCCAACCCCTTTTTGTCTCCAGGAGATCCTCCCCCTCCTCCTCCCCCTTCCCCTCCTCCTCCTTTTCCTCACACTGCTCAGACACATGCCAAAAAACTTTGCGATTTCATTAATTGAAGACAGAAACGAGGTAAAAAAAAAGACATTACACAGAGAAAAATGTTTTCTTAATTTAAGAATGTGCAGTCACTTAATTTAAGAATGTGCAGGTCACTTAAATTAAGTGACTCTTCTCACTAAAATCAAGTGACTTTTTCATTCTTAATTTAAGAAAGTAAAACTCACTTAAATCATCAAGTGCGTTTTCTCACCTAAATCAAGTGACTTTTCTCACTTAAATCAAGTGACTTTTTCTTTCTCAATTTAAGAAAGTAAAACACACTTAAATTAAGTGACTTTTCTCACTTAAATAAAGTGACTTTTCTCACTTAAATTAAGTGATTTTTTCTTTCTTAATTTAAGAAAGTAAAAGTCACTTAAATTAAGTGACTTTTCTCACTTAAATCAAGTGATTTTTTCTTTCTTAATTTAAGTGACCTGCACATTCTTAGATTAAGTGAGTTTTCTCACTTAAATCAAGTGACTTTTTCTTTCTTAATTTAAGTGACCTGCACATTCTTAAATTAAGTGACTTTTCTCACTTAAATCAAGTGAGTTTTCTTACTTAAATCAAGTGACTTTTTCTCTCTTAATTTAAGTGACCTGCACATTCTTAAATTAAGTGACTTTTCTCACTTAAATCAAGTGAGTTTTCTCACTTCAATCAAGTGACTTTTGCCTTCTTAATTTAAGTGACCTGCACATTCTTAAATTAAGTGACTGGACATTCTTAAATTAAGTGACCGGACATTCTTAAATTAAAAAAACATTTTTTTCTGTGTATACAAAACACAGGTCAGATCCATTCGTCGACGTCGACGTCAAAAAGAGTAAACATATAATATTCCATGCAGAAGGAACTTGATATAAACGTAGTAGCCAAGGCTGGATGAAGATAATAGACGGTTGGCCGGTCACTGGGGTGCCGTTAATCATCGGGGATGAGGCAGGATGATACACACACACATAGTAGATGTGGCAGTGGTGTGAACCACAGGGATGTGATCCTGTGTGACGTTGGGATGAGATGGTATGGTTATGCGTTGAACGGTCAGGCGCTGACTGGCGAGGGAAACGGAAGTGACCGCACATAGACAAGGGGTATTTTCCAGCCCCTCCACCCCCCTCTACTCCCGCACATAGCTTCCCAAAGGGGGAAGGAAAGCCCCTGTGACTTGAACTACTGTAGCTTTAAACTAGTGTTGAAACTCTCGTTCAACTAAAAGATGTGCAATTAAATCAATTGACATAACGTGTTGATACAAGCGATATTGAATTCACCGGGAGTCTCCGCCCGTTTAACAAGACGATAATACAATAAGAAAAGTCACGAGGAGAGAAAGGGGGTGGGGGGGCACAAGTGAAAAGCAAGCTGACTCCTTTCAGTACCGAGGGCCTCTCTGCATGTGTATTACATATATACATATATATATAGTATAATACCAACAGCCGCATAAAACACAGCTGCCGCCTTGCAATCAACACCTCCGGGTCTCGACCCCGGGGTATTCCCAGAAGCGAATAATTTCATTCATACAACGCGGCACCAAACACGGCCCTCTGTATGCTCCGTATGGCACGACTGTTATTGTTACTGCCAAATAACTACGATACACACCAACAACCCTCCCACCTCTTCTCAACAACCGGATACTTGTACGGCACGTTTCTACCTTCGAAAAATGTTTAACGTTAGAAAGGAAATAAAAAAAAAGAGGCAAACTTTTTTTTTTAAAGGATTTTTTTCATTCCACGGGGAGACATTAGTAATGAAACTCTCTGAGACTATCTGAGACACTACTATGCCTCCTGCAAATACGAGGTATGTTATATAAGTCTTGGGGTATTATTGCCCCCACGGTGAGGGCCATGAACCAGTGAGCAAAACACTTGTCGCCATGAAACTCAGAGACTTGCAAAATGGTGGTGGTATGTGTGTGTCTCTGCCCCTGCGAGGGCACTAATTTCATTGGGAAAAGTTGTCGCTTGAATAATTAAAACACGCTGAAAACACGCGAGCCATCTCTTCTTCTTATCCTCTGACTTCTTTTTTTTCTTTGCTTTTTTCCTTTTTTTTTGTCGTTGATTTGCATAAGAAGTCGGATAGAAGTCCATGGAGAGTCTCGACGTATCCACTGGGAGTAGACCGAGTTTGAAATTAGCAGTCTTAAATTCACAAACTTTTTATAAACAAAAATCATTTGCAAACACACACACACACACACACATTTCATACGGAGCAAAAGGCAAAAAAAGAAGGTATTAATAATGAAACAAAAAAAAAAGAGAGAATTGCCTGTGGAGGGATGGGCCGGGGGGAGGAGGATTAGCACTTGAAAATTGTTCTGTACAGATACATTGCATAAATATGTAACAATACACCCAAATACATTAAAATGTGCATGTGTGTGTAGTGTATATTGGCTGAAAATGGATTGAGGATTATTTGGTGTTGGCATTTGTAAAACGAGGTCGAACTCGCGCATTGTGGTAGTCCAGATAGTTTATATATACTATATAAACCAATACCCAGAATACTGACATACAATACGATACATTCCAAAATAATCCCACTACCCCCCCCCCCCCCCCCCCCCCCCCTCCCCCAAAACCTCCTATTCACGTTTGATGGATTAACAACAGTTGTTATTCTAAAACGTTCGATATTTCCAAAATGAATGTAAAATTAAATTGTGTTCATTGTTTGTTACGATAATTGGCCATCTGCTGTTTGTGTGTGTGTGTGTGTGACACTTTCCACTTATGAACATTTCGTACTTCATACAGTTCTGAATGGGATGAAAACACACAAAAGTCTCTATCTTCCCTCAAAACCACTATTCGATAGTTACCCCATTTTGGAAAGAGATATCTTTTCTGTCTGTTAGTTTGGTATCAAAATTGGACATAAATGATAATCTATGGAATCGACTAGAATGGCAGGAAACACGACAAACGACTTTACGCCTGTGGTCAAATTCTCTGCCCCATTTATAAATGGTCCAGTATTTTCAATGATTTTTCCATGGACACAAAGTGTCATTGATCCCATCGATGCACTTCGACTGCCGTCAATTTAACGGAGGGATAGTCAATCAGATAAGCCACGAAATAAGCGAACTGTTAAATTTTCCAGAAGCTCTGACTGACTCGCCCTCTAACAGTTGGAGATTGACTGCTTTTCTTTTTTTTTTTTTTTTTAATTGCATTGGATTTTCTTCGAAGCCAATTATCGATAGAGGACACACGTACAACAATGACTCAGACTACTGTACTCGTCATCAACGTTAATACACAGAGAAAGAGACAGAGAGAGAAAAAGAGCTTAGGAGTCTCTCAGAGGCATTGTTTGCCACGTAGAGACTATTTCAGAAGCGGACTTATACGGTTACCATTAGATAATGAGAGCAGCACGATCGTTAAGGGGCTAATGATATTCATGTAAATGTAGTAGAGTGAGAGAGAAGAGTGGTAGTATAAAGGTACACACACACACACATATTTTAGAACTTCGTGTGAGGCATTTATAACCATTTAAAGACACATTCCCATGAGGCAGATTGATTAGCTTATCTAGAAGTTATACACGTGAATAACTCAAGTCTTGGTATTTAAGTTGTTTTTTTTTTATTTTAATTTTTTGAAAAAAATATAGTAGGTTAGTTTGGAGAAAGAAGTCTGAGGTATTTCTGGCTGATTAACTCACGTATACTTGGGACTATTTAATTATTAATACAGTGAATTGAAAAAAAAAGCCAAGAGTTTCACGTGTCACAGGAGCATTTCAAGTACCTTGAAATGTACGCCTCAACACCATCACGCTCCTTTTTTTTTTTTTTTTTTTTGCTTTTTCTTTGCTTTTTTCTCTCTTTTGCCACATTATAACACAGAGTGGCTTTTATTGAATCAAGAAAACAAGGCTCGCGTGCACACTGATATATAGTAAACGTGTATAATACTCAAAGTCCATTATTTGACTTGGGTTTAAACACGTTGGAGATCCTCTAACGATGACTGGTGGCTCTCTTGGCCACTTGGCTTTACCACTTCCATCTACCTCTTCTCTCACTCCTCCTCTCTTCTATACCATGACATGCAATTCTCCCTCGTGCCACTATCTGCAATTTCTTTTACGAGTCTTCAACACGACAAGTTGAAAATTCCCCCCTCTTCTTCCTCTCTCCTTCTTCGTCCTTATATCCAACTTCTTGGGCTTCATGCCTACGCGTTCTGTTATCCAACACATTTCATACTACGTGTATTAAAGTTTAAGTTCACCAGGAAATTTCATGATGATGAGAGAAAACATGTTGAAACAATTTTTAGTGTTGTTTAGCTTGTGTTTTCTCCGGCTAATACTTTTTTATTTTTACTAGATTATGACGCGCAGTTTGCAAATTGTTACTTTGAAGATTTATGATCATGACAAAAATTTTCGATTATTTTCATTATTTTTTACGTTCTTTTAAATCTTGAAAAATTTGACAAAATGTCAAAAATGCTGAAAATTTTTCAATTTTCAATTAATTTCTTGTTTCTAGGGCTTATTTCATTCCTCATTACATTCTCCACAGATTCACTGAATCAGATTTGAATATTTCATCTCGTATAAATTGTTATTAACGATTTTATACAAAAAATTAACTCTTTTCACGATTGTACCTTCCAATCATCCAGAAAAAAGATTTCAAAAATGGAGGGGGGGGGGGGGGGGAAGCGTTAACAAGATGGTTGAATCAGCCGTTCTCGTGGCACAGCTTCGCTCATTCTCACATTGACAAATTGTGTTTCTGAAAAAAAAAAAAAGAAAAGAAAAATTAGAAGAATAATAGTTCTTAGATGAAACCTGATGGAGGCTAGTGACCATTTACTGTTCTCCATTAATATCCATTTTCCATTTTGTACGAGAATAAGAGAAATAAAAATAATGTGAAACCGTGTGGCTATCATTTGTCTCGGTCTCACAAGACTCCCACCGTGCATTAATACCAATTGTGTTTCACCACGTTACCTTACTACCATAGAACCAACTGATACCCCCCCCCTCCCCCTCCTCTCTCTCTCACTCTCTCTCTCATCTTTATACTTCCACCCACCTTTCCATTTGCTTTAACATGTTAGCCACTATTGAAGCAACTGGATTCACTTAGCCAACAACTTCCCTGTGTTATTCATTCACGTTTACTCTTTTGTATTTCATAAAGAATCCCCCGCATAACGGTACTGGGAGAAACTCAGGCTGTTTCTCTTGCTGAATAAAATGAAGAAGAAATTGAGGATTACGAATGAGAGGAGAGTGTCAGGAGCTATCAAAATTAAGGTAGTATCCCAGAGTATGGTTGATAAAACAGGAAAAAATGAGGTTTTGTAGGTTAGTTTCCAATTATACAGAGAAAAATGTTTTTTTTTTAATTTAAGAATGTGCAGTCACTTAATTTAAGAATGTGCAGGTCACTTAAATTAAGGAAGAAAAAGTCACTTGATTCAAGTGAGAAGAGTCACTTAATTTAAGTGACTTTTACTTTCTTAAATTAAGAAAGAAAAAGTTACTTGACTTAAGTGAGAAAAGTCACTTGATTCAAGTGAGAAAAGTCACTTGATTTCAGTGAGTTTCACTTTCTTAAATTAAGAAAGAAAACGTCACTTGATTTAAGTGAGAAAAGTCACTTAATTTAAGTGACTTTTACTTTCTTAAATTAAGAAAGAAAAAGTTACTTGATTTAAGTGACAAAACTCACTTGATTTGAGTGAGTTTTACTTCCGCAAATTAAGAAAGAAAAAGTCACTTGATTTAAGTGAGAAAAGTCACTTAATTTAAGTGACTTTTACTTTCTTAAACTAAGAAAGGAAAAGTTACTTGATTTAAGTGGGAAAAGTCACTTAATTTAAGTGACCTGCACATTCTTAAATTAAGTGACTGCACATTCTTAAGTTAAGAAAACCGTTTTTCTTTGTGTGATTGCTGTTAATCCGGGAAAATGTGCTGTAATTTACCCGAAAAAGTGATTAAACTATTCGAAAATCATATTTTCAGCTTGTGAATATAATTCCTTTCTTCTCGAATTTTTTTTTACATTAATCTCCTATCACATGCATGAGATAGAGAGAGAGAGGCAAATAGTTACGACTACCTTCTAATTGAAATTTCTCAATAACTATACGGTGAATTGAATATTTTTTCCTTCTATTATTTAGTTAGAATGCTGTTCTCTTTGCCAATAGTTTTTAAATAATGGGTCAATCCTGTAGTTCTTTAGTAATTTCGTTATTTCTGTCCGATTAAGGGCGTTTCATCCCCGCAACCGCTATTTTCAGTAACTTTGATAATTCATATCTCATAAACTACACGTACAAAAATTATGAAAAAATTCAGAAAAATGTAAAAAAATATCATTTTCGATAAGTCATCAAAAAAATAAGGAGTTAAATCATAGTTCAGGTGAATGGTATTTATTTATCCCAGCTCCCCGGGCTTTTCCTCTCGCTTATTATGATGAATGCACTAATGCATTAAGCTCGATGGATCTCCACTGTGTGCCTGTGGTAATTAATTATCGAATCCAAGCCCCGGTGGCTTCGATAGATCATCCCTAACTCGTTTTTTTTTTCTCATCCTCTCACTCATACTCTCTTCCTATTTCTGGTCTTGAACGACCACGCCACAGATCGGCTGCAGATCAACGACAGCGGGTCTCGACATTTTCATTGTTGTCCTCCCCACCACCACATTACCAAAAAAAAAGTCAATCTTATTTATGGCTATATTAATCCTTAAATAGTATCTAATGTCATACCATACGCAACATCCCCCGTATCTACCAGTACTCTACATGTCAATGGAGATCCAACACTTTTTTTTCCTGCATATATCTCTATCTCTCTTTCTCTTTTCAAACGAGTATCTGTTGTCTGTGTCTGTGTGTGTCTCTGTTTGTGTTTTGTAAAAGTTCCTATTGTCATATAGGTTATTCATACGTATGTTTTTGTGAACGGTTTTGGCATTGCCAGAACGCGTTAGCCGTATCCACTACGGTACAAACTACGGTGTCGAGTTACCGGATGGTACGCCACGGGGTGTCCGTGACTTATACCCCCAGTGATATGCACTCGCGCCAACACTACGTTCATCCAAATACTCACCCCACACATTCTATCCTCATTTTTCCTAACAAAGATTCTTTTTCAAAATAGTTGTATTTTTTGATTGAAAAAGTAGATTTTCATTGAATTCAAACAGTATAATTTACAAGTTGTAGCGAAATTCTCTTACAAACTACAATACCGTATTCTATTAAGGATGTTAGGGCGAGGTGATCGGACATAACCTTAATTTTTTGTATAAAATCGTAAATAACAACGTATACATGATAAATGACTCAGAAATCATTTTCCTAATGTTTGAAGAATGTAATGAGGAACAAAATGAACAGTAGAAACGAAAAATCTATTGAAAATTGAAAAATTGACTGCATTTTTTACATATTTCGAATTTTTCAAGATTCTAAAAATGTAAATAATGCACACAGAAAACACTGAGCGTAGAAGACGCGCAGAAGTGCGTAATCACTGCACATGTGTGCGTACTTCACGTTCTTACAATCGAACGTGATCTACGCACACTCGGTGCGTGATGTACGCACACGTGTGCGTGATGTACGCACTCTTTTTGCGTAATCTACGCACACTTGTGCGTGATCTACGCACACTTGTGCGTGATCTGCGCACACTTGTGCGTGATCTGCGCACACTTGTGCGTGATCTACGCACACTTGTGCGTGATCTGCGCACACTTGTGCGTGATCTACGCATAGAAGTGCGTGATCTACGCACAGCTGTGCGTGATGTACGCACAGTTGTGCGTGATGTACGCACAGTTGTGCGTGATATCGACACACGGTAAATAAGCGAAATAGACGTTAATATGGGATCAGGAGGGAGTTTTTCCAGTTTTTCGTAAGTATCTCGGTGAATAAGCGAGATAGAGCGAAATAGATATCAATATTGAATCAGGAGAGAGTTTTTTCAGTTTTTCGCTATCATCTCGGTAAATAAGCGAGATAGAGCGAAATGGACGTTAATATGGGATCATCGGGGAGTTTTCCAGTTTTTCGCGATTATCTCGGTGAATAAGCGAGATAGAGCGAAATTGATACCAATATTGAATCAGGAGAGAGTTTCTTCAGTTTTTCGCTATCATCTAAGTAAATAAGCGAGATAGAGCGGAATGGATGTCAATTTGGGAGCAGGAGGGAGTTTTTCCAGTTCTCCGTGATTATCTCGGTGAATAAGCGAGATAGAGCGAAATTGATACCAATATTGAATCAGGAGAGAGTTTCTTCAGTTTTTCGCTATCATCTAAGTAAATAAGCGAGATAGAGCGGAATGGACGTTAAGATGGAAGCAGGAGGGAGTTTTACGTTATTATCTCGATAAATAAGCGAGATAGAGCGAAATGGACGTTAATTTGGGATCAGGAGGGAGTTTTTCTAGTTTTTCGTGATTATCTCGGTGAATAAACGAGATAGAGCGGAATAGATATCGTCGCCTTAAAGTGAAAGGGACGTAAGTGCCATTCTTCCCGATTTTTTTTTCAAAATAACAAAAAGGCGTATCTCCACTAATATTGCTCCAATAGGCTTTCAAAGGCCTTTGACGCAATATTAGTAAAAAAATAAAAAATAATAACACATAGGCGTAAGTACCACTGACTAATAACAAAGGGGCGTAAGTGCTGGAGATACGCCTCTTTGTTTTTAGTGTTTTCATTGAATTTTCTCTAATCATCGGAAAAAAATTAAAAACAAAGAGGCGTAAGTGCCATAGTTTAGATACAAATCGCTAAAAACAAAAAGGCGTAAGTGCCAAAATTCAGATGAGAAAAACTAAAAACAAAAGGGCGTAACTCCGAATATTCTCATGAGATAGAAAAAATTATAAAAACAAAGAGGCGTAAGTGCGGAGATACGTCCTTTTCACATTAACTTCAACAATTATATGACGTTTAAAAAGGAAGTAACAAAAGGGCGTAAGTGTGGAAATACGTCCCTTTCATTTTAAAATTGGTAGTTACGCCACTTTGTTATTTCAATTTTCAATTATCCAAATAATGTTCCAGAGGCCATAAAAAACATTTTGGAGTGATAAGTGGACATACGCCCCTTTCACACCAGAATTTCGTGTTTTTGGCACTTACACCCCATTCACTCTAAGGCGACGATATCAATATTGAATCAGGAGAGAGTTTTTTCAGTTTTTCGCTATCATCTCGGTAAATAAGCGAGATAGAGCGAAATGGACGTTAATATGGGATCATCGGGAAGTTTATCCAGTTTCTCGCGATTATCTCGGCGAATAAGCGAGATAGAGCGGAATGGACGTTGATATGAGAGCAGGAGGGAGTTTTTCCAGTTTTACGTGATTATCTCGATGAATAAGCGATATAGAGTGGAATGGACGTTAATTTGGGAGCAGGAGGGAGTTTGTCCAGTTTTTCGTGATTATTTCGGTGAATAAGCGAGATTGAGCCAAATGGACGTTAATTTGGGATCAGGAGGGAGTTTGTCCAGCTTATCGCGATTATCTCGCTGAATAAGCGAGATAGAGCGAAATGGACGTCAATATGAGATCACCAGGGAGCTCTTTCAGTTTTTCGTCATTCTCTTAGTGAATAAGCGAGATACAGCGAAGTGCACGTTAATTTGGGATCAAGAGGACATTATTTCATGTGAAAACTTCCTCATAATTCCATATGTCTGCTTCGCTCTATCTCGCTTATTCACCAATATAGTCGCGAAAAAGTGAAAAGACTCCCTCCTGATACTAAATTAACGTCCATTTCGCCTTCTCTCGCTTATTCACCGAGATAATCACGAAAAACTAACAGAGCTCCCTGGTGTTCTCATATTGACGTCCATTTCGCTCTATCTCACTTATTCACCGAGATAATCGCGATAAGCTGGACAAATTCCCGCCTGATCCAAAATTAACGTCCATTTCGCTCTATTTCGCTTATTCATAGAGATAATCACGTAAAACTCCCTCGTGCTTCCATGTTAACGACCATTCCGCTCTATCTCGCTTATTCACCGAGATAATCGCGAAAAACTGGAAAAACTCCCCGATGACCCATATTAATGTCCATTTCGCTCCATCTCGCTTATTTACTTAGATGATAGCGAAAAACTGAAGAAACTCTCTCCTGATTCAATATTGGTATCAATTTCGCTCTATCTCGCTTATTTACCGAGATGATAGCGAAAAACTGAAAAAACTCTCTCCTGATTCAATATTGATATCTATTTCGCTCTATCTCGCTTATTCACCGAGATACTTACGAAAAACTGGAAAAACTCCCTCCTGATCCCATATTAACGTCTATTTCGCTTTATTTCGCTTATTTACCGTGTGTCGATATCACGCACAACTGTGCGCACATCACGCACAACTGTGCGTACATCACGCACAGCTGTGCGTACATCACGCACAGCTGTGCGGACATCACGCACAGCTGTGCGTAGATCACGCACTTCTGTGCGTACATCACGCACTTCTGTGCGTAGATCACGCACTTCTGTGCGTAGATCACGCACTTCTGTGCGTAGATCACGCACAAGTGTGCGCAGATCACGCACAAGTGTGCGTAGATCACGCACAAGTGTGCGCAGATCACGCACAAGTGTGCGTAGATCACGCACCAGTGTGCGTAGATTACGCAAAAAGAGTGCGTACATCACGCACACGTGTGCGTACATCACGCACACGTGTGCGTACATCACGCACCGAGTGTGCGTAGATCACGTTCGATTGTAAGAACGTGAAGTACGCACACATGTGCAGTGATTACGCACTTCTGCGCGTCTTCTACGCTCAGTGTTTTCTGTGTGTGCAGCCAATTTTTCAATTTTCAATCAATTTTTCGTTTCTACGGCTCATTTCTTTCCTCATGACATCTTTCAAACATTCGGAAAATGCTGTTTGAGACATTTATTGTGTATACATTGTTATTTACGAATTTATCCAAAAAATTAAGGTTATGTCCAACCAACTCGTCCTAACATCCTTAAAACTATCCTACGTCACATCTGTCGATCTCGATAGTTGACTTTATTTTTAATTTTAATTTGTGCTGTCTTCATCTACTAATTCTTCATCAAAATCAAAATTATCTGTATCTATAACAAAAACAGTGAAATTAGAATTTTGAAATGGAAAAAAAATCATTCAATATTGCAATGACCCAATCATTTCCTTAATTTAATAATCCACGCGCCGTTTAATGGAATAATTTTATGTTTTGCAAAACGATTTCACGTAAATGTGAAAAGGTCACATGTGAACAATAAAAATGATTAATTCAGAAGCATTTCCTACGACAATGTTGCAGTGACATAGTTTCTTTCGTATTCGATTCAATTAATTTACATTCTTTTGAATGCACTAAATTCTACAAACTTCAAGAAAATGACTGTATGCATAAAAAAAAAAAATACACCTCTATTTTCATTGAATTATTCACAAATGATATTTAGATTGTTCTGATTACACGCTGAGTTTTCTGGGTGGCTTTATATTGAGGTGTCACAACCAAAAAGGGCACCATCCAACAACAACGTGTGAACCAACCGAGCCGTACCTAATGAATGGCCATCCTCTTCTTCGTTCTTTATTCCCCCTCTTATTTTTTTTTTTTTTTATCATCATGCCCCATGAAAAATTATAGCACTGTGTGCCATTGAGTTCTATAACACACAGACACTAGATTTCACAGCATCTTCGCATAACAAACGTTCTGTGAAAGACAGAAAGAGTCAAAAGGAAGAGTCTCGACCCACTGGCGTGCGCGATGGTGTCCCGCGGTGATGCCAGCTGCTTCCCATATATATATCTATATATATATGTATATGTTTATATGAAGAGACGGACCCCATGGAGGCATTAACTTACGGAAGGAATCCAACAGTGTATACAGATAAATTTGGTGTTTTGTATTTGTCTGTGTGTGTATGTGTGTGTGGATGTACCGAGTAACGCATCACCGTGACACCAAGCTTATGAAGATGTTGCTAATCGCATCCGCATCCCCATTGTATTCCCATACCTTTTTTTCCATCCATTCGCCTCTTTTTTTATCCCCCTTATTCACATAGGTACAAAAATGTTTGCACATTAGTCTTAATAAAAGTGAAGAGAAAATAGCGAATTAAAAGTAATGATTTGTAGAAAATATTTTGACCCCTGTTGTTTTGCCATCAAATTTCCCTTCCCTACCTCAAACTCGTGTTCTCATAGCGTTATCCCTATTGGGAAATGATGGCCCATTACCGTAGCCTAATGTTTCATCTGTTAGAACGTTGAACGGTTAAATCCTCCTCTTATTCTCCACATACTGGCTTTCATCCTTACAATGTATCATTTATTATCATCCCATACCACTTTGGACCATCACTACACTACATAACAACACTAAATTGCCCAGTGCTTAGGTTCTGCGCTACCGAATAGCATCCATTCAAACATTGAGAATCCAAAAAAAAAAAAAAATCCCAGAAGATTCAGATGGTAAAAAAAAAAACGGTAAAGGATTCATGGCTTTGAAAAGTAAATCATGTATACGAATGCCCTGTAATCAAATAAAAGGGAGAACATTGTGTTGGTTAAACTAGACGAGAGTCAGCTAGCTCAGCAGTGAGATTCTGAATCCGCCCGTTCCTTGTACCTAGACACACCCACACCGTAACCCAAACTGAAACTCTCCTGTTCCTATTTTCGCGTATTCTACTACCACAATTTCTCTGTGTGTGTGGATTTTTATTTCAATGGATTGTGTATAGTGTGTTGTTGAAAATTGCCTATACTCGAGGCCCCCATTGACAATGGGAGGGGAAGGGGGAGGAAAAAAAAGAGAGGGATGAGGGAGAAGTGAAAATTGTGTTTAACTTTTTCCGTTAATATCGCACGAGTTGGACATACACTGGTGGTGTGTCTCAGAGGGATACACGTATGTGACACGTAGGTGAAGGAAGAAAGAATAGTAAAAAAAAAAAGAGGGAATGGAAAAGATAAAAGGGAATGAGATAGAGGAGGTTGAAGGTCCACTCTACTCACTGCTCGTCTAGTTGACAAATGTCCTGCGCATCCCCTGGGTCATCCCCCAGGTCCACTACTCCCTCTCCTCTCTCTGTCTATATCTCTTCACCATGAAAACTCCACAAGCTCACACTCTCTTCTCCCAAGTGTTTGGCTTGTATATACTATCCACTGGCGTAATCCCGAGGTGGTGAACCCCTCTTTGACACGGCGAGAGGTATTCAATTACCTCCTGACGGACGTTGGACCTCTTTTCATTGGATATATAACACACAGTCTCATTCTCCAACATCGTCTTTTCTACTCTTCCTGGCTATCCTCATTGGATACATCTCTCTGCTCTCCCATGAGAATTCACCACACAGTGGTGACTCCCGACAATACAACCAGAGAAAAATCACTTTTTAGTTTTTTCTTTTGTTTATTTATCTCTTTGGCTTCTTTTTAGTTTACTTATATAGAGTTTCTTTGGAGGAACTGAGTGGAGATGCGGGATAACGGTAATTTTTGAAACGCGTCAGGTCGGTGGTAAATTGACCATTTTCTGATCGTATCTGAACTGATCTTTCATTTCCGTTGCAAAATGACCGTCATCTTTTTTGGAGCGTCATTAATACAATATGGGATCTAAAATCCATCTATATAGGTGCAAAATGACCGTAATTTCTTCAGACTGTCAGTATTAAAATTATGTGATCAGGAATCCATCAATATAGTTGCAAAGTTACCGTAATTTTGAGACCCAGTCATTTTATGTCATTTTTCTGATTTTCTTTCGTTTCTATAGAACGAAAATATATTTTCGACAAGGAAAGGATGAATGAAACCTGTATTAACGAAATTTCTTTATCAAGTCTTACATACTGATTTACGTACTGAAGAGGTAAAACAAGACAAATCGATTCATCTTCATGATCATTCTTAATGAAGTATCTCTGAAACTGAGCAAGATAGCGAAATTTGAGCAAGATACGACATCCATGAGAATCAAAATATTTGATAATTTATTGAATGGGAAAAATAGATTGTCGAATTATGAAAATCTATTTAAATGAAAACTGACTGTAATAAGAGGAATTAGTCAGCGACACTTGGTCATTTTTTTTTACCAAAACGGTCAGTAATTATCATTTGGTCAGTTACCAGTAAATTGACTGTCAACTGACCGGTCATTCCTTTCGTTGCATCTCTAACCCCAAACATGTGGAAGATATATGAAGTATTTTTGTTTGTGTCTACCAAATCTCGAGTTAATAAAAACTTGAGGATATCAATAATGTCATATGAAAAGACCACTCAGTGAAAAGATGTTTGTGATTATTCATACGTGCTTGAAACTTCAGAGACGTGTGAAATAGCCAGACAAATCAATTAGTTTATTTCTGGAGGATATCATATTTTATATAAATGTTTTTCCAATAATTCAGTAGACATCTGCGTATGAAAATTCATAGTTCTGGAAATAAATTATCGGATAAATGCTGAATTTTGTTCGTGTTCTATTCTAGACTGCGTTGGGGCTTTTTGGACTGAATAAAATGCTGGGGAAACTTACAAGAATCGTGAACACTGGTATACGGTGGTAAAAAAAAAGAAGTCTCTTCTTTTCTGGTTTGGAGACCGAGAGCAAAAAAAAAAAAAGAAAAGGGTGGTAGAAAAGTTTACTGGCCGTGTCGCAGCACAATGGGGGCGCGTCGATAAAAAATGTTTCTCACTCTGGGATAATAAAAGTGCGAATAAGCGAAGGAGACACGTCGGACGTCGACGGAAGTGAAAAAAAATACGAAATATATATATAGATATATATTTGCAGCAGGGCTGCTGTGCCATCGAGTGGGTGGAGATTCGAGAAGGCCTCAACGGATGTTTGAAATATTCTCCCCGTGGCTCTCTTTCACGATGGAAAATCTTTATTGATTTGAAGCCATCGTGAGAGGCGTACATGGATTCGAGGTCACTACAATATATCCTCTTTTTCTCATTCATTTCAGATATAAAAAATAAAAGCAGCACACACAGAGAAAGCTAGCCATGAGTTATGAACTTCTTGTACATAAATCATGCACTATTAGTGCATGAGTGTCTTGGGCATAAAACATGCACTAATAGTAATGTAAATATGCACTATTTGCGCATCAATCATGTAATATTTTGCGTGCATAATTCATGATGATATAGCGCATGATTCATGTTCTTATAAATACATAAAATATGTCAAATTAAATAGGATGAAATATGCTCAAAATAGGCATAAATTACGATGAAAAAAATATCATGACTTACGTTCAATCCATCTAATTGCATTTTAGATCCATAGACACTTTTTACCATATTCCCTCCATTCTATTACTCTATAAATCTCAAACACAAAGATTGTGTCTGAACTATTTCACTCTTCTAGAATGTTTCAATAATTATTCAAAGTCTCGTGCACGTGCTGGCACTTTATAAGTTGACACTGTATATAGGCAACATTATGTACTGAATTGTAAGACTTTCTTTGCACCAAGAAAGAATGAGGGAAGTTCAGAGAGTTTGTGAGCAGTTATTGCCTCTTTCTTATACGATCACGTTAAGTTTTGATGGGAGATTACTGAGTGGAGTGATCGTTTACTTGAAGGGCGTCAAGTTATATGCGGATCGTTACTTCCTAACGTTAGGAGCTGATCGCTTTTGGATGGACTACCAACTGCGTTGGACTCTATATATATATTTTAGGGGAAACTAGGACAAAATGGATATTCTGAGGAAATGGGTGATGATTGAATTTTTCTGACGATTCTATTGAGATGGTGAGGAAATTTCAGACGGAAAACATGTGTCGGAATTGATTTTCATGAATGTTTATGAAGAATCGAGTGTTTTGGTCAAGATTTGAAGGGTACCACTTTCCAATTTTGAAAAAATTGACTTTTTTGGGAATATCTCAAGTTCTATTGGTCTCCAATGACTTTGGTCGTTTCTCAATGAAGGGGAAATGGATTCACGTGTTTTGAAGAGAAAATGATTGATTTTCGATGTATTAATTGATCCTTTCTTGAAAAATCAGTTTTTGTCCAATAAGTACCTCAAAAAACGATAGTTTTTCTTTGGAAATCACATAAATGAATGGCAAATGATCTCATCTTTCATTCAAGATCAACCCCAGAATGCTGGGCCCAATAGAATCGGAGAAATCTTCAAAAAAGTGAAATTTTTCGAATTAGCAAAGGATTAAAGCTTAAATTTTCAGTTAAAAGAGAAGATTTTCAAAAAAAAATAGAAAAAATGAAGCCTGAAACTGGTGCTTTACCGCAAATTTTCTTGCCTTTCCAATGTGATCATCAAAAAGACCCTATCTCAAGAATTTTCAAAGTTTTCCCTTAATTTTCATTGGCCCCTCTATCCATTTCTACCTCACAACTTTATATTCAATCTGAAGTCAGTTGAAGATGAATCCTAAGAAAATTATTAAAACGACAATGGAAAATTATACGAAGAGAAACTCGCTAACTTTTTGAGAATTGTGATTTTGTTTTCACATTGGTGGTGCAGCAAAGAGAGGGATGCTGCGGGGGGGGGGGGGGGGGGGGAGAAGGGATGAGAAAGACCTGAGATAGTAGAAGTAAGGAAGCCGCAAGGGCTGTTTCCATTTATGTAAATAAAAGCGCTACTTGCGCTTCTCTCAGTTGGTTGTAAAGTAACCCAACATACCCTGTAACTTTGACGACGAAAGCGAGTGGCGCTTGGGCTTTTCTGTGTTCCCGTTTTCCCGTTGAATTTATCTTGTCGTGGGTGTCGCGCACAACAACCCACTCCCTCTCCGGTTTCCCTCCTCCTCCCCCCTCCCCTCAGGGCCTCTGGAGAACAAAATTCAGTATCTCTCTCTCTCTCATTTCAAGCAGTTTAAAGTTTTCCACCAGTGCATGGTAAAAGCCTCAGTGCAATGTGAGAATTAAATAAACTCTCATCCCCCCCCCCAGTTATACGAGAGAAAACAAAGCACAACTGGCACAATCACATTTGCCACTGAATGACAAAATTACACATATATATATCCTACATTTACTAGTGTTTAATGTAGAAAATAGAGGGGGGGCGTTCGTATTTAGCCCTTCTCTTCTCTACATCTGGCAGTTCAATTTTCATCAATTAATTAATCACAAGCAACACACGCTAGAAGCTAAATGCTAGTTAATAAGCAAATTGCCAAGTAATAAAGTTAACTAAGATTAGAATATCGAGAGAAAGAGAGGGGGGGGGAGAAATAACACTGTGTAACGTGCAGCATTTATCCCAACCCCTTTTTATAACACCAAGAGACACAGATGTGGCTTACTTAATATATTTTCACAACGCAAAATTTCACTTTCATCGTCTCTCCCCCCCCCATTCTCAGCAGCAAAAGACTCCCAACCACGCCCCAAGACACTATTTTATGCAATTCAACGTTCATTCACTCTAGAAATACGATGCAAATTCTTTAATATGTCCTGATGAAGTTCAACACCCTTCATACATCCGAGAAATGACTCCCCCGAGGGATATATATATATGTATTCAGCGATGATAGTCTTCTCCCTACTCTCCCCCCTTTTTCTGTAGAGACACGGATCATTCGATTTACAGTGCAGTTGACACTCTGAGAAATGGATGTATGCTTCATTATTATAATATTTTAGTGTCTTTGGGCACTCTTGTGTTGCTTGTTGGCACACACACATACACAAACACAAAAACACGAGTGGGTGTAGCATTTTACAATATTCATGCACACACATCCCAAATCCCATTTGTCTCAACGAAATTATTTTTCCTCCACATTATCATCATTATTTCTCAAAAGTATCCAATACACAAACCTATACACACACACACACATATATATATATATACAAACAATGTATGAAACTGGTTATATTCACAATTTCCAGTTGAAGCCATTTGTCCTCAAACTCGTGTCATTGTCGTGGTCATTGTCATCGTTTATTGTCACTGACACTGTTTTACTATCCCTATCTAAGATGATTTATATAGGAGGAATATACGAAGGAGTAGTAGAGTTGCTGAGGACACTTGATTACTTAGTGGTATCTCAGAATGGAAGTTTATTGCTTGTGTGCGTGAAGGTTACACATATATGTAACGTAGTGCAATTAATTAAACCGGTGTTTGGCCACGTCAACGTCCAGGATGTTAAAGGGGGGGAGGGGGGGAAGGGGAAGAAAAGGGGATGGGGTTTAGGAGAGTGTATGGAAACGGATTTACCATGAGGCCAACTAAACCTAGAATACACTGGTCTACTAGATGTAATACCTGAATATATTCCTTCTGGGTATATATATATATATTCTAAAAGGGGGCAAATGCCACTCTGAATCTCATTGCATATGCCATGTTCCGATTATTCTGTTCCAAGTAGTGCTCTCTACGAGTTTCAAAATCCCGAAGATATGATGAATCCTGAAAATTTAATGTGCACATTATTATGATAGAATTTTGGTTTTCGAGAATATTCGATGTTCAACGTCAATCATGATTAAATTTTCTTGAAATAAAATGGCACGAGGTTTTTTCAAGTCAAGTTTGATAAACTTATTTCAAGGAGATTCATTGAATTTTTCATGTATTAGCAAACATTATTTATGAGTGAATTTATAAATGGGCTGTTGAAAAGAGAGACTTCTTTTGTAATTCAAAAAATCCATGAGGAGATAGTGAGAAACGTTATAATATTAACGACGACTGTCAGTCGTTATTTGCACGTGCCATTATTTACACGCGCCATGATGTCAATTACAACAAAACCGTGAATACAGTGGTGTAGGGTTGAAAGAGGGAGGGAGAGAGAGAGAGAGACATCTGAAATACAAAATAGGCATGAGAGAGAGAGATGGGAGAAAAGTGTGTAATACCACGTATACACTCGTGGCTTGTCAAATCGCCATCAGAGGCCATCGAATATCTACCGTACTCACCTCGATCTGCGTGTAACGACAGAGAGGCTCTTATTCCAGGCATAACTGTCCCTTGGTCGTTAATATCCTAACAGCTATCCTAAAATCCAACTGCTGTAGGCACTGACTCCGTGTGGAATAGTTTCGTGATCTGTTCATACGATTAAGGTAGTATCTCAGCGAACTCGAGTACAGTTCACGCCGTATTTTATCGATGCCTTATCAAAAATGATATTTTTTTCTATTTTTCTGAATTTTTTTATAATTTTTGTCCGCATAGTTTATGAGATATGAATTATCAAAGTTACTGAAAGTAGCGGTGGTAGGGATGAAGCGCCCTAAATCGGACGGAAATAACGAAATTACTAAAAAACCACAGGGTTGACCCATTATTTAAAAAGTATTGGCGAAGAGAACAGCATTTTAACTAAATAATAGAAGAAAAAAATATTCAATTCACCGTATAGTTATTGAGAAATTTTAATTAGAAGGTAGTCGTAACTATTTGCCTCTCTCTCTATCTCATGCATGTGATAGGAGATTAATGTATGTAGGTAGTTTAGTGTATTAAAATAAATCATCTTTTACAAAGAGGTATAATTAAGCTTAATTCTAAATTACAAAATTGCGAAAATTACAAAAAGTGTGAACGTTCGTCTTTCGCTCTTTTCATACTGAGAATTCGCTGTTTTGATATAAATATCATTTTTAAAAATATAATTACAAGTTTCACAAATTTAGGGAAAAAGCTCTCAGCTTACAACTTTCGACGCAGTAATAGTAGATAGTTTTAATAGATCTGATGTCCTTAAACTCTATGATTTCTTCTACAGTAATATTACAAGAATCGATAGGAGATTAATGTCAAAAAAATTCGAGAAGAAAGAAATTAAATTCACAAGCTAAAGATATGACTAAGGTGAACGGTGGCTCGTTCGGTAGAGTGTCGGATTGCCAACTCGTAGACCCGGGTTCAAATCCTAGTCTCTGCCGAATGATACAAGCACCACTGTAAAATTATTTACAAGTGCTTTGTCCACAGACACACCATGAACCTCCGTCGCTGATTGGCATAATCTTTGCGTAAAAGATGGCGACGTTAAATAAGTATAAAAAAAAAAAAAAAAAAAAAAAGATATGACTTTCAAATAGTTTAATTCCTATTTCCGGTAAATTAAAGCACATTTTCCTGAATTAACAGCGATTAATTGGAAACTAACCTAAAAATCCTCATTTTTTTGCTCTTTTATCGACCGTAATCTAGTATACTACCTTAAATGAAACCTAAAAGAAGAAAAATAATAAAGAAATAATTTCAATCAGTTATGTAGGTCATATATTTTTTTATGTCAACGATAACAGAAGAAAAAAAAATTGAATCGGGAAAGGGAAGTGTTTACTTAGCCACGAATGATGCAATAAAAACGATAGCTGATTTACGAGGATAGCGTGAGGTGTATAACATTCTCCCCTTATTTTGTCATTCTTTTTTTTTTCCTTTTTTTTTTATGTCCCATTTATTATTATTCTCGAATTTGTGTATTTTCTTAATTCAAATTTATGGAAAATTTCAGTAGATAACAGAGTGAAAAAGTATTTCAACATCACTGACAAGTCTGTATAATCCTACAGTTGTTGAAAGCAACAGTAAGAGGAAAAAAAAAGAAGAAAGAAGGAAAAAAATTGAAATAAAGATAACTGAAGGCTTAGGAGGGGTTGATATCATTGCCATGGGGGCGTTACGGCTGGTTGATTCAACGAAATCAATTTATTCTCCCCTCTTATTTCTTCGGGTGACACCCCTGGCCGTACGAAAAAAATACTCGACAATGAGTGATACCAGAGGAGTCAGGATAAAGAGGGGGGGGGGGGGGGAATGGAAAATAGAAAGAATGAGGAAAAACCAGAAGAACCTTACGGCACTTCTCGTGTATATCTTTATATAGATGTTACGTTTTTACCAACCAGTGGATAAATGAATGTATATAGATGTCCGTTGAATGTGTCAGGGCATTACGGCAATACCAGTGAATGGTATTTTCTACTTGAAAAAAAAAATTAAACGAGAATAGGATACCGTTGAGTTGTCGGATATTTGTCATTTAATGGGGAAGTTTATTCACCACGATTTTCTCCGTTTCAATCAACCCATTTGATCCTCTATTTTCATTATTTTCATTTCTAAAAAAAAAAACACATTGTGAGATTTGGTTGAACTTTAGTAATTGATATGGAAATCTTGTCATGCCTGAATTTCATTGGTTGATGTGAATTCCACGAGTGGCGGAGAATATTCGAAATAACTGAATATTAGGTAGTATCATCGAAATCGAGTATAGTTAACCCCATATTTATTAATGCCGTATGAAAAATGATATTTTTTACATATTTCTGAATTTTTTCATAATTTTTGTCTGCAGACATGTGCAGTTTATGAGATATGAATTATCAAAGCTACTGAAAATAGCGGCGCTGGAGATGAAACATCCTAAATCGGACGGAAATACCGAAATTACTAAAAAACCATAGGGTTGACCCATTATTTAAAAACAATTGGCGAAGAGAACAGCATTTTAACTAAATAATAGAAGAAAAAAATATTCTATTCTCCGTACAGTTATCGAGAAATTTTAATTAGAAGGTAGTAGTAACTATTTGCCTCTCTCTCTTGATCGCTCTCATTTGACCCTATTTAAAAGATCCAAATCAATTTGATCCAGCAAAATTGATCCGCACAAATTTGGTCCTCTCAACAAATAATCCTCATCAAGCATAATCCCATAGAAAAAAAATTGGAAAAAATTGATCAACCGAACATCGTTAATTAATAATTCTTTCATTTTACGAACTCAATGACACCGCCAAATCACTTTTTCTGTACCTTCAGAATGTTTAGAGAACAAGAAACCATCAGGTGTGACTAGCATTCTCTTATTTCTTTGGCTCGAAATAAATTTTAATGGCATCGTACTGGTTGAAAAAAACACAGAGATACTTTATCAACGACAATACTTGTAAAACTGAGTGAAATTCCAGTCAATATCATATGAATACCTCGATTTCACGAAACAATACCACTGAAAACCTTCAATAATTGGTAACCGAAATCGTAAACAAACAAAGTCAAAATGTACTGAGAGGTGATGAATAGAAGAAGAAAATGGAATCAAATAAAAGGTGATGGAATGAAATCAATAACTACCATCAAAATAAAAGAATTCGGGAGAAAACATAATGATAAAGCAAAATAAAAAAAAAATTATTACAGATGAAAATCACTGCTGATTAATGTGAACGCGGATTAATTTTCAGGAGCAATTTCAGGAGGATCAATTGTTATTGGATGAAGTGAGAGGTTACCCTCTCTCTATCTCATACATGTGATAGGGAATTAATGTAAAAAAAATTCGATAAGAAAAAAATTATATTCACAAGCTGAAGATATGACTTTCGAATAGTTTAATCACTTTTTCGGGTTTATTAAAGCACATTTCCCCAAATTATCAGCAATTAATCGAAAATTAACCTACAAATCTTCATTTTCCTCTGTTTTATCGACCATACCCAGAGTACTATCTTAATTTGGAAAAAGTCACAATTCACAACACGCACCCATCATCATCTCCTTCAATTCTAAAAAAGGATAGAAAAATAAATCATTTTAAAACGAAAGGCGAAAGATGCTATTGAATTTTATCATTCGAAATGAGAAGAGAAACGGCTGACCATCGAGTAATCCCTGGAGTAAATAAGGCTCCTAGGGTCAGAAGAATAAAACGAGCATAAGAAAACGAGTTGGAGTAAAAGTTCAGACTAGGAAGGAGGAAAGGGAGGGGAGGGGGGAGGGAGGAGATGAAGCCAATATGGATGGACTCCGGTCAATCCGATTTCACGGACCCTCTATCCTGACGCCGTCAAATATGTTATTGGATCTCACCAATAGAACCCCCCTCAAGACATACAGTTGGAAACTGAAGAAGCTGAGAAAAAGAGAGAGATGAAAAAAAGTACAGATCTTGGGTTGTACTTCGAGTCTTACAGCTTTGGCGGCTGATATCGACGAAAGATAGAGGTCGAGCTGAGAGAGAGAGACAGGGAAAATACAGTTCTTCCTTTTCGTGTATGTACGAAGTAGAGCTGAATGTGTTGGTTATGAAGAAGAAGAGGAAGAGGAGGAAGAAGAAGAAGGAGAAGAGGAAAAAGGAAGCCTGGCCTTGCGACCCGATGGCCTGTCCACCGGAACATTGCTCGGACACGCGGTCGTGCCGCGTCTTCGTGGTGGTCACAAGCTCTGGTGAAGAGAGCAAGAGAGAGACAACAAAACGATGGGAATGAGAAGGGAGGAGATATAAGCCAAGGGAGAAGGGGGAAGAAAAGAGGAGACAATTCCTCCTTTGCTCCTCCATTATTGAGCCCGAGGCGGAGTGGAGATCGGTGTAAGACGTTGAAACCACCGGACATAGCTGACCTCTGAGGGCCTTTACCATTCGCCCACTATTATACTACCATACTATCCCTCTTGCTTTCTAACTCTCCAACACGCTTGTCAAATTGTCATCGACACTCTGCTTTTTTTTTACTCTCAGCTTTGGACATTTGGTTTTTCTTTTAGTTTTTTTCTTTTTTTTTTATGAAGTTGGGATTAATGTTCTGAAGAGAATTGCATGAATTATTGAGGAAGAGATATGTCTATGTGTGAGAAAAAGATGACTTGATACAGAGAAAAGTGATCAAAATGACGGAAGCACTGCTCAACTAGTCTGTCTTATTTCCATTAGCTCGAACGTATTTTTTGGTGGAACGTGCACAAAAAAAAATCCACAATGAAACTTCCTGAAACTGAACTTTTTTGATTGTCACAATATAATATCGTGGTCTTAGGAACAAAGTGGCGTAAGTTTTATGGATAAGCATAGCACTTACGCCCCTTTGTTTCTAAGGTGACTATTATGATGTTCATCAGCTCAATGAGAGCCTATAAAACTTTTCAATACACTGTTAAAAATTTCCGTCTCAATTTTTCCGTCCAAAATCCCGGAAATTTCAAACGAGTCATATTTCTACTGAAATTTCAGATAATTACGTCATTGAAAAATGAACACATCATCGATTTCCAAATAATTTCACGTCTGGATATCAATAAAATTTGTCAATTTCAGCTTAATTGGTTCTTGAAAATTTGGTAAAAATAGGAAAAATTTGAAAAAAATTGGAAATTCATGTCATTTTGATTCTGAATATTCATGTTCAGTTGAAAATTCGAGTAATTTGTAGAATTTTCGCCTCAATTCTACTTAATACTCATAGATTCCTTTGAATTTATCAGTAATTATCGAATTTAATTTGTTTGATCACTGATGTCTGACTATTCTCATCCGTTCAAACATTAGACGCTTCACCCTATAAGAAAGAAGAAATAGTAAGAATAGAATAAATAAATAGTGATATTGTGATTTATGGACTATAAAATTGTATGGGTATTAAATCATGTAATTATATTATGATAAATTCATGGTATTTGATGTTTTTTGAAAACTTCAATGTGAAATATTGTCCTATTGTGGCATATGGCTGATCCAAAAAGCATCAACAATAGCCCATATATTCCTCCCCTCTTATTCTGGCATGCAGTGGAGGGAGGATTTTTTTTTTTTCCTTTTCCATGGACAGCCAAAGGAGCAATGCGCGATTTATTTCTTCTATGGAGAAAGCTGTAAAGCGACTAAATCCGCGTCACCAACCAAAAATAGAGGGTGAAAATAACTGCGAGGAGAGGGGATAAACTGAAAGAGACCCCTTTCTGGATAAGGTGGGCTCAACGACACAACAATGCATCGAAAAAAACCCATTGTAATCTCTCTCTCTCTCTCTCTCTCTCTCTCTCTCTCTCTCTCTCTCTCTTATACACATACGACACCTCTTGTGATCGTCTCTCCTTCATTCACCCAAACCTTATTCTCTACACTATAATCCGATTAGAGCATACACTAAAAAGAGCAAATGCCCAAATCGCATTTATATTAGCTACGTGAATGAGTCGTAAATATTTATGCCCCGCGGATACAAAAACGTGGAAGTGGCTGCGTTAATCGGTTCACGAGATGTCACAATTGAATTATTATTTTCTCTGAACACACACGTAACGTAATGTAAAGAATTTGAAACTCTATAAATTTATTGACAGTTGTTTTGGGACTCTTATTTTTATTGTTATATCTAGAGATGCGAAATTACGATAATTTTTGAAACGCGTCAGGCTAGTGGTAAACTGACTATTTTCTGCAAAATGACCATCATTTTTTTGGAGCGTCAGTAATAGAATATGTGATCTAAAATCCATCTATATAGGTGCAAAATGACCGTAATTTCTTCAGACTGTCAGTAATAAAATTACGTGATCAGGAATCCATCAATATAGCTGCAAAGTTACCGTAATTTTGAGACCCAGTAATTTTATGTCATTTTTCTGATTTTCTTTCGTTTCTATTTTCGACAAGGAAAGAATGAATGAAACCTGTATTAACGAAATTTCTTTATCAAGTCTTACATACTGATTTACGTACTGAAGAGGTAAAACAAGACAAATCGATTCATCTTCATGATCATTTTCAATGAAATATCTCTGAAACTGAGCAAGATAGCGAAATTTGAGCAAGATACGAAATCCATGAGAATCAAAATATTTTATAATTTATTGAATGGGAAGAATAGATTGTCGAATTATGGAAATCTATTTAGATGAAAACTGACCGTAATAAAAAGAATTAGTCAGCTTTGTGACGCGACATTTGGTCATTTTTTTCACCGAAACGTTCAGTAATTATCATTTGGTCAGTTACCAGTAAACTGACTGTCAACTGAAATCTCACTTTTTTTCGTCACATCAAACTTTCAATTCGTCAATCGTGGAATTAGCGATAAAAGTCTCGAGTAATTTTTCCCAAAGCTGAGAGGTTTCGCAGAAAAGTTAACACCTCAAGGGCAAAGTGTCCAAAGTGTAGGAGGGGAGGGTTAATTATTCGGCATTGAAGTCTTTAACTGCTCGAAAAAGAGGAGAATATCACGAGGACAAGGATGAAAAAAAGAAGAGATAGAGACAAAAAGAGTGTGAGTTGGTCGAGTACGCATCAATCACCGAGGGTCTTGTGTCACTTTGCCCTGTCTCTCTTTTTGCTTTTTAATGTGTTTGTGTGTTGGTAGTGAAAACCTCCAGTTGAATCACGCGGTTCTTTTTCAAGATGGCGGTTAAAAGTTTTGGGGCAAAGTGCGAGAGAAAGAGGCGAATGAAAGGAGATGAAAGAAGGGGGTGGTATGGGGTCTCATGCTTTGCGCGCGGCTGCAAATGAGTTTATAAAGGCAATATCTCAGTGAGCAGTAAGAGAGAGAGAGAGAGATAGCAAGAAGAAGTGAGACAGGATTCAACTACACAGTAATATATCTGTATATTAGTGAATGGGAGAGAATTCCCCCTTCTGGTTGGCCCTATTGGAGCCGCTAATAATAAAGTTTCCTTCGGTGGTTCGACAACGCGTAGACAGATTTTAAAATTTCCCGTCACAAGCCGCGCGCAAAACCCCTTTTTTTTTCCTGCACCATCCACCTCTCTTTACACCCTTTTCTCTCTACGCTGTATTTCTTCATCCCCTTCTAGCATCTTTATTCTCAGACAGCCTTTCTCTCTCTCTCTCTCTTTTTCTCTTTCGCTCACCATCCACAGGAGTAAAACGGCATTAAACAGAGTGAGATGGAGAAACTTATATATATATATCTATATATATATAACATGGTGAAGTTGCTCCCCCAAGACCCAGGGAAAAATTAATAAAGTTGAGGAACAAAGTAAGTTGGGTGGTGTAATGCCGCCACGAAGAGAAGAAAACCAAGGGAGAAAGAAGCAAAAGATATGGGAAAGGTGTGGGATTGAGAAAGGGAAAAAAGTGTGAAGGCTTCTCTCTAAAGGGTGTGTGCAGGACTTTATTATAACGGAGTGTCGAGTCTTTTATGTTTCCCTCAACTCCTTACTTCTCTCACCCCCAATCCACAAAACACCCCCACCTGCTCTCACCCCTCCCCCCTTCTCCCTCATTCCCGTGTTCAGCGAGAAGAAAAAAAGGGCAGAGTAAGAATACAGTCACATTTATATAAACTCGCTCGGAAAATGTTGGAAAAAAGAAAAAAAAGAACCAAAACAAAAAATGAATAAATAAAAAAAACTGGAAAAGAATGAAAAAAAAACTGAGATTTGAGGCAGAAAAAGATCGGTTTCGCATGAGAGATTCGAATGCAATCGCTCGATTCGCACGGTATATATCTGAGGGAGAATTCTGGGGGATGGGGGATGAGAGGTGTGCATCGTCGTCCTCTGCGCTCGGATGGATCGACGTCCATCAGCCAACATATAGAAGAGAAAAAGAGAGAGAAAGAGAGAAAGAGAGAGAAACGCAGCAGTCTGTGCGGCGCACCGGTGATGGACAGCGGCGCCAATTTGACGGTTGGAGGCTTCGGCCGCGTGATTTCTCTCTCTTCTCTTTTTTTTTTCACAATTTTTTTTTACCCTCTATTTTTTTTCTACCTCCTTTTTTTTAATTCTGTACTCTCTGTGCCGCCGATTGCCCCCCCCCCCCCCCCCGCGGCTGTTGCGATCCTCTACGTTGGGCTGAAGCGCCGAGAGGCGCTGAATATTGCATCGGTCGTTTGAAAGGCTCGTTGAGAGAGAATGAGAGATACCAAGAGAAAAAGAGAGAGAGAGAGACGTGTATTTGTGTGTGCATGCGAATTGGGGGGATGCAGTGCACTGCAAAAGGGGATAGAAACGTGTGACGCTTCATTGTCTGTCTACCTCTCTCTCTTCTTGCTCATTCTCTTTTTCGTATTCCCTCTGCCTCTGGTGCATATCACACTTCGGTCAAACGCCACTCTGTGCCTCCAATGAAATCGAAATACGTGGAGCTAGGGGGGGGGGGGGGGGCAGAAACACATAGGTACTGTTGACGAGTACAGAGAGAGAGGGAGAGAAAGAGGCAATGAGTTGCCGATGCTTCTGCTATCCTCACGTTTTACCTCTGACCCCTCACACATACACATAGAAAACAGTGACTGGCCATCTCTGTACCTCACGAATTATTTATTCCAACGAACGCGAAAAGCGTTCATCCATTTCGTTCAGCTCGTAGCTGTTAGTCACCATCCGTTCGTTTTTACCATTTTCCCTCCAATGCTCATCACTATATTTCTCATTCGAATTCTACTGTGTGCCCTGAAAATTTCGTTTTATACACACACACGTGAACACAATTTTCTCCTCGTGAAATATTAAATGACGCAGAGTTTTAAAAGCAATGGAATAATTGATATTTTTTAACATGAAAATTGATGATCAAAGGAATGAGAGAAGCATTTTATGGTTTCAATTTTCAAATTGAAACAATTTCACTGATAGTTATACGCTTGTCAGAATGGTATTACGACCTGTTGGAGTAGCATTGACAGTTGTGAGAAAAAGATGAATATACACAGCTGGTGATTTTGTTTTTTTCGTTTTTTTCCTTTTTTAAATTGAACAGAAACAGGAGAATGAAGCAATGATATTAATCATTTTTACTTTAAATCGATAAGTTGTAAATTGACGTTAACTGATCAGTATCATTATGAATTGTCATTCGAAAAGTGGAGATTAATTTTTGAATACGATAACAAAAAAAAAAAGAGGAGAAAGAGCTTTTATCACTGATGACAGATAAATGATAATAATTGAATGGTTAATGAAAAAATTATTGATGAGTTTTACCTTTACAATTTGATGAATCATTTACACGCACATTAATGATTGAATAATTCGATTAATTATCTACTCGAAGAATTAACAAGCATATAAAAAATCGAACAAATACCAGTAGGTCAGTGAGATTCTTTGAACAGTATCAAAACAACAGTAATTCCCTTTGTCGGCAAATGTGAATTTCTCAGGAACGTATATATTCAACACACAAACATATAACGATAAAACTTTAATTGACCATTAGTGTTCTCATAGTTTCCACTAATTGCCAGATGAAATAACGTCAATGCCATTTATTTAAAGTTTCAAAACTTTATGTATTAGCGTTTGAGTAGATCGATGATGAAACTTTTACGAAAAATAAATTACGCAGAGCTGAAGGAATTGGCATGAGATCATCAGAATGCAGGCAACGTAGCAATACATTTAATGAACACATCCCATGACCAGACCTTCAATCTACTTCTCTGCCTCTCTTTCCCTCTTCTCTTAATACCAAATTGTGATTAGACTGGACAGTGAAATTCCCCCCCTTATTCAATTATACTTGCTGGGTATATAATAGCCAAACACACGAGTTACAATTTTCCGATGCTACTTAGAGAAGTCATCTTATCACGTACCAAGTGAATTGCTTTCAGTCGTACGTGCGAAAGACTTCATTTTCTCTTATGATTCTACATTAACCAATATGCGTCGCAAAACTTTGTTGAAATTAAAATAGTGTTGTGTACCACAATATTATAAATGTACTAATTGATTATTTATTGATAGGGCCGAGACGTTGGTGTATGGTTTGATCTAGCCTGACGTCGAATTAGTAATCTGACCGAATTATCAACTGACGGTCAGATTACATCCAAGTAAATGATGCGCCATCTGCGTCATAAATTTGATGATAAAAATTGTGCGAAGTTCTCTAAGAGAAAGCTTTACTAAAAGTTGATGTAATGTTCATACGAGCTTATTAAAAAATATGATGATGATAAAATTCACATGTTCCCCTAATTTGTCAAACAATATGCCATATCGAATTATCGATGACAATTGCGAATTGTGACAAAAAGAAACACTGACCGTCATTTTACATCTAAGTAGATAATATGTGGCACATTTGATGATAAAGCCAGAAATTCTGACCCGAAAAAGGCTTGACGTCACATGACTGTCATATGACGGTCATAAAACCGTCACATGTTAATTTTTCAAAATGACCGTCATTTCACATCACCAAGTCGAATTGACTTCACAAACGTTGAAAAATTTGTGTTCCTCAATAATTTGAAGAATTGGTTAACATTTGGATATTATTATTCATTTTGAGTTATAATCGTGATGAGTTCCCCTACAAGTTCCCTTAAAAGTTCCCTAGAAAATTCCCCTAAGAACCTCCTAAGAGTTCTACTGGAAATTCTCCTAAAAGTTCCTCTGGAAGTTCCCCTAAAAGTTTTTAATGTCTTATAATGTCTTATAATCATTTGTAATAGACAATATCTTTGTAAATGAAGAACATAACAATAGTCTCCGCACATTTTTATTCCTCTCTTCCATTTTCCTGTCTTCAATATCCGAATTTGTGCTGAATGAGAAAATGATTGATGCGAGTCGATCAGTTCAGCTAAATCCAAATATTGACATGACCCACCACAATTTTGGGCGATTGACAATGAAAATGAGAATAAATACCATTTCCTGAGGTCCACAAAACTGCGAGGGGCTCATATTTTCCTCCTGCACATAATGTATCTGAAAGAGAAAAAGAAAAAAAAAAGAAGACAGAAGAATGAGAGTGAAATGTTTTCACGAGTGAGCGTGTAATGACGAATAATGGTGGGGCCTCCTGGGCAGTCCGAGTATCCATCGTGGGCCGCGTGAAAAGCGTCCCCGAGGAATGACTGATGATCTCCACCGGATGGAGTGAAAAAGCGGCGAGAAAGAGAGAAAGAGAGAGGGGGAATAAAGAATGAGAAGATAATGTAAAGAACAGAACAGGTAGCCCCGGAGGGCAGCAACCATATACCCACGTAGATGAAACGACAGAGCTGTGAATGAAGAAAGAGGACACACTCGTTCTAAGAACGAAATCACTAAGAGAAATACCTCTCTCTCTCTCTCTCTTTGCCCATATGTGTGTGTGTGTCCTGCCGAATGCTCCTGAGAAACATATCTACGTCTTCGTCCCGGGTGGCCTATCTCTTCTTTTATACAACTCTGGTGTTGTCTCTTTTTCCCTCACTTTATGTATTGAGATTCATGTGCACGTGTGGGCGTGTGTGTATTCGTGTGTAACATCCAAACTTATGAATGCCCACTTTCATGAATGTATATTACACGGCCACATTTTTTTTTATCACTATTATATTATTCAAAAAAAAAAAAGGAGCAATGACTCACAACGGAATTAACTAATACTGCTCTTTTTTTTTTTTTGAACAGCCAATTGTATTGCGCTCATGGTGGGCCATTCCCCTTTAACAAAAGAGTGTGAAAAAAAAATTTAGGTCGAGATTAATTTGTCAAAATGAAACAAGAAATAATGATGGAGTAATCGTTACCTCAAATATTTGCTCTGACGTTGAAATAAAAATGTGTGAAATAATCCTTGTGGAAGCTCTAGTAGCACGAAGATTCAGAAACCATTGATGATACTCAACACTCATCAACAATCTGTATTTAACTTTAATTATCGTACTAGTGAGCTTTTCAGTCTTGATATCGGATGTTCAGTGTTTGAAGTAGATGTACAGAGCCGGTGATGAGGTGTCGGGGTCACGATTCGGTCTCACTTTACCTGATTTACCATTAAATAAACCTCTTATTATTGAACTGAGGAAAAAAAGTAACAAGAATTTAAGTGAAAATGATACTTAACTTCAAGATAAAGAAGTAGGAAAATTGAAAGAACTTCATTGTATTCATTCAAAATAAATATTCCAAGAGTTTTAATAATCTTCTTCAGAGTGTATATACAATGTTGAGAGAGTTTTTGAAGATAAACGACAGCTATGTGGAATTTTTCAGTCTCGTAACGAGCACGTTAACGACTGTAACGATCACGAGACGCGTTAAAAAACCGTTTGGCCCCACGAATCATGGGGGAGGAGAAGAAAAGAAAAGCTTGAGACGCAAAAAAGGTTTTTATAAGCCACCCTTCTTGCCTTCACGAGGTTGGACTTCGAAGGCTCACAACTGTTGAAATACTGCGGAGAACATTGTCATGAAGAGGTAGAATGTAGAAAAGGTCTGTTTGGCTCTTTTTTTAACGATTTGTTTACAGCATTCTCGCTATACTTTCAGCCATTATGCGTTTCAACGACCTCTCTCTCCCTTCAACAGTTTTAATTCCACCCCTGCTCAAACGATTCTCTCGATTTCTCCCCTTTTTTTTTGGCTCTTCCAAATTCAACAATTTCTCCGCACTTGTAACTAGAGATGCGTAATTACGGTAATTTTTGAAATGCGTCAGGTTAGTGGTAAAGTAACCATTTCCGGATCATTTCTGACCTGACCGTTCATTTCTGTTGCAAAATGACCGTCATTTTTTTGGAGCGTCAGTGATAAAATATGTGATCCAAAATCCATCTATATAGGTGCAAAATGACCGTAATTTCTTCAGACTTTCAGTAATAAAATTACGTGATCAGGAATCCATCAATATAGTTGCAAAGTTACCGTAATTTTGAGACCCAGTAATTTTATGTCATTTTTCTGATTTTCTTTCGTTTCTATTTTCGACAAGGAAAGGATGAATGAAACCTGTATTAACGAAATTTCTTTATCAAGTCTTACAGACTGATTTACGTACTGAAGAGGTAAAACAAGACAAATCTATTCATCTTCATGATCATTCTTAATGAAATATCTCTGAAACTGAGCAAGATAACGAAATTTGAGCAAGATACGACATCCATGAGAATAAAAATATTTCATAATTTATTGAATAGGAAAAATAGATTGTCGGATTATGAAAATCTATTTAGATGGAAACTGACTGTAATAAAAGGAATTAGTCAGCTTTGTGACCCGACAATTGGTCATTTTTTTTACCAAAATGGTCAGTTATTATCATTTGGACAGTTACCAGTAAACTGACTAGTTCTTCTTTTCGTCGCATTTTTCCTTGTAACACTGCACGATTAATAAGAAATCGAATAAATAGAAAATGCCCAAAGAGCAGAACGATTTTTCTCATTGTCTCTCCAATTTTCCTGTTACAAATCGAAGTGACGTGAAAACATGAGAATGCTTTCTCGTTCTAGTTACCTGTCTTTGCGCATTTTCACAGCACTACGGGGGTGCTGTATGCTCGACGCGAGGCTTATCTTGTCGTGAGGAACCCGAGAAGAGGTCCCAAGGGACTTTCCACCCCCTCCAACTAAAAAAAAAAAAAAAAAAAAACCAAGGAAGAGCATAAAAACAGGAAAAAACTCTGAGACTGTAACAGCATACTCTTGTACTTAATTTCTTATCTTGTCGATGTCGTCAAGCACATGGCTATTGTCGAGGGATATATGTGACTGATGTAGCTGCGATATACATCCCTCATACCTGACTCGACAGCATCAGCACTTGCTCCAAAATTGAATACTCTTGTGGTTGAACATTGCGATGATTTTGAATATCATATTACGTGTCTCGGCCATGTCTCAAACCACTGTCCATGTCTCTGCAACATTGTTACCGGAGTCTTGGGATCTGGATCACATCTGGGGGGAAAGAAAGAAGAGCAGAAAAAAAAGGAAATGCAAAAAGGGAGAGAGGCGCACAGCCAGAGTTCGGAGGAGCAACGTAAAAGTGACCACCATGACCAATGTCAATTGGCCATTGCACAATGCTGGGATTCACCACCCGCCTGCAACTCGACCCCCGTTGAGAAAACCTTTTAGTTCTTTTCTGTTTTCTGTCTGCTTTTTCCCCCCACAACGAAGGGCCCATGCTCGAGTTATGGACACTGGTCATTCATCACGGTTGAAGCATCTTTGATAAACCTGTGAATGAATAAAGGAGAATTTATATAAAAGATTAGTGATGATGAAATCGCGAAATTAAGGTAGTATGCAAGAGTAACGTCGATAAAACAGAAAAAAATGAGGATTTGTAGGTTAATTTCCAATTAATCGCTGTTAATTCGAGAAAACGTGCTCTAATTACCCGAAAAAGTGATTAAACTATTCGAAAGTCATATCTTCAGCTTGTGAATATAATTTTTTTCTTCTAGATTTTTTTTTTACATCAATCGCCTATCACATGCATGAGACAGAGAGAGAGGCAAATAGTGACGACTACCTTCTAATTAAAATTTCTCAATAACCATACGGTGAATTGAATATTTTTTTCTTTTATTATTTAGTTAAAATGCGGTTCTCTTCGCCAATAGTTTTCAAATAATGAATCAACCCTGTGGTTTTTTAGTAATTTCGTTATTTCTGTCCGATTAAGTAATTTTGATAATTCATATCTCATAAACTAAACGAACAAAAATTATGAAAAAATTCAGAAAAATGTAAAAAAAATATCATCTGTGATACAGCATCAAAAAAAATAAGGGGTTAACCATCCTCGACTTCGCTTGAATACAACCTTTAAAAAAAGGCACGTAGCTACCGAACCCTGAGTGTTTTTTTCAGAATGAAAAATTGTTTTCCGGTGAGACACTGGTCCCTGGAATACATCTCGTATCTATGGCTCGTTAGCCTCGAAATAGCTAAGGCAGTACTAATTTAGTCTGACATAATTGGGGGGTGTTTGTTACCTGCACACCCTGGTACGAAATGTACAAGATCGTATAACGAAGAAGAACACGGAAAACCTCTTCGGGCGATCCTAGGTCTCGATAGGCGATGCTATCGTCTCCCGACAGCTTGTAGACTCACCGGTGTACTTTCTCTCTCTTTCTCTCTCTCTCTCTCTTATTCTTTTCTGTCTGCTCACGAGAGGTGAGTTCCTTATCTTTTATTTTTTTTCGGGTTTCGCATTCGCAGACTGGCGACAATTCTGACGTGTATATATCAAATTATTAGGAGAACAGATAAGGGGAAAGCCCATTAATTCGTTTCGTCATTGGATTTTCTACTCTAGCAATCATGCAACGTAATGCTCGAGTACAATTCCTCCAGTATGAAGAAAAAAACATTAACTAAAATATATATTTCTCAGATATTTATATATTACATAGTTATATTATTTACAAAATAATATCGTCTCCTTAGAATCAAAAGGGCGTAAGTGCACATCTCTTCAGTTATTTTATTTCTAAGGCGATATATAAATTATTGTATAGAATTTTGCTAAGAAAATATATAATAGTATATTTTTAATCTTATATTCATGATATAGATTAATTATATTAAAATATATATATGTATATAATATCAAAAATGTTGAATATTATCAATGTATAATGAATAAAGAATTTTGCAATTTAAAAAAAAAAATTCTATCATACCTTATTATTTCCTTTATAAGTAAAATTTGTTTTCAATATTATATCTATAAATATGTCATTACCTTAGCAACAAAGTAGCGTAAGTAATCTGCATAAGCTCAGCACTTACGCCACTTAGTTTAAAAAGTGACGATATAATTTAGCCACTATATAGTATCACATATTTTTCATACATTGTTAAATATAATTTTGCATTATATGGCATTTTCATACGGGTCCATTCAGAGAAAATGACTTAATCGCGTGTGTATTAACTCTTACTTTACGAGCTTGGTCGCACAAACTGATTATACAGGGGCCGTTGGGCTTGTCTTCTCCCTTCTACTTCATATCACCACACTGTATTTCTAATAGTAATTCTCTCTTGGCATAAACGCTAAATCGCCTCTCTCGGTAAGTTGATTTATTGCAAGGCGTGACACAAGATCACCTCTGATAATAACGTAAGCCGCACGCTGCGAGTATATATTCATGCGATATTATGGTTCGAAGTAATATTCGTATGGACAATCGACAGTTTACTCTCGATAATTGATATTGATAGGAGGTCAGAAAGGGGAGCAACCGTGTACTTGTGTCGTGATTGTACAATTTACTATGAATATTGTTTTCTTGTCTCGTAAATAGGCAGGAAAAAAAAATTATGAATAATTGACATTTCAATGAAAATAGAGATTTCAGGTAAAATTTAGTTCATTCTACATTAAGAAAAAAAATGTCTTATTGGAAATAAGTCTTGCTTATAGTTAGCAATATTCGGTTTCATAATTATTTTCTTTAATGAAGAAAGTTAATTTGAAGGGAGCAACTATGAAGTGTAATCTAATTAGCTGAAAATAACTTTAATATCATGCAACGTTTGGGGCATGTTATGGCACTGATTTTTTAAAATTTATTTATTGTAAATATATGGTATTGCGAGAAAACGAAGATCTTTAATTACAAAATTTAGGAATTTTTGACCTCTGGTAGAGACAAAGTGTTTTCTCTATATAATTTTATGATGTACGAGTCATAGAGAAGAAACGATAAAATCTGAAGTTTCCAATTGTGAAGAGATTTTCTTCTGAGCAATTGCAAAATTTTCTATAGGAGAATTTCAATTTATATTAGTAGATTAGTTTTCATCTGTATGATCGAGTATTGTATTAAATCAATTAATTCTTTAAAAGAAAAAAATTTAATGAATAGGAGAAACATCATACTACATTTTTTTTAGCTTTCTAGTCGTTCTTTAGAAATAATTTGGAAAAGTCTAACAGAAATATAGGTATTTTTCCTGCAAATTAATGTTTCATGAAATTAAACGAGAAATTAGGTGACCAAGATTTTTTTGATTTCGAAAAAATTGAAATATTCCCAAAGCAAAATCTACTTGAAATCAGTATTTTTTTTCCTCACTGTACTCACAAAGTCGCTTTTACTCCAACTTCTCCTAGAAATGTTTATCATTGTTATGAAGAAAACAAGAAAATAGCCATAAGGTCTACTTCAGGTCTATCTCTCTGTGTACATAAAAAAAAGTATGCGAGAGGCAAATAGGTCGATCCTCCGGTAAACAACTGGTCGCACGTATGAGGCCAAAGTTGGAGGTCAACAGATAACCTCCCCTCGAAAAAGTACTTGTGGCAAAGAGGGCCCAGTAAAAGGGATGAAGTTAACGAAAAAAAAAAAAAAAAAAAAAAAAAAAAAATTCCCAAAAATGTGTTTACTGTTTCACGGTTTGGCAAACTAACGGATTTAAAAACTGAAAAAGTCAAGAGTGTTGGCTGAGGCAGTTGATAAAGCCCCAAACATCGCACATTCGTGTAAACTCTCGAGAAACTTTCCAAATTTTTGTTTTTCCAGCTTATCCATTCCTCTTTTCCTGCAGACTATAAACAAAAAAAAAACAAAAATCCAAAGAATTGGGCCTTTCAATTGCACAAAAGAAGTCTTGTTCAAGCCAACGTTTGATGTTCTGTCTACAAAAAATAAAAACAGAGTATTAGAAGGCTAAAAAAAAATTATAAAACAGTAAACACGTGAATATATACATTTTTCACGCGTCAAAGCACTCAAAGCAGAGGATTATAAAGTCGTACAACTCGACACCCGCATCCTCTCCTCGTGTTTACAGGCACCTCATCGTGTCGTTTTCATTTTTTTTCCTCTTCTCCTCACCCCGCAGTTAATGGCCATATTTCTGGCCCCCAGGCAGCCTCATAAATGTGACAGAAAAAAGGGAAGAAGGAAAAAAAAAAAAGGAAAAACTAGAGAATATACACTCTCGTGAAGCTCATGTTGAGCGTCTGTCATCGCTGTGATGGTGCTCACGGTACTCTCGAAGACTGTATTTCGTCGTTAACTCGATTCTCCTCTCTTCTGGCAAAACTATTTCATCTTTAATACCACTTTGGACCACTCCAACCCTAGAAAAATGTCACATGTTGTTTAATTACTCTTACACTGTTAAAAAATTTCTGTCTAAATTTTCCGGGTGCAAAATACCAAAAATTTCAAAACTAGTCACATTTCTACTGAAATTTCAGATAATTATGTCATTGAAAAATGAACACATCATTGATTTTCAAATAATTTCACGACTGGATATTAATAAAATTTGTAAATTTCAGTTTAATTGTTTCTTGAAAATTTAATAAAAATAGGAAAAATTCAAGAAAAAGATTGAAAATTCAAGTGATTTGTAGAATTTTCGTTCTAATTTCTACTTGAGACTCTCAGATTCCTTTGAATTTCCTCTGAAATTCACAGATTTCATAATCATCTTGCCATTAGAAAAAAAAAAATTCAATACACACAGAAAAAGCTGAGCATAGAATATGAACTTTCTGTTCATATTACATGCACTATGTAGTGCATAAAATATGTCCTACTGTTTTTTGTATAAAACATGCACTATTAGTACATAAAATATGCACTAATTGAGCATATTTTATGTTAAATTCTTAGTGCATGAAATATATAGAGCATCAAAAAGGCTTTTCTGAGCACGAAAATCATGCACTTTTCTTTAACATAAAATTGCCCCTATTAGTGCATATTTTCTGCACAATAGTACATATTTTATGTACAATAGTCCCTATTTTATGTACAATAGTCCATATTTTATGTAAACGTCGAGTGCATAAAACACGCACAATTAGAGCATATTTTATGTCAAAGGCCAAATCATATTGTATGAAATGCTCAGTTTATATTCTCTGCTCAGCTTTTTCTGTGAGTATCACGTTTATGAAAATTTCCATCAAATTGTCTATGAAATTTCCCTTTTTTTCTAACAGTGTAATATTCCAGAAAAAACGAGAAAAAAAAGGAATTTTCGTAAAAAAAATTTTTAGTATTCACAAGAGACTGAAGCTGAGGGCAAATTCATCTCTCAGCATATCAAACGCATACTTGCGGCAATAGCATTACTTGCTAACACAAAGTGTTGTCGCTCCAGTGTGTCTGAAAATACTTTGCACGAGATAGACACTCCCTTTCTTTTTTGCTGGAAAAAAATTAGTACATCATCAAACGCAGAATGTTAATGTTTGCTCTTTCTCTCTCTCAGCAGAATTAAGGAGGGATTAACATGGATGATTGGTAAAGTTAGCGTATACAACGGTGACAGATCAAAGTAAATTCCAAAAAAAAATAATATATCCCTGAATTCTAAATATCTCGGAGTTGGCCTTTCGGCGCGAAACTGAAACGATTGATGCAGTAATTACTGTTGGCCTCGTTACGCGGCATGCCTTACCCCAAACCATCGTTAATTATAGCATTAACTTTAATGCCTCGGGTAGAATGGTTGATTAGTTGACGAGAAAAGATGCACACACACACACACATGAAAGACATGTGATAGTTTGCTGGTTAATTTATTGTCGGCGTCTTCGCGAGTAGCCTTTGTCTCTGGATAGGATAAAAAATCGAATTGATCACGTCTATTGTCATGGGAAAAGGTGGAATAGAAGGAACGTAAAGGGTGAAGTGGACACATTCTAGTTTTTATGGTTTATGTTAGGAAAATGACGAGAAATCAGTGGAAATATTAGAGATAGGTTTTTTCTAATGATTTTATTGATGGGCTAAAGAAATTTTTGATGAAAAAAATATGTCAAAATTCATTTTCAAGATTTTTTTTGAAAATTCCTCTTTTTCAGGGGAAAATTAGAGCTTAACTCTTCACGAAATTCGAAAATTCGACTTTTTTAGAAATATCTCTGATTTTATTATTCGAAGTGTAAAAAATCAGAATGGAGGTGAAAAGTGAGATCATTCGCAATTGATTTACATGGTTTTCAAAAATTAATTAGCGATTTTTCATGGAATTAATAAGGCAAAAACTGATTTTCACAAAAGGACCCATAAGTGCCTCAGAAAATTGATTTTAAAAAAGTGCAGATCACTCAAATCAATGGCAAATGATCTCACCTTTGATTTAAGATCAACCCCAAGTCGCTACGACCAATAGAACCAGAGATATCCTCGAAAAAGTGAGAAAAATCTTAAAAAGAAGCCAAAAACTTGAAATTTTCAGAAAAATAAAAAAATAATAATTCTGACACATGTTTCCTCCCGGAAATTTCCTCAGCTCTTCAATGAAATCATCAAAAAAAATCCATCTCGCACCGCGTTCCATAAGAATCCCCATTTCCCCTCCACTTTTTCCCTATAAAACTCGAAGAATAACGTGGTTACGATGTCTACATAACTAGTGCGATAAACTCTGTTGGACTGTTGAATGTGTCGCTCCCAACATAAACATCAATAAGTCGCTCGGGATATGATTGAGTGAAGCAACATTAACCAGACGCTCCAAGCAAGTGAAATACACAAGAGTTAATACTTTCATAAAGAGCCAAAGGGAGCCTCATCTTGTTCCTCCACGTGTACTAGCGCGTGGCTCTTAAATAATGAAAGCCCCTCTTCACAAGAAACACTGATAATTAAAAAAAAAAGTAAAAAAAAAAATTATAAAGTGCAACGTCCTGACCTCAATATCAAATATCATAAATTTATCATAAAATTACAGTGTTAATAAAATGTTTTTTTCCCCCCATATTTGCAGCATTAAACTACAGAATAACTTGGGGTTTAATAAACACGATTTTATACGATGAAAGCGAGCCCCACTGTACTGATGTGCCCATCGGTATTTATCGATACGCTGGTTTACATACGCGGAAATACATTGGCTCTATGCCGGTAGCATTGCTCCCTCGTATAATTTACGATCAATCGATATATATGTATATATATGGATATATATGTGTAGATACGCGTCTATAGATGGTCAAAACAGTATATTCTATCCTAAAACTCTCCCACCCCCCTCCCCCTCCTCTCCTCTTGTCGCACTCTATCTCTATCTCTTTCTCTCTCTCTCGCGAGCTATTCCATTCGGTTTATATTATACGTTGCACAGGCGTAAATGTTCGTGTACATACGCGGCACTCGATTATCGCAAACCACAATCGTCGAATCATTATCAGCAATTGGCGGTGAGTCTATAAATTAACGGTCAAATGCATCCATAGATTGCTAAAGATAACTCTTTACCTATTATCGTTTAAATACGTTGAAATTATGAATTACGTGCTATTAATTTAAGGGGAAATGAAAAATGAAGGGCTTCAATTAAATTAATTAATTGAAAGAATTTTAATGATACGATCAATTTGTACGATATTAATTTTATGAATTGAGGTAGTATTGCTGAGGGAAGTCGATAAAACAGGGGAATATGAGGATTTTTAGGCTAGTTTTCAGTTAATTGCTGATAATTTGCAAGAACAGATCGTTAAAAAAGGAACTGCTTGAACAGGATCACTAAATGCGAGAAAAAGAGGAAAATCCAAAGAAAAGTTAATGAACGAAATAATCAAAACTGCTGGTAAAAGACAAAAGGCAGAGACATTTGAAAAAAAATTGGAGCAGTCCTTCACTAACTTATAAACTATATAAATAATTACTATATAAACTTTGACAATTTTTGATGAATTAAATTCGTGTAATTTTAATTTGATGAAAATGGAAATAAAATGCAATAAGTGATTAAATTTTGGAGCAATTGCTATTTCTATAAATTCTGCTATAATTTTGTATAGTTATTTTATCAAGGGAATGAAAAAAGGCCCCAATGATTATAATAATAATAATTCGCGAAAACGTACTTTGATTTACCGGAAAAAGTGATTAAACTATTCGAAAGTCATATCTTCAGCTTGTGAATATAATTTTTTCCTTCTCGAATTTTTTTTACATTTATCTCTTATTAAATGCAGAAAATAGAGAGAGAGAGGCAAATAGTTACGACTACCTTCTAATTGAAATTACTCAATAACTACACGATGAATTGAATATTATTTTCTTCTATTATTTAGTTAAAATGCTGTTCTCTTCGCCAATAGTTTTTAAATAATGAGTCAACCTCGTGGTTTTTTAGTAATTTCGTTATTTCTGTCCGATTTAGGGCGTTTCATCCCCACCCACGCCATTTTCAGTATTTTTGATTATTCATATCTCATAAACTACACAAACAAAAATTAAGCAAAAATTCAGGAAGACATAAAAAATATTGTCTTTGATAAGGCATCAGCAAAATAAGTGATTAATTCAATAAATCGTGCAGAATTTTACGCATGACAAATCCAATGAGAAGTCTCGTTCATCGCTATCTCTATAAAGGACGCCTTTATACATACAAATCATTTGAGTGATCCCAAAGTGAATGCATAATTGAGACGCTTGACGATGCGTTACCCCGCGGGGCAAATTCGTGCAAGCATTCCACGGGCTTTCAATCAAGGCAACGCGAGACAAGCTTAATAATAGTCGGAGGCGTTTGCAGTCTATATAGACACACGTGCACAATCATCGCATTGCCATTGTGAAACACACACATATACACACATATATACACACATACATACAAATACACCCTCTCTCTTACTCTAGATGTCTCCTAACTTCCTCGCCCCTCTGCAGAGTTATGTATAGTTGCGGTAACCGCTGCATACAATGTTGGCACATGGATACAATCGTGTCCGCAACGCACTTAATTACCATCGAATAATTAGGCGTCAGCCTCAAGAGGTCAATGCGATCATCCTCATGTCAATAAAAACAATGAACTACTGCATTTATTCAAATTTTTCATTATTCACACACACGTGCAACAATGTATTACACAATTTTTAATTAAAATGATGCTTTTCAAGAATTGTAACAATTTTTCAACAATTAATCATACAAAAAAAAAATAGAATGGGTTCTTTTTTGAGGCCTATGCAACACTACGACCTCGTCGTGGCCTTGGGTTAAGCAAAACGTGGTGATAATCTCAATTTCATTCAATAGTTGTTTTTTTTTGGTTCAATTGGTTATTGACTTCCAACAAAATTTCGTTGTTTTTTGGAAAAATTTAATTAGGATTTTGTCTGTCCGCCTTGAAATTTCGTCACCGACCTTTGTTACATCAAAAGAAATCAAGTTAATTTGGAAAAAATTGAAAAATAATTAGAAAAATTTTGTTATATTTGGCAGAGTGAAACTGACTATTTACCAAAAAATCTTTCATTTTCTACTCAATGATGATGATTTCATTCATTCACAAAATGCAACAAATTAATACCCAACAACTTGTTTTATTTTTACTCCTCTTTCATTTACTCTTACGACAAATTATACAGTCCAAACACTTTTTTTCCTTTTTTTTTTGGCTGCTCGAGTCAAGTGGATACTAAGTGAAGAATTTACGACCGGAAGATGAAGCTCTTGGGTCATATAAATTCCCAAATGTTTACGGATAAAATATAATCTGACAAATGTATATAGACGCCTTATACTTGAGACTCTAGTTTTGTGTGCAGACTACGTAGTCTAGCTTCGAGTAGATTCTCTCGCCTCTTTTTCCCCCCATCTTTTACCTCCCACAATATATTACAGGGCCTCGAGCCAAGTGCCATACGTTTCACGCTCTCTTCTCAGTTTGTTTGCGGATACTTATAACTGACATACCGCGTTATATAGGCAGTAGAATATAATTCCAAATGGCTAGTATCTATATATGTGTCTATATATATGTGTATATGTGTTTACGTCAAGCGAAAACCTGGAATGATTCCAATAACCACTGGCTTTTTGATGGCATCGTTTTCTCCGAAGATAGAGAGTTCAAATGACGAGATATGAGAAAAGCAAAAAAAAAGCTCGTAATTTTCTGAAACACACACTCTCTTCCTTCTTCTTCATCTTCTCAATACAGCTATTTTATTTACCAATATTTTGTACTTTTCTCTTTTTTTTTTTCCTTTCTCAGGCCCAAAAAACAAAACCACTTGAGAGCCTGATAATACTATTACGATCCTAGCAATCGTAAACAGAAGAATATCACTCTTTTTAGAATAAAAAATAAAATAAGATTTAAAAAAAAGGACATAACTCTAAAAAAAATATTTAAACCTTATCTTTGTAGGCCCGGGTGTTGGATGATATAATTCCACTTGGATTTATATATCTCCTCATTCTTGCATCGTGATTTTTCGTGTATATACCAGGCTGCAAACAATAATCATAAAGTAGAGAGATAAGAAAAAGAGCAGTCCACTTGAACGAATGACGCTGAAAGAAGAAGAAAAAAAAAAGAAATAAATGAGTAGAGAGATGAGAAAAAAAAAAAAGGTTAACCAGTAGAAAAAAAATCATGAATGGAAACGCGTGGATGAATGAATGGGGCCTTTACTTTATGTATTTCTCCTTCCGGTTTTATTAATTTCAAAAATAATCCTGCTCGTAAAATTCATTCGTGATATAGATAGAGAAGGCCAGTAAATGATGTTCCCCTCAATGTGGCCTGTTGTGTGTCCGGTTCTCAATGACACATCATTGAAATTTAAATTTATTAGTTAGTAGAAAAGGTCTGGGGGTGATTAGCTGCGATTAGAGTGAGTCAAATGATAATGGACATAAAGTCAGAGGCAGAGAAACGAAAGAAGGGAGAAGAAGCTCATCCCCCCTTCTCCCTTTTTTCCCCTTGCTGCTCTTCTCATTCTCTCATTGGTATTCAAATGAGTAATTGAATTGTTGGACTCATCCAACATCGCTTTTCCTGGACCGCAATGCTGGAGAAGGAGGAGGAGGAGGAGAAGAAGATAGAGAGAAAGAGATCGGCTTAACGCAGCCAGAAAACTCGGGTTCTTCAGCCTCGTAAACCCCCTCGAAACTGGTAGCCAGCAATGGCAGACGTTAATTAAGTTCCGTTAAGAGTTTTCTTCCTTTCTCCCTCCACACCCTCTCTTTCCCTCTTTACCCCTAACTAGTTGCCTTTATCTTTTCCAGTACTGGTGTGTCTTGCCCAGTGTCTCTCTACACTCTTATACACACACACACATACACAATTACAGAATAAGCATATATCTACGTACCAATTCCTCTTCTCCTTTCTGTCCCTCGATTTCACTTGATTCCCACCACACAAAAAAAAGGAGAAAAAGAAAGGGAAAGAAGAGGGTAACCCCCGTTGGATATATAATAAAAGCTCTCTTGGTGCGCTTGCCTCTTACTCGTGGTCCCGTGGATTGTTACGAAAGGATTTTAACTAATCCCCCCGATCTAATTTGCATGCTGATGGTAATGGATGTGTATCTTTCCTACCCTTATTCGTCATTCTCCTCTGAATTACGCACACTCTTCTTTTTTTTTTCTTCCTTTTTCAGCCAGCGATTCCACAATTTTTTTTTTTGGCAGAAAACCCCCGGAGAGATAATGCTAACAAGGTAGACATTGTTGGGGGGAGGGAGAAGACTGGAGGGGGGGGGGCACTTCTCTATTTCTTTCTTAATTCAATGATTTTTTTTTCTTTTCTTGATGCAATTGGTGTGTACCTAAAACTTTACGATGAAAACAAGGCGGAGCAAATGGTAAGAGTGGACAAAATAGAAATACGAGAAAAGAACGCCCACTTGGGTCGGCACAGGCCTATCGGCGTCGACGCCGATGGGAAAAAACTCGGCTGTTAACAAGATGGAGCTCACTCGCGTTTGCCACTAACCGCGGCTGCATATGCCAGGGGTTTTTAACACACACGACGATGGTGGTGGACACATTGGCGACCAAACGGCGCCTCAACCTCCCCCCCTCCTCCTACCCCTTTTCAAATATGGCTGCGCCTCTCTACACACTTGCCTCTTTTTTTTTCTCGTTTTTTTTTCTTTTTTTTTTGGTTCTCTCATTCGTGTCTTTTGGTTGAATTTTTATTTTTTTTCCTTCGATTTTTAGTGCCGCAAAAGAAACCTTCTCACTGGAATAGTATACACCTAAAGCCACAAGAGCCCATCCACCTTTGACTCATTTTGAGGAGGGGAAATACTTGTAATCTCCTTTACCGCACTTTGTCCAAAACATTATCGAACTACATGGACGCTTATAGATAGTCCCTTTATATACCCGAAAATACAACGAGCTACTGAAAAACACAAAGTGCTTCTCTTCTGTGGATTCAAAGTAATCTCATGACTGTCACTCTCTGCATATAAACTCTTTTTTTTTTGGTACGAGATGAAAATAAAAAATCAATTTGCATTCGGACACTTTTTTTCCCTTTTCGTTAAGAAGAATAAATGACCGCGCAAAATTGAATGGACCAAAAAAATTAGATAAACAAAAGAGGAAAAGAGTGGAAAAAAAAAGCTGAGAGAATTAAAAAAAAAAATAAAAAAAATTGCATACACGTTGAGAGAGGACGGTTAAAGTCAGGACGATTTATCACCGCGTTCCTTGGACCTCATAAAACGTAAACGGAAATGTGTAACGCTTCTCGTAGCCGTTGAGGCGCAAGAGAACGAGTCGTCGATCGCCCCCTAAAAGGGGCGCCTGTACACTCCTTGTATACGTAAGTGCAGATGAGAGAAGAGAATGAGGGGGGAGAGAAGAGAAGAGAAGAGATGAAGTGAAGAAGCTGGTGGCGATCGGATTTAAAGGGGTCCAGTGAGCGCCGCGATCGAGCCAACAAGTGGTGGCGGCTGCTTCAAAGAGTCCAAGAGTCCGTTTCTCGTATCTTTCTAGCCCGTTTTCAAACTTCCCCTCTTCTCTTCCTCTTAGTCTACAAGAGAGGTGCCTAAGACTCCCACTCGTTCTCACAGGGCGTCTCTTCTCGAGTGACAATCCAAGGTATCCTCTAAAATGCTTTCCCTCTTCTTCGGATGCTTCGTTTGTGTGTCTTCCACCCCCCCTCCCCCCCCCATGAGATTAGATGCCCGGAGGATCTTTTATTACAGAAAAAAGAAGAAGAGAAAATAACAAAAGACACAACGGAATCAACTGGCAATGGCGATTCTTCAGGAGACCTCTCTTATTCTCTTAGGGAAGAATGAAAAAAACCCGTGGAATTTGCGACACGGCCACATACGTTTAATGATGTGTCTTGGACAAGTTCGATTTCTCGATACTTCAAAAAGACGCCTGATGAGACGCTGAAGAGTCTTTGAGAAATTTCCGTTTCCCTTTATTCCAATGTTGTATCCCAAAAAATCCTATATGGTAATGCACAAATGGCATTCATTCAATTGATGAATTCCCAGGGATGCTGCAACCTTCCAGAATTACTGCGAAACGTTTTCCAATAGCTATAGCTATACACATACTCGTTTCATAAGAAATCCTTACAGCTGCCACTGCTTGTCATTCATTTTTTTCGATCAGCTCTTCATTACAATCCTCCTGCAAGCCATTTAAGGATAAATTATTTTCAAACACTGATCCAATGAGTGCATTAATTACATCCATTAAAAGCACTCAGTTAATAAAAAAAATTGGAGAATCATTCGGAGGGATGGAAAGTATCACGCACATACAAGCGTATATATATAACACGTGAAATCGTAAATTACTCGGTGCCATTAGCACGGGCATTTTGTGCTGATAACATGGCCAGTCGTATAAAAATTTTAACGCACAGTAACAAGCGAAATAAAAAATTTAAAAAAAAAAGGAAAAAGCTCCAATCATCATTGGTACATTAAACAGTGTCAGGTAGTATTTACGCTTTTCCTCAGCATACTGGCCGCGCGCACGCTGAGGCCATTTCGTCCGCCTACATCTGTTGGAACCATAATCGTTTATACGGGCGTGCCAGCTGATGCCGCCATATAACCAACTTGTATGCAAATTATATTCATGCAATGGGATCTCTCGTACGATTACGTTACAGAGCTGTACGGGGCCCAGTGCGAATTTAACAGCTTCAACACGCGTATCAACTACAGCTTCAATAGGACGTCTTTCCCCTTTTTTTCTGCAAAAAAAAAAAAAATGAAAAAAATCCGCATATTTTGCAAGGTGCAGAGTCTCATTTGAAGAAGACGTCAAAACCTCTGAATTTCCACATTTTTCTTCATTTTTCTTTATTCTTTACCTTTTTAATACGATAATTTTTACCACTAGATCATTGTATATTATTTAACGACTCATTTTGCTGTAGTTAAGAACCGATAATTGCCCTTATTATATCCATAAAAGACGTTATCCAACTTGTTCACATTCATGTACTCCCTAAGGCGATAACTTCTAGAAATACGGGTAACTAAATAATTTTCCTGCATTTTTCTCCTTACTTCTTCTTTTTTTTTTGCTGCTTTTTCTATTGAAACAAATGTTATGAATTGTCAGTCACACGCGATATTAGTAGAGTTATGCAAATAACACAGAAGCTAATACAAACAATACTCTAGATATTTGCTTTTTGTGTTAACTTTTTTTTTTTACAATTTTTTTTTTTCCCTTTTTCCACTCAACCGCGCACAGAGTGATATCTTCCAAGGAAAAGGTAATTAGATGACGGTAGTACTGGGATAATGGATATTAATTACCCCGCGCTCGCTCGTTCGCGTTTACTTTCCACGGCATTAAACATTTCTCCGGTCCAAAACCGATCCTTCTTTGTTAGTTTTCTCTCTTATATACCTAAAAAGACATTTTCCCTTCATCTCAACTCATTTCTTAAGTATAATAAGTACCCAAGTCGCGGGTGCTACTAACGTTGAAGAGTAAAAGGAATGTTAGTAAAGGAAAATGCAAGAGAAAAAGAGAGAGTACTTGTGTATCCCTCTATCTATCTCTCTCTCTCTCTTTCTCTCCCCTTTTCTTGCAAGTAGAAAGAGATGAAGTTAGCGCTAGCAGTAGCCGCGCTTTACTCGTTTGTACTCATAATCCATCTAAATTTTAAGAGCGGATCAGCCAGATTCTGGAAAACTTTTGCCCACACCGGCAGAGAAAGAGAGAGAGAGGGAGAGAGAGAGGTGGACGGTAATCCATTTAAATAATTCTCGTCGCGCACCCGTGCAAAACCCAAGGAAGAAACTCGGAAAAGCATCAGGCATCAACCGACCTCCCACCCTCCCCTTCCACCCCCCCCCCTCCCCCTTTTTCTTCTGCTTCTCGCGTACACTGAAAACGTAACTCTGCTTTGCTTTCATCTTTCATTTATTTAGCGGAAAAATAATAAAAAAAAATCAAAGAGAATGGAGAAATGGGGAAAAAAAAAAGATTTGGAGCTGACGGAGACGTCGGGGAAAAGGAAGGAGATGAAGTGCAGAGAGACGGGGTTAACAGCCGCTGCATCACATTCCTGAGTTTGTCTTTTGCACTTTTTTTTTTTTTCTGCACTATGTTGCATACGAGAGGAAGACAAGGGAGGTAACACAGAGAGAAAGCGTCGATACTATTCCAAGAGACGACGTTTCAACGTCTTGCAAGTGAGTGTACAACGTTACACATCGTGTCGATGATTTGTTGGAGCTGGGCGTTACCCCGAAAACGGCATGCATCGCATGCTCCATCTGCGTTCTACATACATGCGTTACGCCTTTAACGTTATCCCTCGTTTATTTCTACTCAAAACACTCGTTTCTCAAAGTGTTAACTTTATTTTTATACGTTTTTATGAAAGGTTTTTCTTTTCTTTTTTTCTTTTTCATTTTATTTTTGGGAAATACAAGAGATACTAACATCGTATGGGCGTGTTTCATGGTGTCCAAGGAAATCACGGAGAAAATGTTTCAAAGACTTTGCATAACTACGATACATTAAGAAACTACATCTGTTTTTCATGCAATTATACTGTACTTGAGAGATTAGTTATTTATCAGTCTTATGTGTTCAGATCAATGGCAATTTTAATAAACATGTTCATACGATAGTTTCTTAATCACAATGATCGTATAGTGATCACTCGTAATTTATTTCACACAACATAAATGACTTGGCACGATTCAGAATGTCGAATATATCGGACTTGTCATGTGTGTGTGTGTGTGTATCTCGTCGCTCATTTTGTACTGAAATACCACAATGAAAATCGTTAGACAAGTTTAACCCTCTCTCTCATCGACATTGGCTAAAACTATGGCAGGTGCAACAGGTGATGATAAATTCAATTCTCTACTCCATTATCTAAATGACCAGAAACCAACTGGCTTTTAGGCTAAAAATGTGCCTGATAAAGATTCAGAATTAAAATTTTACGCGTGTTCATTTAATTCCTACAGATGCTGATAATTTTGTTTTTTAAAGAAATTTTAGTGAACTCAGATCGAAAAATATGTTCTAAACTTTTATTTAGTTGTCCAAATTATCCTCAACCTGAAAGATATTTTGAACTATGCGGAATGATCCATTGATGAAAAAAGTCATCATTTTAGCAAGGGTATTCAAAATTTGAATTCCTCGAGTTGTCGTCAAGTTGTTTTAGAGTTGCACCTACACTGAGAGAAAAATTCTCTTACTTGAAATAAGATTTACTGTTGGCAAGTAATAGTAGTAATATTAGTATGCTTATTTAGTTTTTCAAAACAAGTCTCCTATTGGATTACTAACACTTGAAGATCATCTTCTTCTCTCTAACATCAGAAGTAGCTTCCTTCTGATATTAGGGAAAGCTGCCGATCTTTGGGAATTAGTAATAAACAGGAGACTGTTTATGAAAACTGAAGATCTTCTGCTAAAACAGTAGATCTGGCAACGTAGACTGAAGGTGCATTTAGATCTAACACATTCTAAATGGTTATGAATGTTAAACTGACATTTATAAACGTCAAACTGACTTTATGAACATTAAAAACTCTTAAGGGAACTTTCAGAGGAACTTTTAGGGGAACTTTCAGCGAAACTTTTGGGGGAATTTCCAGCGGAACTTTTAGTGGGGTTCTTAGGGAAATTCTCTGAAGAACTCCCAGGGGAACTTTTAAGGGTACTCGTAAGGGAACTCATTCCGATCATAACTCAAGATGAATAATAATATCCAAATGTCAACCAATTCTTCAAATTATTCGAAAACACGACTTCTTCAACGTTTATAAGTCAGTTTAAACGTTGATGAATATCAGTTTGACATTAATAACCATTTAAGATGTGTTTGGTCCTTGATCTAAAGGCAACTTCAGATGAGTCATATAACCCTAATGAGTAATATAATCTTTATACACTTCCACATCACTTCGAACACCATATTTTCATGCTGATTTTTTTTTTCAATCAACAACATCAGCACAACTCAGAACGACTTATTTTGTCGACTAAGAAACTAAAGGAATTGGTAAGTATGTAAACACTCTGGTATTTAATTGGAATTACTACTCATTAAGAGTAACGTAAAAATTCCAAGCAAAACAATTCGAATAAATTATTTTTTCAATTGTGTCTTGAAACAATCAGTGGCGCCACCATGTCGGAATATTTAGGTGCATGAGAAACACAAGATCGTGAAAAAGACAAGTCGAGCATTTAACACAGCACAAAAGAAAACCGACTGTGGGGGGAAAAAAGGGGGAGAGAGTGAGTTAAAGGAGCGAGCTATAAAACAATTGACATACACTCAGAACTGCAGAAGCTGTAAACCTGTTCCCAGGCGTTACGAAGTAGCCCTTTCTCTCTCTCTCTCTTGTTTCGCTCTGTTGTCCACTAAATAACTTCGAGGCCCTACCCCAGTCGTATGCACAAGAGAAGGATATACTCCAGCATACGATTCCATTCACAAACAGTTCTGAGCTGTGGAGTAATTATTCTTTCACCTAATGGCTGCCAACTTTGAAGGCATTTCACGAATTAATTCATGCCAAATTCAATTGAAAATGAGGACAAAAATGATCTCATTATGTCGTTTAATAAATCAAGATTTTTTTTAATTGAAAAATTTGAAATCCAAAGTCTTTATCCTTTTTTTCCCTCTCTCTCTCTCTCTCTCTCTCAACCAAAGACAAAGCTTCTATTCGGTAGGAAAAAAAAGGGCGTAAAGAGGAACCCGGGGAATGCCGCTTACACGCCAAATTGTTCCCATTCGAAGATGAACCGTGGCGGGTCTCTGAAAAGGATCGTTCGCGCTTATAAATCTCGCACAGTGTTGGATGGCGATGAGAACGAAGAGAAGGAGAATAAAATGAAAAAAAAAGAGAAGAGAAACTGCGACGTGGGGTGAAGCCAAAAACGAGGGAAGATGAGAAGAACTCTTACAAAGCTTCTTTTTCTCTCTCTCTTCAACTTTTTTTATTTCTCTCACTTCGGTACCTTTTCCCTCTGTGGTGTTCTCTCCTCTACTTTTGGTTTCTTTATGGATGAGAGAGAGAGAGAGAGAGTGTGGGACGCGATGGCAGTAGGCGCGACCTCGGAATTCCTAATTCTTCGAAACCGTCGAAGAATTCCCGAAAGGTCCATTGAGAACGGTTTGGGGCATATCATTAGCGCCCCATTTCCAGGTAACACACTGAGTGTGCGTGAATGGTTTTTCTCTTCTCTCACTTCTTTCATCCTCTTTTACCCATCTTCTTTCTTTTTTTCATATTTTTTTTCTTCTTTTTTCATTCCTTATCTCTGATTCCAACGTCCTGCCGTCAATCTCTCTCTCTCTCTCTCTTTGCCCTCGTCTCATCGTTGAGATAACTTTTAGTAGAAGAAGTAATAAAGTGTCCACCAAGTTTTAGGTTACCAGTGGATTTTTCTGAATGAACGAGTGAATGAATACCGATTGAATTTATCCTCAGGAATAAAAAGTATTGAAGTCCAGATAACATCAAAGTTCAGAAAAACGAATCTTCTGCAAATCAGAATAAACTGTGAGTTTTCAAAATTAGCAAAAAAAAATTTGTAACTTGAATTTCCATCATTTGAATGAGCTAATTCTCATGCAATACACGAAATCAGTGAATGAAAAGCATCGAACGAAAAAGTCAATGGGCAAGCCAGACACACAGTTGGAGGATGGTCCTCGTTAACTGTGTCCTTGGCGCCATCTCACTATAGATGGCCACCATGATATGCCATCGAAAAACCTTTGAAATCCTTGTGGTACACACCTCTCCATGGGGCTCGTTTGGAGAATCTTCGACACAGAGTCTCACCTCTGTCCTCATCCCTCCCCCTTTGCCAAGAGAGACCAGAGCCTGTTCTTCTCCAAAGCACAACGTTTTACACGTCCGTAACGAGAACACGCGCCCAGCTTCTTTTATTTCAAATTTTTATTTTTTTCGAGTCTCTTTCCTCCTCGGCCGGATGTAACATCAGCCCTCACCCACACACACAAACACATATACACAGGTCCATAATACATAAATGGCAGAATCAATTTTATCGTCTCGATTAATTACTTTAACGAGCTCGTTATACGATTTATCTCGCGTTATGGAATATATTTGTGGTATGCGGTAGGTCTATGACTTCACAATAATCCCCATTGTTCAATAATTTGATATAATCAATTTGTGTTGACGTAACAATTTGAATGAGAACACACATAGCCCCAAGGAGGTTATAAACGTTTGAATATAAATCAGTGAACACTCTCATCGTTTTCGTATATATAATTCAAATTTATCATTCTGAATTTGTTGAGGAATAGTCTACGATGTCTCCTTCTTCTTCTTCTTCTTCTTCTTCTTCGTGTTCATGTAAGAATTCGTGTAGTCGTACGTTCGCAAGTGCGTCATCACCGAGTCCCTAATCAGCTTCACCCATGTACACATAACATGGATTGGTCCAACTGCTAAGGCCCCCAGGAATCTTTATTACCCAACAGCTCGTTACCAACTGCATTTTCATCTCCCTGCAGTCTCTCTTCGGTGTGTGTTAAGCTACTGCTTGTGGCACTCACGTTTTATTAATAGGCCCTGGCGACTACACGTGCATCCGTTCTTTTATTTCACAAATGTTCTCGTGTTATTTCTTTTTTTTAGGGTTTTTTTTCACGTTTTTGCCTCATTCCTTGCGTCTTTTGGATAAATTAACGTGGATGAATTTTCGAAATTTTGGGAATTTTAATGATTTGTTTATTGCATCCGCGATGGAAACACGAGAATTAGAAACGATTTTGTATGGATGCGGACAATATGAACTAGGGGAGGCAAAATAGTAGATAGATCATTTTTTTCTCATCGTGGTAAAGTTGACTGGCAAGTCAGAAAGAAGAAAATTATCATTTCTAGAAGATAATTCTTCAAAAAAAATGTAAAATTGATTAGAAGCAGTTTCTTTGATCTTATAATTATTCTTTAATTGATAAGCTCTTTATTTTTTGACATTCCGCTTTGAATTGATTGATAATCTGTAATTTTTGTCTTTCAGAGCCAATCATAGGGTTTTTTTCTTTTTTAAACTTTTCCCTATTCCAAATTTCCTGCTTTTTGAAACCCCACACGAGCCTCACAAAAAACCACAAAATCACTTAAATATAAGTAAAAGCCTAAGGGCTGAAACTATGCAAATACTTGTCTAGCTGTAACTGTAAATAATATTTGTTATCCAGTTTTGTATTATATGTTAACAAAATCGCTTGAATTGAACTTTCAGAGCCTGAAGAAGTTTAAATTATAAGCGAAACGTCGCGAATTGACGATATTTTAGTATTTAATTCATAACCTTCCAATCTCCCATGATATTTATTGAATTAATTACTCCATGGAAATGAATCAGATTATTAATCTCATACATAGTATCATTCATTCATCTCGCATTACAATTCACGTTACACTTGTTTTTAGAACACAAAATTCGCATTTCCATCCTCAATAAACTATCATCGTTCAAATCACATATAAATGAAAATGTCCAGTAGATTGTGCCAGAGGTTATAGTGAGTAAAGAGAGACAGTGTTTTTGGTAGTATAGAAGTGCATTGGATTATTCGAAAAGGGAGAGAGAGAGAAAGTAGAGAGGTTTAATATAATTCGCGGTTGGCTCGAAACGGCGGGAAACGGTGTCCGGATAAGATAACAGGAAAGGCTGCGGGTAATAGGTGGTAGGTTAGCGTCGACGCGGAGAACATACGCTTCATTAACGGATCATCTCGTGTTAATATCTACTTTATCCGGGGGCTGACCGTATCAGCAGTAGCCAGGCACGTTTGGCCACACTGGTGAAACTGGGTAGTTGTAGTTGACTGGATGGAAACCTGTGCTTGGCCAATCTACCTCTATCTACGTTAGCGCATCGCTACATCCACCACATTGAAACTATTCTCTCTTTCATTTAACGATCCAATCTAATCATAATTATTGTGAGCGAAAAGAAGAAAAAAAAATGATAATGGATTTTTTTAATATCGCGAAAAAAAAAAAGATGAAACAATAAAAATTCGTTTTTTTTTCCAACGAAATTTGGAGGAATAATAAAATTGATTGGAATAACACCTGCATCACACACGAGGAACGTATGTATATATATATATATCTATGTATATACATGTAGGATAAGAAACGTTGGATTACGAGCGCCAACGGGGCTCTCGTATAACATCGTAATCGCAATGACTGTAATAACATAGAGTCTTTTTACATAATCAGCATTATTCACAATTTTCGCTCACGGGCTCTCTCTCTCTCTCTCTCTTTCTCGTCGTCGTTGGAGAAAGAAAAAGATAGATAATACGCAGAAACAGAGAATAGTGTGTATGTATGAAGAAAGTGAGAAATACGCAACTTGTGCAAGAGAGATAGAAAGTATCTGAAGGGAAAACGAGGGGAGGGTTAGGATAAACGAGCCCCTTGTGGGGTGTTCCAAAGGCTAACTTACCAACCGACCGAAACCCAAAAGCCCTACCCACCGAATGCTTCTCTTCTGCATAACAACCGCGAGAATTCGTGCCAATGTGTAATCGTACTTGCATTACAATGTGAAACACCTGAGAACAAAGTATTTATCAGGAAATAATTCATAAAGTCTTTATCTAAAAAATCTATATACATACATTTATTGTTACCTTGTTCAAATTTATGGATCTCGATGTGTTCTAGTGTTCAATTTTTCATACATGTCCTTTTATCATCGGTGATTGATCTGAAATGCGAAAAAAAAAAATATATTAGGATAAAAAAAAAAAACGAAGAGATTGTGTGAAGAGGGAGAGGACCGGAGGTCAGCTGCTGTCAGCCTCGGTTCGTCCGTTTTGTGTATAAGGCAAATGTATATATGTAGGTAGCGCCTTTCGAGCTGCCGGAGAGGGCTGACTACACGCTTTTCTACTTAGCACCAACGGCCTCACTTCTCCCCATCCCCCTCTCCCCCCCCCCTCTCTTTGGAGGGTTGCGAGAGCCAGTGAGACCCACCCTAATTGCATCCGAGACGACTGGACAAAGCGGGACTCGTGTATAGATGTATATGTGAGAGTGAGATATAAAGAGTGAGAGAGAGAGAAAGAGAGAATGGGTATGTTCTCGTATAGTCGTAACACCGGCATTTTCGGTTCCGGTTTTCTCTGCCTTGCTGTGTTCAACCAAGGCCTCAAATACCTCTACGTCGATCTCAACCTCGTTTTGCCCTACGGCGTCTGGACACGGTGTAGTACAAAGTTTGGCAGACTGAATAAACTTGGTGGCTGTTACACACTCTGTCTCTCTTCATCTCTCTTTATCTCTTTCTTTCTTTCTCATTCTCGCTTTACAAGTTTCACCTCGTACCGAGATAAAAGAAGCCAGAAAATAAGAGGGACTGAAAAAAAAAAAAATCTTTATCCACTCTTATCATTGTCATTGATGTTTGAAATAAATTCTTTGAACAATTCATTTTTCGATGAAATTGTAAGAGCACAATGTAGCGATAGGATAAAAGAGGAACTGTGATTTTACGAAGATTTTTCGGCGGATCCTTTGTGTAGCGAATGAGTAATTAAAAATACGCGAATGTATCAGTGATTTTGTAGTTCGATTTAAAACGTTGTTTTTTTTCTACCCGAATAGATAAAAGAGAGAGAATTTCGTCTGTGTCACGATGAGACGCGTATGAAAAAAAAGGAACGAAGGGGAAGAGTTCTCTGTGTTTTTTTACGGAGGGGCGGAGTTCGAGGTGCGGCTCTCACACGCTCCACCTCTCTGTTCTTTCTTCTCGCTCTTACCCACAAAAAGCCCCCCTTCTTCTGCTGTATTAAAGTGAAGAGCGACGACGCCTATGAATCTCACATTGGAAGCTCCGTTACAGCCAACGTTTCGAGGCAACACACTGAACACTGTGGCGCACCCTGTTGTCAAACGATTGCATTCAATTGGTGCTTTTACTTCTACTAGAAACGTCGCCAACTACAGTCGTTCATCACAGTTGCCATTGTGTTTTAGTGCATAAATTTCATGATAATATGCACGAATAAACTGTGATTCGTTTTGCCTATTTGAATTACAGGGTTACAGTCAAAAAGTTAGATACTGATTTGTAATTTTTGGAGTATATAAGTCATGAGTATGTAATTTTTTTTGGAGCAGGAGCAGATATTGCGTCTTGAACACCGGGTTTAAGGTAGTTAACTCCTCATTTTTTTTGATGCTGTATCAAAGATGATATTGTTTCACACATTTTTCTGAATCTGTTGTCTCGTATTTTCATCGCTGTATGTTTCATTTGAGTTTACCAATTTGTTTATTTATTCATTAAATGTTATATCGTTAAAATAGTGATGGGAAGTGTTAAAATACGATACCATTCTTCAAGTTTAATATTATCATGACAATTTACATTAATCTGAAGAGCCTGAAGAAGCTCCTAATCAGGAGCGAAACGTCGCGATTTTAGAAAAATAAATGTGAAGATTGACTTCGAATATTTATTCAATTGTCCAATATACCAATTAACCTCTACGATTTAATAATTATTAACCTATACGAATTAATTTTTCTCAATTTTTTCATAATTTTTGTCCGTGTAGTTTATGAGGTATGAATTATCAAAGTTACTGAAAATAGTGGTGGTGGGGATGAAACGCCTTAAATCGGAGAAAAATAACGAAATTACTAAAAAACCACAGGGTTGACCCATTATTCAAAAACAATTGGCGAAAAGAATAACATTTTAACTAAATAATAGAAGAAAAAAATATTCAATTCTCTGTATAGTTATTGAGAAATTTTAATTAGAAGGTAATCGTAACTATTTGCCTCTTTCTCTCTTCGTCCCGCTTGCTCTTTGATTTATGCTTTATCCTCATCCTTGGCTCCACATTGATGCACTTTTATATAATTTTCTCTCTTTTATATTATTATTTTTTGTTATGTAATAATTACATCCTTTTTTTTATCATTTTTGTATTATGCTATATCTCTTCACATTATGCCAATGTTTGCATTGTTATATTCTCATCATTATTTTCTATTGTACTATGATCAATAATGTTAAATTTTTGGCACTAATAATGCTGCGACCTGAAATTTCATGTTCAATGTATGCTATTCTCTATTGTAATCTGTTTGGTGTTTCGTACAACATACTGTACAGTAATGAACTGAAATCAGTCAATCAATCTCTATCTCATGCATAGGATAGGTAATTAGTAATGTAAAAAAATTCGAGAAAAGATGAAAAATTATATTCACAAGCTGAAGATATGATTTTTGAATAGTTTGATCACTTTTCCGCACGCCGTGCGAAAAGTAGACATTTTTCTGCACGTCGTACGAAAAGTAGACATTTTTCTGCATGCCATGCGAAAAGTAGACACTTTCCACGCGTTGTACATGAAAAAGCTGTACCTTACACGTGCGGTAAAGATCCTCAGAAAATACTTTATTGCACTTGTTAGGTAATGTATTATTCCTAGGTAAATTAACCCCTCAAGTACGGGGTCAATATACGTATATGGACCCTCGTGCCTGTCCCACCGGCCGGAGTCTCTATGTCATAGAGATCCTCACCACGTTGCATAAAAATTTCAATATCTCTTACAATTTTCAAGATTTTTAGATTTTGCAAAATGCTTCGTGAAGGTGGATAATTCAAGTTTGATATGCAGCCTTTCAAAAACAATTAATTCGATTTTAACTAATTAATTTTTGAGCAAGTTGTTTTTTTTTCCAAACTTCTGATTTCACATGTCCCAAGGCGCCCGGCCGCTAGAACAGTTTGGCTCGCCGAGGCCCCGTACTTGAGGGGTTAAAGCATGTTCTTCCAAATTATCAGCAATTAATAGGAAACTAACCTACAAATCCTCATTTGTTTTTCTGTTTTATCGACCATCCTCTAGAATACTACCTTAAATTCACACCCGTCTTGTATTTACAACTTGCGCTGACCTTTTTTTTTTACGAATAATATTACGATAAAACTGGTGAGCACGGTAGAAAAAGAATGTAAGAAAAATGTCCCAAGGATATATCCATGTCGCGTGATGTTGGAAGAAAAATTGAAGGGTTTTGAATTAAAAGCAGAGGGTGTCGACGATATGGTGCCTCTTTTTTTTTTTTGCCCACACATAATAGAGCATAAATTTCCGTAGAGATCGATGAAAATTACATAATCGAAAAAAACTCAAGCACTCCTAATACTTGCGTGTTTGAAAAAAAAAAAAAATAGGTCAGCCTCATTTCTCACTCATAGGTATTTTATTTTCACTTCATCTTTTTCTCTCTCTACACTATCGTTACTCATGTAACTTGAGAAAATGAAGATCAATAAAACACTTGGAGATTTTCTGTGCGTAAGAGAGAAAGAGAGAGAGTACAATTTTTATACAATATCCAAGAGGGTGATTTCATTAAGGGGTCGTGGGATGTATTAGTTATAAAGGGGAGATGAAAAGATCTTCCTCTCTCTCTCTCTCTCTTTGCGATTCAATTTAAATTAAATTCGTATTAACGGATTCAATTAGACGAGGGTTTTCTGTATTAATACAAAATGATTAATTAAACAATCAATGGTGACAGTTTGACGAGTGAAAGAAGGCTGGGGAAAGAAGGAGGGAGAATAAAAGGAGGAAGTGGCGAATTTGAAATTGAGCCTGAAAGAATTTTTCGGGGGCGTTTGGTAAAGAAAAGAGACATAGAAAAGGGTTGCGTCAGATGTTGGTGGCGTTGGGCGAATTATTAAATATCGTAAGTCGTGGAGGCAAGGAGCAGCCCCCAGTTTCTATTGAGAGCACTCGTTTTTTTTTTCTCAAAAAAAAATTTATATCCATTCTCGGAGTGATATTGAAACGTTATGAAGGAAAAAAAAAAGAAAAGGGGGAAGGAGTTAACGGGGGTTGACTTTAAAGTTCTTATATATTCGACGGACCATTTAACTGCCTATTGGATTCAGTGTATATGCGTTGATACGAGGGTTGGAGGGGCCACACACATACATACATATATATATACACCCCCTTTTGCCATGTGCACCTGCTTCCCCCTTTCTCGTATCATCACCCTCTCTCTCTCTCTCTCGCTCTTTCTCTCTGTATCCGTTCCTGTCCGTGCAAAATGCAAATCGCCCGCGCCTCGAATCCTCTAACGCGTGCTATACGAGCCAAACAACTACCACTGTGTGTACCGCATATATGCGTGTATACATACGCCACGAAAGCCCAAGCCTTGTCAGTTGAAAATGTGGAAGGGCAGTGGAAATGCGCGCGCGCACACATACAACTGACTATTAGTCAACCACTCCAATTCGAATATACGGGCTGTCAATCAAACAATGACATCAGGATCCCTTCGTCAGTTGTATTACATTTTTCATTACATCTCGCATTCAGAGGAAAAAAAGGGGAAATATCCGAATATTCTAATGCAGCATCGGCTATTGGGTTGAATACAGGTCTCAATATTACTCAACCATAATCCTACTGGATAAAATATGTTGGAAAAAGGAAAATACGTGGACGTCATGTCTCATGAACGAATCTCAGCTTTGTATGGAGTTTTTTCAAAGAATAACATCAATGCATTGATTAATTATTACAATATAATGAGATATATTGAAAACATTCGGAAGCTCAATCACATGATCTTTAATATTTTAAACATAAAAAAACTTAGAAAAATTGAAAAAGAAACTATTATAATTTTAATGTTATTTTTTTTTTTAGTGAAGGACTCCGCGAAAAAATCTGAAAAAATTTGAGAAGATACTTCGATAAGTGTTCATTATTGAGGAATTTTTTCAAATTTTTTGTAAAATGACTTTACCCTAATTCTCCAATACTAACACTCATTCACGATTTAAAAAAAAAAAAGTATTTAAAATTCCCAAATTTTTCAAAAATAACCTTTTTTTCAATAACATTTTGGCGTAATATTAGAACGTGATACCCTTGTGTTTGAAAAAAAATCCTCGAAAATGGAAATGACCTGGAAAATTTCTGAGAAAGTCACATCACCTGGAAACTCATAATCCTATCCTCTGAAGAAGAAAAAAAATACTGATAATGTTTATTTTACTCCTGTTTGAATATCCCAAAAGCCCTGTTTCATCATAAACGCGGTATCCTTTGTCGCAAAACTCTCCATAGTCAGAAGATTCAAATGCTATTTGGCTAAAGGCCTACAGGTATATATATAAGCACTTGTATGTGTTTTTGCCCTCTTGAAGAGCCAAAAAGTTTCCGGCGCGTGTGCGACGATATCTTTGAGTTGAAAATCCTGAACCGCTTCATATCCCTTTCTTTTTTTCTCTCTTTTTTTTTTTCGTTGTCTCCTTTTTTTTCTCCAGTTTCATCCGTGCACACACACTCGACTCCTTTTGTTCAAGGTTTTTCAAACTCAAAACTTTTTCAATGAAGATTATAAACCATGAAAAGAGTAGACGGCTAACTACTGAAATACTCCTGGATAAACTTTTTTCATTCGAATTTCTCTTTTTTTTTTTTAATTTTTTTTTATTTTTTTTCAATCTTTCCTCATTCTCAAGGGAGAAGAGACAGCAATGACAATGAAAAATCAATCATGATGTTTACATTTCTGTCTAGAATGAAATGGCATGAGGCCTATATGTGTGTGTGTATCTGTGTATATATATAGTTACTGTGCAGTATCCGCCCCGCCAATTTATCGCTCGTTAACTCGCAGTTTCATGCTTGGAACGAGAGCCGTATAACGATCGTGGTCCATTCTGACCATTCACACGTCACGTCTTCAAGCCACGTAATTGGCTCCTCATTCGGCCAATGTGTCAAAATAAACACGGGGCTTCGATTTTTTTTCGAAAATAATAACATGAACTTCTTTGTGCAATTAAATTTATTATCTCCAGGATTTTCAATAATTCAATTAATTGCGGATAAAAATGATTTAATCATGGTTAACGTATGGGTTTTCTATTGTGTATCATTTAGATTAAAGCTGTTTATCTTTAAATGGTGAACTCTGTTAATGATATATCTAGAGATAGGGGACGATGGGATGAAAGAGACATAAGGGGTGAAATGTACACATTTTAGTTTTGATGTTCTATATTATGAAAATTGCTCAAAATCAGTAAAAATATTCGAGATATTTTTTTTCTGATGATTCTATTGAAAAGCTGAGGAAATTTTCGATGGAAAACATACGTTAAAATTAATTTTTGAGAATATTTTGGAGATTCAACTTTTTTAAACCAAATTTAGGGTCTGTTTCTTTGCTAATGTGAAAATTTTTACTTTTTTGGGGATATCTCTGGTTTTATTAAGTGCAACGACTCGGGGTTGATCTTAAATGAAAGCCGAGATCATTTGCCATCGATTTATGGGGTTTTGGAAGGAAAAATATAGATTTTTCAAGTATTTATAGGGCAAAACCTGATTTTTTTATAAAATAGCCCTTAAGGATGTTAGGGCGAGGTGGTCGGACATAACCTTAATTTTTTGTATAAAATTATAAATAACTTCGTATACACAATAAAGTTCTGAAAATCATTTTCTCCATGTTTGAAGAATGTAATGAGGAACAAAATAAGCCGTAGAAACAAAAAATTGATTGAAAATGGAAAAATTGGCTGCATTTTTTACATATATCAAATTTCTCAAGATTCAAAAAATGTAAAAAATGCAGCCAATTTTTCAATTTTCAATCAATTTTTTGTTTCTACGGCTTATTTTCTTCCTCATTACATTCGTCAAACATGGAGAAAATGATTTTTAGAACTTCATTGTGTATACGAAGTTATTTACAATTTTATACAAAAAATTAAGGTTATGTCCGACCACCTCGCCCTAACATCCTTAAGGATCTTAAAAATCGAAAATTTTCTTTTTTTAATCCCATAAATCGATGGCAAATGATCTCAGCTTCCTTTTAAAACTAGTCCCAAGTCTCTACAACAAATAGAAACGGAGATATCTTCGAAAAAAGGAGACAAATCGAAAACTGGCAGTGTTTATCCTTTCATTCATTCCCAAAAAAAGACAATTTCCAAAAATCCCCAAAAATCAATTATAACACATGTTTTCCACCTAAAATTTTCTCAGCTTTCCAATGAAATCATCAAAAAAATTCCATCCCAAGCTCTTCCATCAGAATGTCCATTTCATCCCCCCTCCATCAGCCTCCATCCAATTCAATAAAGTCTGAGAAAATTTAAAAAATTTGCCTCTGGCACCCAAGGAGTAAAAATCTATCCTACAATTAATACGATTAATTACAAGAAAACTGCAAGTGACTTGAGGCTATATAGGTAGTATAGGTAAATGGAAAGAGGAAGGAGAGTGTACCAGGCTCCCCGAGGTGAATCCGACAGGGCGTTAGCGAAACCCGCGGGGCCCTAAATGGAAACGTCACAGGCCCGTGTAAGTGGCTTGTCTAACATTTTGATTAACACGTCTCTCGTTGGGTCGATAGGCGTGTGCGTTGTGTTGCCCCTCTCTCAGAGTGGCTTTATAACACGTGATATTATATATATACCTATGGTGGTTTTACGAAAAGCACCAAAGCGACAGGTTAGTCTTGCCTAAGTTTACCGCTGCCTTGAGAAAGGTGCTTATCCATATGCCGGTAAGGTGGGTATTAGCTTGTCGAGTTGAAAAGATGCATCCCAGACGTAAATTCCCTCCTCCCTGTTAACTTATCACTCTCGTCTCTCTCTTTCTTTCTTGCACAATCGTTCTCGATGATTGCTAGCGAGAAGGAGAGTGAATGAAAGAGTAAAAAAAAGTATTTGTAATAAGAGATAAAAGCCAAGAAATCCTGTCAGACTGCAATGAGGGGGCTGGATCGATCTGTTAAAAACATGTTTACACGCTATACCCAACACCACACTGGTATTTATACGTTCCCTCTTCTTCCCCTCTTCCTCTTTACCCCTCAAACCCCTCAATTCCCCCTGAAATTGGACTCTGGACTCTTACGATTTTTATTTGCCTCGAACTTTCCTTTGGTACGTGGTTAGTTTCCAAAATTCCTCTCTTTCAACAGTACGAGAAACGCTCAACACACATTTGCAACACACGGATTAGATTAGAATTGATGGTTTTTTGGTGCAAAATACCGTCTGTTGTGTATACATTTGATAGCAATACACGTAGGTGTTTATGGGCGATCGTTAATCGATCATGTATATACCTGTCGTAAAAAAAGATACAGGGCATTTCACGTGTGTGGAGGAGAATACAAGAGGAGTGAATGTCTATAATATCGCTCTCATGTCATCTATATGTGGTTACCAAGTAACTACACTCGTTGTTGCTCTTCGAGATAAACGCGACACAGTATTTTGTGGAGGTATTGAATTAATAGTTAAGGTAGTATAGCACTGTACGGTCGATAAAACAGGGAAAATGGGGATTTGTAGGTTAGTTTCCAATTGATTGCTGATAATTCGGGAAAATATCCCGAAAAAGTGATTAATCTATTTGAAAGTCTTATATGACTGTTAAAAATGTCTGTAAATTTCTAGTACTTTTACAGTACACCAAAGTAAAATTATGTACTATGTACAATAATGTGTATTCGTCTGACTTTTACTGTAAAATTTTAGGACAAAACTTTAATTTTACTTTTCTGTACTTAAATTCTACGAGTTCATCCTGTTGATTTACATGAATGGTACAATACTCGGTTCAATGGTAGAATTTCCTAGTAATTTTAATCGAATGTTCATAGTTTTACCATATCTTTACTGCACTTTGAAGATATATCATCAGCTTTCGAATATCGTGGTCCTAGAGACCCGCACAATTTAAGACCTTTTCATTTTAGGACGACGATATAATTTTTTTTTTGTTTTTCGAAATTTTTTTTACATTACTAATCTCCTATCATATGCATGAGATAGATTCACTGATTGATTGATTGATTAATAATTTATTATTGCACATTATATTGTATAAATTAAAAAAGAAAATTTAACGAAAATAATTATAAAAAGGAAATTTTAGAATATAAAATTCGAAAACAGCACCAATTGAGCTTGACTAACAAATCCACATAAGACCTTACATAGTATGAGAGTGGTAAGGCATCAAAACAGCGCAAACGTAGAAAATTAAGCTTTACAAACTAGTATGTACCACTCATATCATATCAAGTTGCAGCATAACACCGCAATACAGAGCATTACTCATAGCACAAGCGTGAAATGCACCAAAGGGTGATGCTTCCACCCATGAACAGACCTTATTTTATAATTTCAAAAATTCAAAAATAAAGAGGCAAATAGTTACGACTACCTTCTAATTAAAATTTCTCAATAACTATACAGTAAATTTAATATTTTTTTCTTCTATTATTTAGTTAAAGTGCTGTTCTCTTCGCCAATAATTTTTAAATAATGGGTCAATCTTGTGGTTTTTTAGTAATTTTGTTATTTCTGTCCGACTTAAGGCGTTTTATCCTTACCACCGCTATTTTCATCAACTTTGATAATTCATATGTTATAAATTACACAAATAAAAATTATGAAAAAATTCAGAAATAAAAAAAAATATCATCTTTAATCCGGCATAAAAAAAACAAACGATTTTTTTAAGGATTCAAAAAATTATTTTTTTCTGATTAAATGCGCTGTGTAAACTTTACACTGTAAAAGGACACACGAAATGATTAAATCAATCAGAATAAATCCCATACACGAAATATACTTGGAGTGGTACGTACACCAGGGAAATCTAGAGTACGAGGAACCTCGAGTACAATTGGGAGTCAGGTGCCTCAACTGGGCTTTTCGACTATGACGCGACAAATTGTTTGATATTTCACTATTTGAGAGTGGAGTATGGGGGGGGGGGGGGGGGGGAGAAAGAGAGATATGAGAGGGGATAAATAAGCGTAGTTTACAGTTTGGCGAGTATAAAGGGCGTCGAGGGTCGCCGTTACTTACGCAACATAGGAGCACGTATAATACAGTTAAGTTGAAGAGAAAGAGAGAGAAGGATAGAGAGTTGGGGGCCAACCAAATTCATGCTGGAGTACAACCCTTGGTGGAAGGGTCGCTTCAGTCCCTTATATTACGCAAGTTCCACTCATTCTACTCTCGTATCACTGTATATAAGAGAAAGAGAGCCAGAGCTCTTTAATACCCCTCTTTTGGATTTCGACGAGAAGAAAAAAATATATATATGTAGAGAGAAAGAACTCTTCTGTGAAGATGTGGGCGGGTAGTTTGCACTCGTCTTCACTCGCACCACACGCTCATTCATTTTCAAAGAGGGGACGAAAAAAAAGAAGAAGAGAGAAGGAGGGGTGGGGGGTTTCGAGTGAACTCTCTTAAATTACCCGTCTTTTAAAAGTCGTTTTCATTCGTAAATGCGTCCAGTGCATACATACAAATATATGTTTGATATATGCGAGGGGAGAACCAAGACATTATTTGATTACATGGCCAGTCTATTACATTAGTTTAATAGACACTTGAATGGTGAATTATTTCTGGAATAAAACTGACAAATTATTGAATTAATTTTCATTTATTAAAGGGGACTAATAAGAAATTAACTGCATTCATTTTAATTAAAATGAGAGAAATTGAGTATTTTAATAATTATCTCGTGTTGGATACTTTAATGGCTTGAAGAATAAATTTTACACAGTAAATTGTGAAAAAATTGAAGAGAGAAGCGCAAATTGAGAATTTTCAAGTTTTTCTTTAGAAATCCGAAAAATTAATTCTGACGCATGTCTTTCGTATAAATTTTCAAGATATTTCCCCTCATTTTAAGCGATTTTTTATACACGCAAGTCCACTGTCTTAATCCTAATGGACATTTCCCACTTTCCCTCGCTCTCTCTTTCCTCTCAATTTTATGACACCACACACAAAATTACATTATAGTGACGTTACATTATTTTTACGATCAATCGAATAAGCCCATGAAGAAATAAGAAAAACGAGACGATACCCGCAGAATGATTGAATTGACTGCCTCGAAAAAAAAAAAAAACACGTGGCGCCTCATCAACTAGCACAAGAAGAAATGAAAGCAAACAAACTTTAACAACTCACACAAATGTACAAGCGAGCAAATGAACTTATCAGATTAATTATTTTACGAGCCAAACACAACACGTATACGTGTGTCAATTACAAATGGAGTATTCAACTTGTCGGGATTATTTATATGAAAATGTAATATCGATATGATGAATGAAAAAAAAAAAAAAATTGGCATTGGTACAGGAACACGGTTTAACGTGAATAGGCGAAATGGTTTTGTCTGGCACATATATAGGACCGATGTGCATTCAGGAAAAGAGGGGAAAACGTACGGAAAATCGAAACCATTCGGTTGGGGCTTTTGATAATAATAGAGGGTAGTTTATCAGTGTGTTAAAATTGCTGCGGTACAAATGCGCCTGCGTTCAACCTTAAAATCCTTTTTTTCAACGTACATTTTTAACTCTCCCCCGCCTCCAAACCCAATGAAATTCATTGTACGTGGCTGCAAACAATAATCATGACACGCGGGATTGCCCCGGCAATGACAATGGAATTGATGATATATCGATTGCATCCATGCACAACACCGTATAATTGTTTTACAACGCTCTGGGCCCCCCAGTACGTTTTGGCTTCGTTGAAATACCCAACAGTGCACTTCAGAGTACATTAACAATTGATGAAAAACAAAAAATTGGCGATGAAAAAAATTAGGCGATTAAGGTAGTATTCCAGTAAACTCGAGAACACAGTTTACCCATTATTTTTTGATGCTGTATCGGAAATGATGTTTTTTTACGCTTTTCTGAATTTTTTCATAATTTTTGACCGTGCAGTTTATGAGATATGAATTATCAAAGTTACTGAAAATTGTGGTGGTGGGGATGAAACGCCCTAAATGGGACGGAAATAACGAAATTACTAAAAAATCACAGGGTTGACCCATTATTTAAAAACTATTGGCGAAGAGAACAGCATTTTAACTAAATAATAGAAAAAATATTCAATTCTCCGTATAATTATTGAGAAATTTTAATTAGAAGGTAGTCGTAACTATTTGCCTCTCTCTCTATTTCATGCATGTGATAGGAGATTAATGTAAAAAAAATTCGAGAAGAAAAAAAATTATATTCACAAGCTGAAGATGACTTCGAATAGTTTAATCACTTTTTCGGGTAAATTAAAGCATATTTTCCCGAATTATCAGCAATTAATTGGAAACTAACCTACACTCTTGAAAATTTCCGTCTGAATTTTTCATGTAAAATCCCGGAAATTTCTAACAAGTCACATTTTTACTGAAATTTCAGATCATCACGTAATTGAAAAATGAACACATTATTGATTTTCAAATGATTTCAGGCCTGAATATCAATGAAAATCATAAATTTCACTTCAGTTGTTTCTCGAAAATTTAGTAAAAATGGGAAAATTCAAAAAAAAATTCAAAATTCAAGCCATTTTGATTCTGAATATTCATGTTTGATATAGGGTTTATTTTCAAAACAAGTTTTCCCTATCCCCCATCTCCACCTCTACCTCAACTCTTAAGTATATATCAAACTCAAAAAATCGCTTATATGTATGTAAAAGTCCTTGGGCTGTTGCTACGTTACCGTCTTCAAAACGACTACTGTAAAATAAAAATACTGTACCGATGTATATATGTTAATAAAAATCTTTAAATTAAAAAAATTCATGTTCAGTTAAAAATTCAAGTAAATTGTAGAATTTTCGTCTCAATTCTATTTAAGACTCATAGATTCCTTTGAATTTCCTCTGAAACTCAAAGATTCCATGACAATCTTCCCATAAAAAAAAATTCAATATCACGTTTATGAAAATTCCCATCAAATTGTCTATGAAATTTCCATTTTTTTCTAACAGTGTCCAGATCCTCATTTTTTTCTCTGTTTTATCAACCGTACTCTGTGATACTACCTTAACATCATCAACATCCAATTATTTCTCAATTCCAATTGAAAATTCCGTTTCAAAATATTCGTGTATTGAACGATAACGTTCAAATGTAATTTCAGGGCCTCCATAAGCAGACACATATTACAAGCATGTTTTGCGGAATAGTGTGGGTGGGTTTAAACGACGTTGCGCGCGCCACGAAAACCTGGTGAGAACAGGTGGTGTGCTTCTAAAAGGCCAAGAGATTTGTAGTTTCATTAGGCAGCGGGTGCTGCTTATGGTATCCAACACACAATCCACCCGGACGCGCCTTGTCTACAACCACTTACATAGCTACTAAACCTGACGTCATAAGTAAATCCAACATCCCGATTCATATTGTTCCCCAAGTCAAAACTTTGGAAATCACCTTGGTGATGTGGCACTATTGGAAATCCTCAAGGATTATCATTATTTGTGATGGTAGCTCAAAAATCCTTTGAATTATTGCCCCATTTGAGAATAGAAAATCCACTAGAATCCCAAAAAACTTTGCGAATAACAGATAACCATAACGAAAGATATCACTTTTTTAGTAGAAACTGTTGAATTTTTCACGTGTTTCAAAAAAGTTTTGATGATTCTATCTAAAAAAAAGAAGCTATTCTACATTTATACCTCTTTCTTCCTGCATTTGCCTCTTTCTCAAGACACTCACAGGATTTTTGATGCAAAAGAGACACAGTAGCACAACGGTGTTATCCAAAAAGGTTGAACTGAAAATCCATCTCCCTCCAAATTTCAAGACTTGCAAACACACATTTCAGTGGACTCAAACTCCATCTTCTCTCTATTTTCTACCTCCATGTGAATGGACTCATTCTCCTGATGGCATTGGGCATGAGACAGCTGCTAGTGTGTGTATGTATGTATTTCTACCTCGCCTCGCTGCTCTTCACCTTTCTCACCACCAATAAAGATCCACGTCACGCAAAGTAATCCCTGACTTTCATCGCACCACCGAGCACGCATATAACTACTTGTCTCGTCAGACTTTTCATGCGTCTACTTACATCCACGTTCCTCCTGTGTTTATCTCTCCTTTCATTTCATCTTGCCCGTGTGTGCCGAATAGAATAGCAGCTACAGCAGCAGGAGCAGAGGTGTCTGAAAAAAATAAAAAAAAGTAAGAAAAAAAACATGATGAGAATTCAAAAAAAAAATACCAAAAAAACATGTCTGTGTTTTATGAATAAATAAAGAAAATTAAAACAGCTGAATCATTGTAAATGCATTATGTTACAAACACATAGTGTACTATCTATTCTAAAGTCACAAAGTACGTGCCAGATTGAAGCAAGAGCGGATTTGTCGTGTGACGCAAACCGCAAAAGCCCCAACGAGCGTGACACGTCCTTCACGAATAGAGAGAGAGAGAATGACGATGAAGAGAAATGTATATAGATAATATGATATTGCGAGAAGTTCGAGAGAGAGAGAAGTACAAGGGGAGGAAGAGACTACGTGTTTTTACCACGATTCTTAGTAATTACCCTCGTCGATATCTTTTGTAGCAACTGCAAAAAAAAAAATAAGCGAGAAGTTGATTGTGTGTATGAGGGAGTGATGGAATATTTATACAGGCTCTAGATGACGGGGGATGATCGAGGAGATTCATTTTCAAACTAACAAAATGACACGACACTTTTTTTCCTTTCTTTTATTCACAGTCTCACATAAAGTGTGGATGGATAAAAAAAAAAGGAGAAAAAAAGTGAAGAAAATAAATATCTACGAGAGTAACAGAAGCTGTCAGACAAATTTTTATCACGGATGGAATTTAAAAAGTTAACGATCTTTAATGCGTCTGGGGAAGATAATCTTTCCTCCCCCCTCCACCTCTTCGCCCCCCTTCTTCACTTGGATCGCTTTATCATCGACGATGCAGCCCAAGTTGCTCCGGCATTTTTCGGTTCGCCTGTAAACGAGACGAGGAGAGAGAGTGAGAGAGAGAGAGAGAGAAAATCCAATGAGTCAGAGAGAGGTAGGGAGATGAGCGCGAGTTAATTTCATAGCTGATCACCCCGGGTAATCCGGCCAGGGGCGGTGGCACTCATGCAGAAAACAAAGCTGTGCGGGGTAGCCAGGATTTAACCCTCAAAAGCCATCCGCATTTCTCCCTACTCCCTGTACACCTAGCTCCCTTTCTCGCAGTGGTGGTGGTGGTGGTGGTGGTTGCTGTTCTCTTTTTTTTCTTGGGTGTTTGTACCTCTAGACCCTTCATCTCACGGTCAACGACCAAGTCGTCGTACGTCATAAGTGCTTCCGTAGCAGATTCATCATCTTAGTCGTGCTGGCTTTCATCCGGGTTATCCGGCTTTTTCCGCTCGTGTCAACTCAAACTCCTTGTATGCTCTTATTTCATACAGATTGTGTTGTATTACTCCAGTTCCTAGACATAAATAATAATAAATTAATCGTAAAGAATAATGCAGTAGGGGAAAGGTGGGAGGGAAAATAGAGATTTTTATTGAATGGGTCGAGATGGAGATTTTCTGATGATTTCATTGGAAAGCTAAGGAAATTTTAGGTGAAAAATATGTGTTGAATTTTTTTTTTTTATTTTTTGAAAATTTTACTTTTTGACCAAGTTTTGAAGGGGTTCTCCTTTTGAAAATCGAAAAAATTCACTTTTTTGACGATATCTCTGGTTCTGTTGGTCGCAGCGACCTGGGGTTGATCTCAAATGAAAGGTGAGCTCATTTCTCATCGATTTATAAGGTTGAAATTTTTTAAAATCAATTTTTCAATTATTTATAAGGCATTTTCTGAAAATCGGTTTTTGCCCTATAAGTACTTGAAAAAAATGATATTTTTATTCTTTTGAACCTGATAAATCGATGAGAAATGAGCTCACCTTTCATTCAAGATCAACTCCAAGTCGCTGGGACCAATAAATCCAGAGATATTCTCTTAAAATTAAAATTTTCAAAAACTGAAGGTTTTCACCCTCAAATCTTGAGCAAAAAATGAAATTTTTGAAAAAAATTAAAAAAATAATTCTGACATATGATTTCAATGTGAAATTTCCTCAGCTTTCCAATGAAATTATCAAAAAAAATCTATCTCCAATATTTCCCTCGATTTCGAAAAATTTCTCTAATATAAAATCCCAAAACTAACACGTCTCCGTTTTACCCCTTATATCCATTTTACCCCATCTTCCCCTATTCGTCAACTTTATCATTATCATCATCATGAATAATAAATGACAAAAATTTTCTTCCCACGACATCACATTGTGGCCAAATCCTCGTGTAAATGCACTGTATCTATTTACTCTACCGATTAACGATAATAATTCGCGCAATGAGATTCTTGAGCAAACAAAAAATTCATACACGTCCATTTATGACAATAGAGAGGGGGGGGGAGGGGGGAGATTGACGCACGAGCAATGAGGATTTGCTCTTTTCGTTTCACACACACGAGAAAGATACATAGAAGAAAGTGCCTAGGGTGTTCTCTTTCTGATACTATTCTGTTCTCTCTCTCTCTCTCTCTCTCTCCCTCCCCCTTTTTTTGCTCCCTTTTTACTCCATTGAACGGTAATCCCAAAGAGGCCGCGCGCGCCTTTCCCCCGAAGTGCATGAAGAGGGGGAATTCGTTCCTGGTGTTGGCTCGAAGCTCCGATAAATAAATCAACTCGTAAAGCAGCTACCATTAGGGCGTGTGGTTTGTATATGAGTAGCTACCGACACTACGTCCATTGGCTTTTCTTCTCACTTTACTTTGACTTAATGCCCTTAAAGTATATGCCCCCATTATCTGGCATGATACGATACCATTTCGTTTCGATGCTTATTCTGCACAAGAGAGAGAGAGAGAGAGGGGGGGGGGGGAGGATTTTGTAACTCTATATATACGCTTGATTATCACTGAATCAATTGCCGAGAAAATTACATTTGTAAATGAAAGTCTTGGAGGGAAAGATTTATGTTTGTATAGTCAGGGATAATTTATTCCATTATGTCATTGCTCTGGAATTGTCTTTAGAGAAGGAAAAAAGAAATGAGGCAAATGGGAGAGAGTATTGTGAGCGACATTCGATACATTTTTTTCATTGTACTACAATTTATACTTACAATAATTCAATTTAACTTCATGCATCAAGAGCCTCGAGCAACTGTCATGTTATCTGCGTGAAGTACTAGTATAAGAACAACTTCCAGCAGCAGATGAGTGAAGTTTTAGTGTTCTACCTCAGTCAACAAGTCTTCACTCCATCAATTGATTTTCCTGAAAAAAATACTGCTCTGAAATAAATTTTGTTATATGAATATTTCGAATTTTTGTCAATCAAAAAAATTTTGGTCGACTAATTTCTCGTTCAATTGCGTGAAATATTAATTCGCAGGAAGAATACCTACTTTTCTGTCAGACTTTCCCAAATTGTTTCTAAAGAATGACGAGAAAGCTAAAAAAAATTTAGCATGATGTTTCTTCTGTTCATTAAATTTTTTTCTTTTAAAGAATTAATTGATTTAATACAATACTCGATCATACAGATGAAAACTAATCTACTAATATAAAGTAAAATTCTCATTCTATAGAAAATTTTGCAATTGCTCAGAAGAAAATCTCTTCATAATTGGAAACTTCAGATTTTATCGTTTCTTCTCTATGACTCGTACATCATAAAATTATATAGAGAAAACACTTTGTCTCTACCAGAGAGCACAAATTCTTAAATTTTGTAATTAAAGATCTTTGTTTTCTCGCAATACCATATATTTACAATAAATAAATTTTAAAAAATCAGTGCAATATCATGCACCAAACGTTGCATGATATTGAATCTATTTTCAGCTAATTAGATTATACTTCATAGTTGATCCCTTCAAATCAACTTTCTTCATTAAAAAAAATAATTACATGGAACCGAATTTTTCTAACTACGAGCAAAGCTCATATACTCTCGACAGGCTTTTTTTTACCCAGTGCATAATTCCCACGTCATTTTTATTTTAAAATCTCCATCACTTTTCAACTCAGTAAAATAAAGAACTCTATAAATATGTACTCTCGCAATATTTAATTCAGTCAAAAACCTCATGAAATTCAACTTCAGAAGAAAAAAAATAATATAATTTCATCCCTGAATTTAATTCGTGTGTAGTCATACTGTCAGATGCACGAGAAAGATTCACACTCCAACTTGTCACACATAGTTTTCCAAGTGCATAATTTTTTTTCATGTCACCACCTCCCCCCTCTTCCTCTCTACACCTACGTTTTAAAATGCGCCATGAAACTGAAGTCTCGTCGCCATTAGTTTATTTTTAAAAGCAGTTAACAATTTTATTCGAGATCAAGTGCTCTGGCATGTGGATATCACATACGACATTTATGTTAGCTGAATTTTTTTTAAAAATGGGAATAAAAAAAATAAATATGAAGAATGAGAGGAATGGTGGTTTTATTCGAGACCGTCAGTGGCATCGGTTACAGGTGAGTGTGCTTCTCAACGAGGAGCATATTTCGCCTGTAGAAAAGCTCACACACTCTTTTTTTTTCTCTCTTTCTCTCTGAACCCATATAAATATAGCGCATATAAAAATTACTACATACAGTGCAATAGAGCGAACGAGAAAAAAAGAGAGAAGAAAGCCACGTCATAAAACTGAAACGTCGCACTTTCCACGAAAAACATTTGAGTTCTGCTATGAATATAGTTGGTCCACGACGATGGCAATAAAGAGTTTTGACAAACGGGCTAGACAAGCGCGTAGGTACTCTAACGCTTTGCCTCACCCATGTCCAGAAAAATGCGGAGCTTTTTCATTTACCGGTGCATGAGTGCGAAAAAAAAAGGGCAAGAATGGTAAAAAAGAGAGAGAGAGAGAAAGAGAATTCACGAAAAAAAATGACAAAACAAAACAGAAAAAAAAAGAGGACAATGGCAAAAAATTGTATGGATAGCAGAATGGCCGCGTCGAGAGAACAGCCAGAACAAGTCGCCTACATGAATACCACACGCTCATGTGCCCAGGGGCTGTATTTGTTTCCACAGCATGACAGAAACCTGAAAAATATGAATATATATATATATATAAAAAATATTGAATTAATTAGCTGAAAGTTTTTAATAACATCTGATGCAATGAATTCTAAAGGGCACTGTGTGTAATGTGAATTTTTGATGCTCTGTATGTGTATATTCATTCAATGTGTGAGGTAGGAGAAATGAAAATTATCAAGCCTGCGGGAAAATACAATGCAATGACTGGTGGTAACACGGTGTATAAAACACCTGTGTATATGCCTCTAGTCATCCATACAACAACCACCTACTCCCCATTGGAATCATCGAGCGTTGAAACACTCGATTACTGCATTAACAATTCTACTAATTCGTGATCGAATTGTACCAGTGACTCACACTTATTCACATGGCTTTTATACACTGTGAAATATCCGACTGCAAAATCACCTCTTGCCTCTCATTTCCCCTGGTCCTCAATTTCCAACAGCCAAACGAATGGGGGGGGAATCAATGCCAATTAGAGGGAGAGAAAGAGAAAATGTGCAGTGAGCACGGTTTGAATTCACATGGGAGGAAAAGAGAGCAGAGAGAGAAAGAGGCAGGAGGTTGAAAAAGGACATACGTGTGTGTGTGTGTGTGTACACAGAGCTTTCGCCATTGTTGTAGAGCAGATACTCAATTTCACTACCTCGTGAAGAGTTCTGAATGTAGCGAGGATCGATATATCACAGCGACAGCCGGTTATACTGTAATTATTAAACTAAATGCATCATGTGTCTCTTCCGGTTCTCAGATTTAATAATTAATGGGAATTAGAAGAATAATTAACAGAGCAGAGGTTCTCAATACTTTCTGGTCTCGATGATTAAAATTCGACCGTTACTTAGTTGAAGAAAATAAAATAAACAAAAAAAAAAAGGTCCAAAGATTTTTAATTTAATATATATAAAAACTGTTAGGAAGGGCAATAAATCAAGAAATTCAACAATGTTAAGGACAGTTCTTAGATCTTTTCAAGTGTCACACGTGCAAGTCATAAAAATTACACAAAGAAATTTCTTATGCCCACTTTCCTTTTACTTTTCATCAAGGGTATGTTGAACATACCATGTTCTCTTTTTTTTTTCTTAAACTTTTGGAGCACTGACGCCTTCCACACCCACAAATTGTCTTGACCGATAGAAATTAAAGTCTATCCCCAACTTTAGGTAATTTTACGCTTTTTTGGAAAGAAAAATTCGAAATTATGAAGAGTTGGTTTAGAAGAAGATTCCGCAGAGGCTGGATCAATTGTTCGAATGATCCTTTATATTTAAATTTACTCCTAAAAATATGAATTAGTTGTTATTTCAATATAATCAAATATTGCACTCTTTTTCTCGTGTTTTATAAAATATAATCATCTACTGTTCAGTGATTTCCTTTCATTAAACCAAACAACTACTCCTTTCTCATCTCGTTGCCGAATAAGAATCATACAAAAAATGATTGGCGTATCCAAAAATTGATATACTTAGGATTTACAATGATAATGAAATTGACACACATCCAATAATTTTTTGAATTTTTTTCAAACAAATGAATTATTATAAAGAAATATTTAAAAAATTTGTATTTATAATTTTTATAAAAAATTTTCTACAAGTGCATATTTTTTTAAAAATAATTCTTTTATAAAAAAAAACAACAAAATTGTCAAATGTCTGTTATTTTCATTATCATGATTTAAAATTCTAGTAAGAACATCGCGTCAAATACCATCAGGAAATATTATCTCCCATTTTGAATAATTATACTTCAATAAACTCCCAGAATCAATTACTCCAGTCTTGATCTTCACAAAATGAATTTAAATAAAATTTTTATCCATCAAATGAAACGAAAATCCACTTGTATCCAAACTGTATACACTCGTATTCCACAGTTTCCATTCCTCTCTTCAAAGCAATGAATACGAATAGGTTTTGAAGTGAGATACGATCGTGATCCTGGGGTTAAATTAAATGATTTGCATAAGTAGGTGGGTGTCGACAATCGCAAACATTGACAAACGCGTGCTCCCGTTGAGGGCACAAAACTTTCTCCCTTCTTCATTTCATACTGTAACTACCCAAACTAACAAACAGTGTTGAGCTTTATAAGAAGAATATATTATTAGAGATGATAGAAACATTGAATTCAGTGTGTTGGAGCAAAAGAGGGGTAGATATATAGGTAGAGAGGGAAATTTTGTAGATCATGGGCTGTGTTTGACACGTGTCGTTGGAGCCTGGTGGACCACTGATACAGCTATTCACAATTACCCGGGCATTCCCCATGGGTAGGATTAAAAATCATCGTACACGTGACTCTCTGACACCGTTGCCAAAACATCATCATCGGGTCAAAAAATTTCCATTCAAAATTAATTTCTTAATAAACGTGGAAAAACATTTTTTCTCAATTTTTTGTTGAAAAAAACATAAATAGAGGAAGGTGGGGTTAAATGGACACAAGGGGTAAAACGGACACGAGTTGATTTTTGTATTTCATGCTATGAAAATTACTCGAAATGGATGGGAATATTGGAGATAGGTTTTTTTTCTGATAATTCCATTGGAAAAATGAGAAAATTTCCGATTGAAATCATATGTCAAGAGTTATTTTTTGGAATTTTTCTAAAATTTCATTTTTCGCGCACGAATTAAAGGTAAAACTCTTCTGTTTTCTAAAAAATTTCAGATTTTCGAGAATATCGCTGATTTTATTGATCGCAGTGACCTGGGGTTGATTTTAAATGAAAGCTGAGCTCATTTCCAATCGATTTACGGGGTTCAAAAAGAAAAATATCAATTTTTTCAAGTACTTATAGGGCAAAAACCGATTTTCAAAAGAAAAGAAACGTATAAATATTTGAAAAATTGATTTTTAAAAAATTTAAACCACATATGTCGATGAGAAATGAGTTCAGCTTCCAAAAAAGTGAATTTTTTCGATTTTCAATGAGAGTACCCCTTCAAAACTTGTCCAAAAAAGTGAAATTTTCAGAAAATTGAAAAAAAAAATTTTAACACATTTTTTCCGCCCAAAATTTCCTCAGCTTTTGAATGAAATCATTGAAAAAATTCTATCTCAAACCGTTCAATTGTAGTATCCATTTTACCCCACATTCCCTTATAAAACATTAGAGATTATGAAATTTATTTGTCTCCTGTTTACTTATGTTGCAACAATGTTTGTGTCACGTGTCATTTCACATTATTACTATTTGTAGATGGAACGTGAAACGGAACGAAGTATATAGGGAGAGAAAGAGAGATCTCCAGAAGTTTTTTTTTTTCTCGACTACTGAATAACATACCCTTCGTGGGAAAAGCCAACACAAACAAAATAAAGTAGAGATAGATAAAGTGGCCGTAGCTGATCACATACAGCCACTGTACAGAGAGGGGTAGTAAAAATAAAATGAGAATCCTCGAAAAGCTCCAGTCATTCATTCTCTCTCCTCCCCTCTAGTAGTCATATATGCGCGTCCTTAATCCAGGATTGACTCGTGTCACTTATTAATATTTTATGCAAACATTGTGATTTGCGCACCACCAGACACACTTTCATCCGTTTTAACTCGTCACTAAGGGCTCTTGGAAATGCATGAGTAGGCTATTTTCATGATAACGTAATTCAATTGAATTTTATCAGTATTTGCTGATCTATTTTTCTTGGGGAGACTATCGTTTCCTAATTATATCATTTTAGAAGATACATCTCAATCTCAAATCCGCTTATCTTGTTTGAAAAAAAAAGAGTGAAGCTGATTAATTAATCACATTTTTCAAGCAGAAAAAAGGATAACACAGGAAGGGCTAGAACATCTAGATCTGCAAGCCAAAGGGAATCATAGTAATCCTGTTGGGGTGACGTTTTTTTAACGTTGAAAAAAAGAGGAGAAAAGAGTTCCGGACGTCAGTCGTGGGTGTCACTACGACGATCGTCTCGAAGAGCATTTCGTAAATGGATCCCATTCCCCTTATTCGAAAGAATCTCATTCTACCTCTTTCTCTCTTTCTGCAGATCCCGTAGCACAACCACCGTGGCTCACCACGACTCGCTCCATTCCGATGATCCTCTGCGCGAGACATCCTCTCTTTCCTATTCTCAGCATCCTCGTCTCTACCATCCTTTTCTTATTCGTTCTTTTTCTCCTTCCTTTTTTTTTATAACCCACAACTCCCTTTTCTCACTGATCCAACCCCGGTTTTTCCCTCCTCCAATGTCCTCCACTATTCTATGTTACCCTCCTCTCTTTCTTCACTGCGAGAGTGCCTCGCTTACTTTAAATTGCTGATGAGCATTTTTAGATTGGTTACGTTAAGTGAATTGGTACATAGACGAGGCAGCTGTGTTTTCACGATAAAAGTCTTAATGAATCCGGCAACCAAGTAGTATGGAGGTGATGCTCGATTTATCCACCCCTTTTTTTTTCCCTCTTCCTATCCTCCTTCAAATCAAATTTTCTTTCATTTACATTCAACTTGAATTGTTTCTCTTCATTTTTATCTCTTCAAGTTTCATGGAAAAAAAAGGAAAAAATGATTTGTTCGACGAGTGGTTAAAAAAATGACTGATAACAAATTGACTTATTGTAGTCGTCTTTAGCATGTATCTCTGATGCTGCAATTAATTATGTAAAAAATATAAGATGCTGTTTCCTTATTTGTTTGAATTATAATGGAAAATTAATGTACATTTGTATTTATTTTTATAATGATTTGTAATTTGACGCTATTAGTAGCTCCGGCTTTTGGGTCTTAATAAACTAAATAAATTAATAAATAAATAAAAAATGAAATGAATAAGGTGAATTTCAGTGGGTTAATCAAAGTTTCGCCAGTATTACAATCAGAATTTAACTCACCCATTCTCGTTCACGTTGGCCCTTTCTTCCACTCTGTGTATGGAGGTATCCAGGCAGAATGAGAGAAAAGCGAGGAAAGAAATGTGAAGCAGAGAATCCATGATGCAAAAAAAAAAATAGAAAAAAAAAAAGAGTCAACACAGCCAACAGACGAACACCCCATAATACACGGAGTGGATAGTAGCACCGTATTGCCCTCACACTCACGCTTTTTTCCTCTTCTCATACAAACTCGGTGTAGTAATGCCTTCTGGTCTCATCCGATAAAAGGAACGGGGTAGTCCAAGCCCATCCAGCCTGGCTGCAACAACAATAATGTCGTCGTCAGTTCGTTAAGCACTTCTTTCAAGCCCTACAGACATGACAACTGTATATAACGTATATGAAGAGGCATGCCAGTGGACTGATAAAAAAAATTCATTTCTCTCTAATTTTTTTAATAATATAAATATAAAAATTTTACCTTTCAACTTCCTCATTCTTCAATTCAACTTTTTTTTTTTGATGCACATCAAACTGATATAAATTGTGTCATCGACAGAAGTTCTTCCTCTACATGAGGAAGAATTTGTTACAACAAGAATCAGAAATGACAGAATTGATTTTGCGGTCTGTGAGATTTGAGTAATCCCAAGTCAGCTTCAGGCACCCGTGACATATCCGTTTGACGCATATCTTGTTAAGGGATACACACAAACCGGCAGTTTCTGTATATTCTCAATACAACAGATGCATTCAATTTTATTCCATCTACTTTTTTTCTCTCTCTTTCGCGTGCGTACAACACGCACACACACAATCCAGAGTGCCAATCGGAGCATGAATTCTCGTGTCCTAAGTTGATTGACATATTTTTCGTGGATTTGCTATTTCAAAGGACTACTCACTGGTGCTCGAAAAATCCCTGTGGCATTCTCATCCTGAAGTTAAGTCTCTAGAAAGAGAGAGAAGGAAAAAAAAAAAAAGGAATTAAATCAAACACACTAATTCTTACGACAGATGTGTACACGAAAAATCCCTCGAAAAATTTATAAACACGGTTTAAAAGAGGAAAAAAAAAATATTAAAATAAATCAATAAATCTGAGTATCATGTTACACATTTTGTGATGTAATGTATTGCGTATGCACTTCTTGGCACTTTGATACCCTACTCCATTGAGATTTGAAATGCAATACTTCGCATTAAAAATCCATTCTACAGGACATGAAAAAAAAAAACAAGGGGATGGGAAGGAGAGAGAGAGAGAGAGCTCAATGGTTAAAGCGAAGACGCCTTTGCTCAGTGTGTAGAATCTAACTAACACCATCTCTAAGTAGTGTGACACGTTTAATTGGTAATCCGTTTAAAGGATTAGTAACTCACGATGGGTATTAGGACGTGTCGCTTGGTCCTCACTGCAGCTTGTTCAATTCGCACGGACATGTTCAAGGATACATCCGTACAGTGTGAATTTCATCTACTTTGATCACGTCAGCCAAACCAGAATATCGATGTGTCTGGATGTATTTTTCATCGATGATTTAAGGTAGTAGCCCAGAGTACTGTCGATAAAACAGAAAAAAAATGAGTATTTGTAGGATTGTTTCCAATTAATTGCTGGTAATTCGGAGAAAAAATGCTTTAATTTACCCAAAAAAGTGATTAAACTATTCGAAAGTCATATCTTTAGCTTGTGAATATAATTTTTTTCTTCTTGACTTTTTTTTACATCAATCTCCTATCGCATGCAGGAGATAGAGAGAGAGGCAAACAGTTATGACTACCTTCTAATTAAAATTTCTCAATAACTATAAGGTGAATTAAATATTTTTTCCTTCTATTATTTAGTTAAAGTGCTGTTCTCTTCGCCAATAGTTTTTAAATAATGGGTCAAACTTGTGATTTTTTAGTAATTTCGTTATTTCTGGCCGATTTGGGGCGTTTCATCCTCACCACCGCTATTTTCAGTAACTTTGATAATTCATATCTCGTAAACTACACGGACAAAAATTATGAAAAAATTCAGAAAAATGTAAAAAACTATCATTTTTGATACCGCATCAAAAAAATAAAGGATTAACTGTACTCTCGAGTTTATTGGCATACTACCTTTAATAGGCGCCTCATTTTTTTCCACTCTACAGACATGTGTTCATGAGGATTTTCGAAAATCCTTTGTGATCTAATTGGGATTAACAGGGTGATGAATAAAGAGCAACTTTCGCCCCAGGTTTTAGCGTCGAAAAAGTGAATTAAAGAGTTGATGGAGCACTGTGCGACATTTTGAAGTTCAATAAAACCGGTTCATCTCGAAACTGGATTACAAAACTATTATTCTTCATCGAATCAAACCATGTGAAATCCTCGTCATCATTACACAGTCTTTGTGTCGTGAGCAAAGTGCCTGAAATGCAAGAAAAAAAAAAAAGAATTAATACAATGTGAAAAACTAGCCAATTCGCAAAAACATCTGCTTCAACACGGAAATTGTGAATTACGAGAATATTATATTATCGATAAGTGAAATAAGGGAATTAATTGTGCAAAGTACAAGCACAACCGGTTTTTTGTTGGTGCATTTGTAAGCCCTGACGATCACCACCGTAACGGAGCCCCCTGAATTTTTATTAACTTTATAAAAAAGAAAAAAAAAAAAGGTATCTACCTATTGCCTCTCACTTTTCCCAGTCTGTTACAGTAATAATTCCCATCTCGATCGGTGCTTCTGACCCCAGTGGCTAAAAAAGCCGTTGGTTCCTTATACTTATAATAAAAATCCAACCTAATACCTTATATTCTCCTATATATGAGAGATTTTTTGAGAAGATAAAGGGATATAATAAAGTGGCCAACAGCTGGTGCAGGTTGTACTGCCTAGAGGTGTAAAGCCAAACACAAAAACTATAATTTCAAGGATTCTTAGTCCTTCCGATACGAATCAGAATATTTCAATTTTAAGAGGAAAAAAAAAAAAAAAAAAAAAAAAAAAATTAAATCCTCTCCATTTTTCCTCTATAATACTCTCCCTGTATGTTGAAATGTCAAGTGTCAGAAGTTTTGAGAATGAAATTGTCGTGATCTGTCGTTGTTTGCATCTCTCAATGAGATAAGCAGCCAGATTTACAAGCACGAGTTCATGCACAGAGATCGAGAGACTGGAATAAAATAATAAAGAAGCAGAGAAAACCAGTGGAAATAAAACAGAAATGAAAGTAGTAGGAAATGAAATAAAAAAAAAAGTAAAAAAAAAAATAAAAATATATTAAAGTTATACAAAGAGCCGAAAGAGGCATATATTCGACGATGTTCGAGCGATAGAGCCGCACAGTCACCGGACATTCCTTCTGCTTGCGGTCCTTCGTGACTCGATAATCTTGGATCGTTCGGATAATGGTCATTCTGGGCCTTGTATCGTACTCCCGCGTGAATCTGAGAGCCAGAGGAACCGTACATTATCCCAGCTGTACAGATATACTTAAACTCCAGTTCACATTTGATTTTTTTTTTTCCATGCCTTTTTGCTTGATTCCCATTGCACTTTTATTCTATGAGGTATGTTGGATGTATCCAATGATAGGCAAAATCCTATGAAGAAGGTGAAATTCAAAATAATAGTGTTAGTAAATGCGTTAAATTGTTGAGTAAATGGCAAATACATGGAGAAAGGGGAATGGATAAATGAAGATCCAAACACCTGGCATCACTGACTTGATATAAACTGCCCTATTCTTATCCTCAATTTCACATAATAATAGAGATTCAACATGTACCCTTTCATTTCCACATGAAATCGTTACGTTTTACATATATAAATTCATTTTAAACTTCACGATATCTCTCTCACATACACAAATTTACACACACACATATACATATACATACAAACAAAACACACGAGGACATTAAAATTTCTAATTAATTAATTAATCTCTGTCTCTTAAGAAATTGACTTCAGTCATTTTAAAGTGATGAACAGTTGATTGTGAAAGACAAGTCTTTAGTCATGTGTATTTCTTGCTTCTACTTTCTGCAATAAATCAAATTGCTTTTTTTTTTTTTTTTTTTAATCTACCAACTGATACAAAACGGAGTATGGAGCAAAAGATAAAATGGTAATGAAAACAAGATCGATACGAATGCGATAAAATTCTTTTGGGCATTGGGTATGGGGCGACGAGACACGCGTCCCCGATGCGATGACGATTGGAAAGACAAAGCCCATTTCTATATACACACATATAGTATATTGCATCTATAGCTACTGCATAAATGCCAGGCACGTAATTGATGCGACCGGATGCAAAGAGAGAAAAATGCGAATAAAATGGAGGTAAAAAAAAAAAGGAGAATGAGAGTTGGAAAAAAAAAAGGGAATTTTGCTGAAGAGAGACTCTGGACTGTCCATCATCGATCTGTCGTGGATTATTGGTCGGGAAGCGACAATTCACGTGTTCTCAAATACTCATACTATTTATTTCATTCAAATTTGCCTAAACATTCTCAGCAGTTGAATGAAAAAGACAAAAAAAAAAAAAAAAAGAATAATACTCCCATAAATTTAACGTAATTTAAATCGCAAATTATTTTCAAGATGATTTATCTGATTGTAAATAACATTCAACTCTGAATTACAATTCGGGAGGGATCATTGGAAAAATAGTGAGGAGAGTCCTGAAAGCCACTTGACTCATTAACATTCCGTAGTTGTTGGATAAAATGCAGAGAAAGAGCAAGAGAGAGAGAAAGAGGGGTAGATGAAACAGGGGGAGAAAGGTGAAATAAAACAGAGGCGCAGGTAAAAAAGAAAAAAAAAAGAAGAGGAGAAGGCTACGGGCATACGTCCAGTGGCCAGTTGGGGCCGAATACCCACCTTATACCCATCTTTCGAGTCTTTCCTTCTACCATAACTCGTTAACTCGTGAACCACGAATCAACCCGAAAACACAAAACAGCAAGTATTTCAGCAGAGTTCCCTCAGTTTTGCTGAATTCACTTTAATTTTTCGAGTTTAATCTGTTGAATCTCTCTTTCACACTATAAAGAAATTCTCATTAAAATCCAAAGTGAATTTACGATAGTCAGTGAAATAATTACACACAAGTGGCAGTAAAAAAAAAAAAAAGGAAAAAGAAAAGAAAAAGGAAAAAAAAAAAGTGGAAATAAGCAAGAGCTATTGGAGTAAGTCCCATTTGAAACGCCCCATGTATCGAGGGGGTTTGGCTTTTGCACAATTCCAAATGGGGGATGAAAGAGAAAAAAAAAGAGAAGAAATGTTATATCCATTGGGTGCGGAAAAAAACCGATCGACTTCCACTAAGTGCGCTACTCCGTTGAGACCAGTGGCTTATCTCGTTGGGGCACTTAAGCAAGGCATCTTTGCATTATTCAGATGATCAGAGAACGATTCACATTGGTTTTTTGTAACACCATGAAGACGGTCCATCAAGGCTGATCCATCCTTTGCTCTTCATTCACACACAAGAGTGAATTAAAAAATTAAGTGTTGCTGATTTTGTCGTTGAAAAGAGATTGAAAATCGGTGAGAATCTGCAAAAAAAAAAGGAAGAATTTTAGTGAATTTTTGATTGTAGAGCACCAAGAGACATCACGAATTCAATATTAAGTATGGATGGGGGTTTGTGTTTTGTCACTGCGTGCCATGCCGTACGTCTTATATAGAGATCGCAGACGAGATTCTCAATGGGGAATAAAATCTCGCTGCATTATTCGAATCAGATCCAGTCTCATTGGAATGCCTGGATCAAACTTAATAACGGACAGGAGCCAGAGGGGGAGAGGAGGGGGGGAGGGGGTGGTGGATGAGAGTGGAATCAGTCAGTGAGAGAAAGAAATGATAAAAGAGAGATGATGAAGAGAAAAATGAAAGAAAAAAAGAAGGGAATTAAAAAAAAATGAGGTAGTAGAGAATGTGAGTGGGACACGTGAGCTGAATACAGAATACGTATCTATCATCGTAGCTGTGTGATGTACAACAATTAATATACCACCTCTCATCGATCCTATAGGTTTCGTTGAGCTGTTTGAGTTTGGAATATGCCATTTGGATAGATGTGGGATGTAATGATCATCGCGATTGACTTTACGGAGAAGATGTGAATCAAGATCGAAGAAGGCCAGATAAACTCCTCGTTAGCACGACAGGACTGTGTTACGAACTTCATTAATACAATGTGGGTGGGCTCTGGATTGGTAACGTGAAATTGTCAATTAAGGTAGTATCCTTAGTGAACCTTTATTTTTTTAATGCCGTATCAAAGATGATGGTTTTTTACATTTTTCTGGATTTTTCATAATTTTTGTCCGTGTAGTTTATGAGATATGAATTATCAAAGTTACTGAAAATAGCGGTGGTGGGGATGAAACGCCCTGAATCGAACAGAAATAACGAATTCACTAAAAAACCACAGGGTTGACCCATTATTTAAAAGCTATTGGCGAAGAGAACAGCATATTAACTAAATGATAGAAGAAAAAAATATTCAATTCACCGTATAGTTATTGAGAAATTTTAATTAGAAGGTAGTCGTAACTATTTGCCTCTCTCTCTATCTCATGCATGTGATAGAAGATTTAATGTAAAAAAAAATCGAGAAGAAAAAAATTATATTCACAAGCTGAAGATATGACTTTCGAATAGTTTAATCACTTTTTCGGGTAAATTAAAGCGCGTTTTCTCTAATTACCAGCAATTAATTGGAAAATAATCTGCAAATCCTTATTTTTATCTGTTTTATCGACCGTACTCTGGGATACTACCTTAAATTACTTCAAGGATGCCTTAAGGGGTAACAGAACCCCTTGCATAATATTGAATTTTTGAACTAATTGTTTGACGATATTTATTAATATTTTTGTCATAGAAAAATGGCAACGACTGAAGAAGGAAATCAGAAAGTCGATGCTTCTGTTATTTCATGAAAAAAATCATAATTATTGCTAAACAATGGATTTGAAAATTTGAAATTTACTGAGTCTTCCATTACCCCTTAAGGTGAGAATGAGAACTAAATTAATATTCGCATATTTTCCCTCCGCTTCAATTCGAAATTTATGAAAATTCACGTAAATAAATGATTAATTGTCATTTCAGATGTAGAGTCGATTAATCATCCTAATAACACGATGGTGAGTGAAAGAGGGCGGCAACAGTCGCTCCAGTATTAAGAACTGAGAGAGAAAGTACGAGTGGGACTCGAGGGAATGAAAGATTGGAAGCGTCAACATGCTGGAGAATGAGGCACACGGAGATGAGGACAAATCCACGAGGAAAAGAGTGCTGAAGTGATGGGCTTTGTGGGTAGATGAGGGATTGGAGAAGCGGAGAGACAGAAATATAGGAGTTTACGTTTTGGCTCTTCACGAGAGACACGCAGAGGTCCAACCAACTCTCACATATTTGTATTCTACTTTCGTACTGTTTGCTGAAACATAATATTTCGGCTTGGTTTTGTGTGTATTTGACGGTACTTCATTTTTTTTTTACGGCCAATCCATTACACTGTCGAGCTTCAAATACACCGCAATGTACATACACGTGTATGAATTAATTAATTACAGTAATAAAGACAAAATAATATGGAGACATGGAAAAAGATATTGATCAAAATATTTTTTATGTGGGGGAAATGGACATTCCAATTAAATGGTTTGAGATAGAGATTTTTTGATAATTCTATTGAAAAGCTGACAACATTTGAAGTGGGAAACATGTGTCGAAATTAATTTTTTGAAATTTCGATTTTTTTGGACAAGATTTGAAAAAATTCGTTTATTTTGGTAAAGCTTCGATTCCATTGGTCGTAGCAAGCTGGAGTTGATTCTAAATTAAAGGTGAGCTCATTTCTCATCAATTGATTGAAATCTAAATTTTTTTTATCGATTTTCCAATTAGAGTCTATTTCCTGGAAATTAGTTTTTGCTCTATATCTATTTGAAAAGTGGATAATTTTTTTTACAACTATATAAATTTATGGCAAATGAGCTCATTTGATCGATACAACCGGAGATATTCCCAAAAAAGTAAATTTTTTCAAAAATTTGTTGAATTTTACCTTCAAATATTGACCGAAAAATCAAATTTTTTCCAAAACTTTCCAATAAAATCATCAAAAAAAAACTATCTTCAATATTTCCATTGATTTCGAATGATTTGTATAATATAGAACATAAAAACTATGATGTGTCCCTTTTTCCCACTTTTCCTTATTTTTTTTTTAAATTCTCTCCAATTCTTCTGAAGCATTGAGGAAACACGAGAGGGTCTTGGATTTATTTGGTAACACTTTGTTTTCCTCCGGTGGACACGGTCTCTGCAGAGGGAAAAAAAAACATTCGAGAAAAGAGAAAAAGAGAGAGAGTGAGTGAGGCCGATTTCTAATATCCCCAGGAGACATTGGGATCAGATACATTGGGCATCGGTTGGGGGCTATCTATTCAATATGCTTCCATTATTTGGTAGGTGATAAGACGAGGGCGCCGGGTGGCTACAAGAGGGGTAAAGCAAGAGGGAGAGACTGTCCCTGTGAACGATCCTGGGGCTATCTTTGACTCTCCAGGGAGTCGTGCGATGAGCGATAGTCCTCGTTCTTTTCTCCTTCATCTTCTATTATTTTTTTTCCTCTTTCTCTCAATAGCTTCCTCCTCCTTTTATTTTTTTTTTTCAGTATTCAGACACCAGTGAAACTTGCTAATCCAGTGATTCAATTCCAATTATCGTAACGAAACGAAAGAAAGAAATGAAAACTTTGTTTCGATCTTTTACAAAAAAAAGAAATAAAAGGAAGAAAAAAAAGGGCAAAAACGAAATGTTTAACAGGAGTTTCAGTTTAAATTGGAAATTTTCACTCGTGTTAAACGCAGAATCGTTTTCATCGAAGAAACATCGTGTAAATTCTATATACCAGAAGGGTGTTGATATCTCAATGCGTATCTAGACATAAAACCGCGCACGCCCAAGGGTTTTATCCACTTGAAAAAAGAAAAAAAAAGAAGTTTGAGTTTGCCCATTGGGGCACACACAACAATGGGGGCCCATATGTTTGCGGGGGTGTATAACGTGACGGTAGAAACCTCTCTAGACCTCCATCGACCCACAGCACATTTCGTAGGCATTGGAATTGCCGTCAAGACTCTAGCGTGCAAATTTTATTTCACATACCTTTTTTACCATAAAAATAGGATTTTTTTCTGATTTTTTTTTCTCGTCCACAATTTTTCCTGATAAACAAACACGTCCAATTAGAAGTTTTTCAACGGAAGAGTAGAAACAATGTGTGCATGTACAACTCTAATTAATCATTATTCCAAAACACTGATTTCATTCCTTCTGGACTATACTGCAACAAAAAAAAAGGAAGAAAAAAAAATCAATTTTAAATATTACAGATGAAACACAGAGAGTTATATGGAAGTTTTTTTACAATTTTTGTTTTTTTTTTTACTTTTTTTGTGCTGATGTGAAAAGATCTGGACATAGTTCATCCCCATTCGTAACATGTAACCAGAGATACAAAGCAAGGCAGTTCTTTCCTCTTTTCCCTCCAGGCAAACGTACAAAAAAATATACAGAGAAAGAAGAGAAAAAGAAAAAAAAACTATAAAATACACAGTATTTCGTGGTGTATAAGAATGCCAACTTTTTCGCCTGGATTCATCCTCCTCTCTCTCTCTCTGTATCCACCCTCTCGAGACACACAGTTTCACCAGCAGTGTTTCGCTTATGGAAACAGTAATATCAACTTCCGGCGAGACATTTTCTCTCAGCAGTCAAAAATAGGAAATTTTCCCCTGCAACAAAAAAAAAAAATGAATTATATTGTTAAAAAATTCAGCTCATAACTCAATTGAAAATTAAAAAATTTCCCTCCCATCATTTAATAACAATAATTAAACAATGTGAGTGATGATAAATTTTAATGTTAAATTATATTGAAATTAACAAGATTGCAACAAGCCATGACGAACTTGCTGCTATATATATTGTTAGTCAGTATGAGATACTTAAATTTACGAAGGAGCAACGTGAACCGAGTAATTATTATGGATAAAGACTATTACCAGTGACTACATGTTGTGTGTTGTGTATAGAAAAATATTATTAAATATATATTGCGTGATGAGAAGAATTAGCGAGATCCTCCAGACTAATTGGATACAAACTAAATATTACAAGGGGTATCAAAGTGGATCATTATTATTTGTGCATCGTAATTTATTTTTATGTTTGCATCCACTTGTAGGTACCATTATCGGGTCTTCTCTCATTACCAGGTGTGCATCTATCCTTTTCTCTCTTTTGCCTCATCAATATGAGTGCATCGATTACCAAGGTAATAGGAATAAATAAATGAGATTAAAAAAATTAAAGAAAAATACGAAAATTTTTGCCTTGAATTGGGGGAATTGAATGAGGCGAAAAAAAGGGGCCTTAGGCTAAAAAAAAAAAAAATTTAATTCAAACATTGAAGAAGCACTGCTCTAGAGTTAATAAATACACGGGGCACGCCGTGTGGACGGGTTGCTGACATCCGTTGGGTGATCGTCCCGAAGATACATACACGATCAGGTAGCCTCCATTTCTTTGCGTATATACTTCGAATTAATTAGTGGCAATCGACGTCACTCCTAATTGGACTAATTAACGGACGTTAGGCAACCGTGCGATTCGATACGCCCGAAAGACCATAGTTCATCCCCTCATTGTGTCTATCATACATCAATTTCTGATTTTATTGCATGTAAAGAATTTCCCTCGGGCTTCTTCGAATGGGAAATTAATTTCCATATCATTAAGTACCTGCAAAAATAAAAGAAAAAAAATTTGGATTAAATGGTGAATGTGAGAGAGTTGAGTGGCATATGGCTATTGGTCTCTCATTACTGTCAAAATGCTTATCATTTCATCCAAGACCACAAGAATGTTTGTCAACTAATGTGAATGGAAAAATAGAGTGGAAAAAAAAAACGAAAAATAAGTGACTGACGAAAACGACAGAAAACGTATAATACGGGAAGCGATCTGCGGCTCATTAATTGAAACTGTGGATAATTCAATACGGGTTTGTCTTATCGGTCCAAATTGCAAAAAAATCCTCCGATCAAATTGAAGAGAACAGGTGTCCTGCACCATCTGCCAGTACCAAACTAAGAAAATAAATATATTTTTATCCTTTTTCCTATATATATATATATAAAACATGTATTCTCATTGAATACATATACAAGGGATTTTGTGGAACGAGTTGGGCTTTTGACTTCTCAATATACCCGTACGCGAATCCTGTTCACCCCTTATCGAACAGCCAGCAGCCTCTGTCAGTCTCAAGACGTACGAAACCAAGCGCACTTACTATTCTTGAAGGATCTGTGCGGGAACCGCAACTAATCGGATAGCACAAATCCACTGACGATGTATATACCAATAATTTCATGTAATTTCTGCACCGGGTAAAATACGGAAGTATTAAAGAAAAGGGAAAATTTAATAAGTAGTAGTGAACGATCTCCACAAATGAATCGATTCTTGAAGAATCGATCTTTACAAAATACATTTTTTGAGAATCGATTTTTTCAAGAAAAAAAAAATCAAAACATGAAAATCGACGAATCAATTTTTTTTTCAATAAAAAAAGAGCAATATCACATTTACTTCCAATCGATTAATTTCATAATTTCGATTAATCGATCTCAAAATTCAATTAATCGAATTCCGGATCGATTGAGAATTCGATTTCCTTTGCGTTTTTTTAGTTTAAGGGGAAGAAATAACACCAATTTCTAATCGATTGATTGCCAATATTCGATTAATCGATGCGATATCCCGCATTAAATTCGAGATATCGCATATTATTCGATAGATTCGTTTCCCCAGTTTTAGCTTAATGAGTAATAATCGAAAAATCGATAAATCGTGTTCATTAAAATCGCCAAAAAAAAAAACAATTTTCAGGGAAAAAGGATCGATCTCCCAAGATCGATTAAAAAACGCCCATAAGTGATCAATAAAACACGTGTATGTGTTCTGATTGCACGTGTTAATTCAACGGCCCTCCAATAAATCATTCCAACACCAAAAACACGTGGTAAATAAAGGGCAATATAGTGCCTGGCAGTTTCATACGAGATTGCACTAAGATAAGCTGAAAATTCAACGCATAGCAGATGTACACGAGTTTATTTCCAATAACGCTTTATAACCAACGAAAATTTCTACATCTTTTGCAATTTAGATAATTGGACATTTATGGAAATACCCAGGACGAGTCTTATCTAACCCACGTTTTTGCCCCAAGGGTTAAATTTCATACATTGAATTGGCCACTTGAGACGAATAAATTTATTTGTATCCAAAAAAAATAAAGAGGCATAACTGAAAAAAAAGTAAAGTAAATGTTAAAACAACGCGCAGATTACAACGATCTAATAATTCAGGTAAATACGACATAAATGGTGAATGTAACGTAAGAAAAACGAACTCTTGCTCGATAACTCGAAGGTGTACAAGGGCGATAAGTATGCTAATGATATAATAACGGTTGCATGGAACGGACCCTTGTTATCGCAAAAAATAAAAAGTTTAAGAAAAAAAATGAAACACTGATGAAAAAAAAAAGTACAAAGTCAAGTTGAAGGAATACAAGGCAATGAGGGAAAAATAAGAGAAAACTACCCCATTTTGAATGTTGGACCTTGCCGACTTCTCGTCGATTATCCGGGGGCTGGTTTGTCCTTTGTCAAAGGGCGTCGACCAAGACCCGAACACAACCGTTACTGACTAACTTTTTTTCCTTTTTTTTAACCAAAGAAATTCTCCAAGTATAATGGCCCTCGAGCTTTTTCGTGTTTGCTCGCCCCAACATGTATATTCATCAGAATAACACAAAAGAAATGAGGAGATTAATTCCTAAAATCAAAGAAGAGAATTATTTATTCGTCAGCGTTTTTTTTTTTTTTTTTCATTATTATCATTATTTTTCTCTTGTGTATGGTGAGAAAATTGTGAGCTTCAGGGTGGATTCATTATCGCCAATTTAATGGCACGATTTGCCATTGACGAGATTAAAAAAGTAGTAGAAATGAGAAGAAAAAAGAGAGATGCCTGAGTGCAACACCTAACTGAATGAGCCATTAAGAGGAAAAAAGGTTTTGCAAACAGAAATAATTATCGCAGAGGGCAAATGACTACAATAGATTCTCCCAGACGGCATCATTGTAGGGGGCTATATAGCCCGTTTACATTCACAATTTTTTTTTCCTCTTTTTTACTGTGTAAAGAATCAAATACAATCTTCTTCATTTCTTTTATTTCAGCAGTGACGCGCCACTTCGCACGTTAAACTGAGATTGTTCGTTTTGTTTCAATCACAAACTGGTGGAAACAAATAATATCCTGACTGGGCGTGAAACGTCTATTTTTTCCCTCTCTACTTTGGCTTTCCTCTTCTTATTGCCTGAGGTTAAACATTAACGAGACTAGCAAAACGATATTTTGAAAATCATCATTAAGCTTCTTGATGCAATCCAAAACCTATAAAAAAAAATTTCCAAAGTACTATTTAAAGAAAAAAATGTCTATAGACATTGAGAGAAAGGAAATTCTGGTCTCAAATAAGTGTATTTTACACAAGCAAATATACTAATTTTCTATAAATATAGATATAGATGATCAAGGCTTTTTCAATAAAAACTTTACACATTTATTTGACCAGAATTTTTTTTTTTCATTGTATATCTTCTCTAATTTGTTTAGAAACTAAATCAGGCTTGTACGAAAATGGTGCGAGAGAATTTCCGAAAATAACGTTCCTTCAGAAGTAAGCCAAAAAAAAAAGATCTAAAAAAATAGAAAAAAAAGAGAAAAGCAGAAAATGAAATGTACTTTTGTTTTACTTGCCAAGACAGGAAGTCGAGTCGAAATGCATTCCAGGTTACTCTTTCTCTCTCTCTCGATTTGGACAGAGTACCAGTTGACTCAAGTAGAGTGTACACACTGCTAATGGTCTCTGTCCAGTTCACCAGGTAATTCCTTCCACAGATATTTGAATCATTTCCTCCAAAGCCTGAAAAAGAATTCCAATCAAATTAAAGAAACGTGAAATTAAGTAATCCTTTTCATTAATTGTCCTCGCATTTTATTATTCATAAAACTGCTTAATTAATAATAAACCGTGGAGGATTGAAAAAAAACCCGAATGAAGGTAAGCGAGTCGTAAGCAGTGAGCAGGTGCTTCTCCACGAGAAGGGATTCAAGGCGAGGGTAATTGGATAACGCGTTTCGATCCAACCGATCCATCGGTGCATCCCGTGAGTCCAATGTGTGGGCATACATAAGGTATAGAGGATCGTAATTACAGAACGAACCAGTGTGCAAAAGGGGCTATTACTCGTAGCACGCGACAGAAACTTGCATTCACATTTCACATATAAATGAAAGAGAAAATTAAAATAAATAAAACGTTAAACCAGTGCAAAAGCCATGTTAAGTGTTATTTTCTTCGTTTTATTTTAATTTATATACGGCAATTCTGTTTATATTTGCTTCACGGTATTAATATCATTCTTGAAATCATCTCTAAATTCATTTTCTTGAAGACAATTCTCAACGTTTCCTTTTCAAACCGTAGAAATGGTGCATTATCATCAAACAATTGTGTGCTATCCTTGAGATGTGACAATTCAGAGGATCCAGACAGACTCTTCTCACAATGTTATACCCAGTTTGAATTCAGCAATCAATGCTACTCTCTACTCTCTTCATCTCTCTTCCACTCTATCTCAAGTTGACGAAGAACGAGAGCTAAGGAAACGCGTTCACTTGGCGTTAACTGTGATTTTGGACGAGTTGAAGCTTTGTCAGTGCTTCAGAGGGTGGAACAATCCAACAATCCACTGTCACAACGGATATTTAACCCCATCTCTCTTTCAGCCAGTTGAAAAAGAAAGAAATGGAAAAATTTACCAGTTTTCCAAATTGCAATTGAAGAGAAAGAAAAATCGTTTTTCAAAATTTTCCGAATATTTTTCTGAAATTTAAAATGGTAGTAAATTTTTAACAAAAAAATTAGTTTTTCTTCACATGCAAAAAAAAACGAAGATAAAAAATATTCACCCAGAAAATGAGTGAAATAACGTGAAATACCTTATATGCTTATTTTCTGGATTTTCAAGTGTTTTATTTTTCTTTCAGATACTCCATCAGCATCTAGATGTAAAAGTGGACCATACTTCCTGGACAAAGCAGCCTGTACATTGTTGCAACAGAGCTTTCCACACCCTCCACATTTCCAACTACGAGCCAAAACCTCTCTCAACTCAAAGCCTGACGTGTCTATTGTACGCTCGTCGTGTTAACTTATTTACGAGAAACCACCTAGTGCCTCGTTCATCATTTCGTCTGACATATAGCTCACCTTCATCTACTCGTTTTTTCCGTCTGCCTCTCTCTCTTTCTCACATCATTCTTTATTTTTTTTTCCTTACTGTGGTTCCTCACCATTCCAGGCTCACCATGAAATCGATTCTTCCCTGTGTTAAACTCGTGAAAATACGTCCCCTCTGCTTTCATTCCTTGTACTCAAGTCAACGAGGATATATTAACAACTTAATTCGCACTTCTTTGTTTCATAAAAGTGAGAAACAGCTTTTAATAACCAGGAGCTCTCGTCCTCCCCCTTTCTGTAATGGAGAATTTAATGAGTGGTCTACTTGGTTCATTTCATTTTAACCTGAAAAAACAACCAAGTATTTATTCGAGTAACGAAAAGAAAAGAATTATTTCAAGATGTGTATGTAAAGTGGAAAAAGTTTAGATTTTTTGAAGAAAAAGGACAACATAATGTTGAGCATCACGCTCATCTCAAAAGTTTCGGCTTCATCTTTGACGATCTAATGTTCATTTCAAGCTCGTAGGAGGAAACAATGAGGTGATGAGAATGTCGTTAATTACTGAATTAAACGAATAGCCAATAAAAAGTTTGGATGAGTTTCGTGCACCTTGGAGCACCGGGTCAACCGCAGATCACAATCCTCCAATATTACTCCAATTCTTTCTATCCTACTTCAATCCAAAACTTCTGAAAAAGAATGAAGATATGAAAAAAGAAAAAAGTCTCATTCACTCCAGGGAAATACTTGACAACGACAAGCAGAGACAAATGTACTCGTCCATCTACACGCATCCAGAGGGTGCGAACGTCATAACGTCTTCATCCCCTCTTCCACTTTTCTTTTTTTTTTTTAATGCTACCAAAAAGAGGGAGAATATAAAGCGAGGCAGTACCACAATATTACACCCTACCCCTCGGGGCCAGAAGGATGCAGCATCTAATGCGCATTTCGTGTCAACGTACGACAGCCTCGTATACACGGTGAAAGGAATCACTCTATCGTTACTCTGTACCAAAAGACAGATTTTGATAGGGGGGGGGGGGGGGGGGGGGAAGAGAGGCTCTTAGACACGTGTTACAAGAAACCCGATTACCTGCAGCAAAATAATATGAAAAACACAAGAAAAAAAAATAAACATCTTTCTAAAATTGATTAAACTGAGATATTTATCGTGATATCCACTGGAAAATGTGAAATGCTGGAAATAATCCCGAGACAGTTCGTCTTTTGTCCAGTTATACGTACAAAATCCCAGTGAGTCAGTTTATAAGACACCGCAGTGGATAATACGAAAGCTTGGAACAGACATATATATATATATATAGAGTCTAAAACTGTGTGTATATCCCAGAGAAAGGAGGAAGAGAGTCTGAGGGAGTTGGTTAGGACCACTCTAGAGAAAGAGGATAGATACGTGAGCTGTATCGCCAACGGTGGCTTTAATAAACCCCACTACGGATTCCTTTCCTTGGACGACGTACCATTGTGGTGGATAGTAGTAGTGCCACGGATCTAAGGGTTCTCCTCGTTTCTACAGATCCTCCTTTTGCTCGTATCTCGTTCTCCCTTCAATATTCCTTTTGTTCAGGGTGGCTGGAAAAGAGAGAGAGAGAGAGAGAGAGAGAGAGAGAGAGAGAATAAATACTTAAACTTGCGAGAAGGAGTGTAGAGTTTGTGTCAAGACAGTGAAATTATATCCAACCCTCCATTTGGACAATTTTTGTTCTCATACTTTTTTTTTTACCCCTGTAATAAAATATAAAGTAAATGAAGAAAATACTTACAGTCGTCTACACGAGATCCATGATAATTGGTGAGACGTATACGTGTGGATGAACAGGGAGAAAACGAAACTGGAAAATGACACTCTGGTTATATCCCCAATCAATTGGATCAACGTTATGCTCATCACGTACTATCGTCTTTATGGCACACTGGAATCTCAATCCGCATCCACAAATGCCTCTCAATATAGAAAAAGGTGGGGGCAAAATGGACGTAAGGGGTAAAATGGACACACTTGAGTTATTATGCATAAATTATGAAAAAAATTTGAAATAAATGAAAATATTGGAGATAAATTTTGTTTGATGATTCGATTGGAAAACTTTAGACGATAAACCAGTGCCAGAATTCTTTTTCTCCAATTTTTCGAGAATTCGATCTTTTTTCTTGCATTTTTTAGGGGTAAAAGCCTTTCGACTTTCAAGAAAATTCAGTTTTTAGAAAATATCTCCGGTTGTATTGATTGCAGCGATCTGGGACCGATTTTGAATGAAAGGAGAGATCATTTCCCATAGATTTATGGCGTTTCGAATTCAAAAATATCGATTTCTCACATAGTTATAGAGCAAAACCTGATGATCATAATTTTTCACAAAAAATGCCATAACTATCTGAAAAATCGATACTTTTTCATTCAAATTCACATAAATCAATGGAAAATCATCTCAGCTTTCATTTGAAATTGGTCCCATGTCGCTACGACTAATAGAAACGGAGATATTCCAAAAAAAGTTAATTTTTTCAAATTTAAAGGCTTTTTTATTTATCAAAAATGCTAAAAAGAAAAACAAATTCTTGAAAAATTAAAAAAAAATCAATTCCGACACTTGTTATCTGCATAAAATTTCCTCAGTTTTTCATTAGAATCATCGAAAAAAATCTATCTCCCATTGGTTAATGACAATGTCCATTTTGCCCCACTTTCTCCTATAACCAAGTCTCACTGCTGCTGTTAGTGACGTCATCAGCACCAAGCTCGCAATTTCCTGGATAACAAAAATTTAAAAAATTATTAAACAATTTTATTGATCAATTATTTCAATGATTTTTTCCTTTCTTTTAAATGAAAAGTCCGGATTTTTTTCATACCATTAGCAGCACTATACTTACATCACAGAGCCTGGACCATGATTATTCTCGAACACGTGTATAAAGCATGCAGTCGAGGTTTCCGGTACGCGATTCTGCCCCCAGGATACTCTAATGAACGACCCAGGACACAATGCTCGTGGGGGTACGAGTGTATAAGAATGGCACAAAGTACTCGATGGCTCTTAAAATCATGAGGGTGGATGGCTCGTCACGTGCCAACTACGATACCAGGATACGCCAAGTGCTTTTTCAACAATACTCTCATCTCCCTCACTCCAATTGTTATTTTTTTTTTTAGTGTAAAAATGATTAATAACAGTGGTCAGTCCCCCTGAATTCTGTAGAATTTTTCAGAATTTCCCACATTTCATGTTTTTTTAGCTTATTTATATAACTATGGAGTGTATTGATGACGTGTCGACATGATTTTTCATGTTCTTTTCGTTTTAATCCGCTTTTTAGAGTTTCTGATACCATAATTCAGTTCTAAATCACGTAAAAATTGATAAATTTTCATTTTTTTAATTCAAAATAATCTCTAACTCATTTTTAAAATTATAAATAATATTTATCAATGTATTTTGTATTAATTTATCTATCAATTGTCAATTGCTTCAGTGGTTGAGATTATTCCAATGGACCCAAATATGAGTGGCAATTTTTCCCGCCTTTTTATTGTCGTTTGTGTTTTAGCCTGATTCACTAATAATACAAGGCTACCATTTTGTTCAATTACCTCTTAATTAATTCTTCTGAATTAAACCTCTTCGAAATAACTTCTCTCCCCAAATTTATCAATTATTCTCATTCCGAAAGGAATAAAACTCATTGAAAAAAAGAGAATAATTACGTAGTAGATATAGAACGTCTTGAATGTCTGGCAGCCATGACACTCGGACCTTTCCCGCCAAAAAAAGCCCGCGCTCGCTACCCTCCCCCCCCCCCCCCTTCAATTAACATTGCACGCAACTAACCGATATATTTCCAACTAAGCAGAGTTCCTAATCCCTTCTCCATCCTCTCCATTTTCATTAAAATATCCTCAAGCTTATTCTTATTGAATATAAATAAACTTTCCTATACATTTTTTTATTCATCAATATTTCATTGTTTTACGGCTGAAGTTATTTTATTTTCAATGGCCATAATCTTTCACTCGCAGTTTTTCCCGCGCTTTTCATTGTCGTTCGTTTCAATCTCATTTTTGTTAAATTTGCAAGAATATTATCTTGTTCATTTACCTTTCAATTAATTCAGTGTCATCTCTTTCTTTTGATTCATCAATTATTTTTGTCCCAGTGCATAAAAACTTATTGAAATAAGGAATAATTACGCAGCGGTTACGCAACGTCTTGAGGGTCCGGCAGCCATGACAGAAAAGCCCCCCCCCCTCCGCAGCACACAAAAAAAACTAATATCCTTACACACACACAACCCAACTAGTGCACTATATTTTTTCATCCAGCCAATACGAGTGTCTCGTTCATTTTCAACCCGTAATACGTGTATCCAGTGCATTATTGCCCAATTTACAATTCAAATGTATCAGTACTACGTAAAAATAAGTGCATAAGCCCTTCGTTAACCCCGCTAAAATATCCCATCCAAAGTTAAATTAAAAAATCCAATGACAACTTTGTGTGTGTGTGTGTGGGTGTTTGAAAAAATTCCCAGTCAACTCGACAGACTACAATAACCTAAAAAAAACCCAGATTTTAATGCATAAACTGGCAGAATTACCATTGCATTGCATCATTATACACTTCAAAATAAGAATATTGAGACTGCAAATGTGTGAGTGCATTATCGTACGTATGTGTGAGTGCAAATGAATCACAAGCAAGCATTGGAGACAAACGTTGCTTCTGCACGAATTGTTCTAGTCGAGACACAGTGAAAAGGGCGCGAAGCTTAAAAAAAAAAATATGACAAACAAATTAAAAAAGTGGCGGACTGAAAATAAAAATTAAAAAAAAAAAAGAACAAAGTACCAAATGAATCCGAGTAAAAAGGGTCCAGGCAATGAGAGTTATATTATAACACAAAGCTGGCTGGGAATTGCAGTGAGTATTTTTAATTATTATTTATGAACAAACAAATAGAGCCTCAGCGTTGAGTGTAGGAGAAAAAAAGAGAAGAAGAGAGAGAGAAGACGAGTTAAATGAATATGAAAAAGGCACTTCATTTTTAAATTGAATAGAACTCGCTAGGCAGTAACTGCTGAGTGAATTTTAATTTTCTGTTGGCAAAAAAAAGGAAAAAAAGTCGCATGAATATTAGAAGAAAAAAAAAGGTGTAAATTGAATAAATAAAACGGGTATTATATTCCATTAGAGAAGAAAAGTCACATTGTAAATATCATAAAATAGTTGTGTTTATATATATAATAAGTACGATTGTAGCGTGACATATAACGATCTTCAGTGAGGTATACACACTGATGAGTGCACATAATTACACAGTATTTTATGCGGGCTCCTGTGTGTGTATATATACCCAGATAAACTGAACAACGTTATTTCAGCTTTGATTTGATAGTGCCACAAACGCACTCGTGTAATTACGCTGCTTACCGACTTGTGTGAGGTACTTTTTTTTTTTTTTTTTTTTTTTTAATAAATTCAATCTGATTTATTGCCTTACCGACAGGTGGAAACCACACACACACACACACACATACACAATAAACGCATTCTTTTATGCATTCTCTCTAATTTTGTGTTTTTTCTTTTTTCTCAGGAACACTCAAGGAGGGCAAGAAAATTACACTGGGAAGAAGGATTTACATGAGTGCAGAAGGGAAAAAAACCGGTGAGCCAAAGGCCTTTGGCCTTTTTTTTTAAACAAAAGAGAAGAGAGAGATAAAGGTGAGTGAAAAAGAGAAGCATTGTAACCATTGGAGGATCCTTTGCTGCGACACTTTGGGTGGCCAGTCGTCATCCGTCAGATAAATGAATCTTCCATGGGCCATGGCCATGGGCATCGGTTATTTTAATCCAGCGATTAAAAATGTCAGACACATGTTCGTGAACGAGGACGATCTTGGCACCGGTTCCAGACGGATTATCCCATACTATAGCGTACAACGTTAAAGTCTCGGGACTTTTTCTTTTTTTTTAGTTAAAAAAAAGAGAAATCATAAATTCCCAATTTATCGTAAAGCTCCTCCGACTAATTTTTTTTTTTAAATAAAACTTTTTTATTTCTCAGGGCCAATTTTCATGGAACTGTGTGTGTGTGTGTCTGTTGGTGACACACGTTGAGAAATCACCCCTCGTATTTCTTTATATGGGAATCATGATGGACTGCAGGTATCCAACTATAATTAGACTATTAGCTGGGACTTATTTCACGTGTTGGTGGAAACTGAAGCAGAGTAAAGTGAGTAACTTGGAGGAAAGGAGGAAAAGAGAGGAGGAGAAGGAGGAGGAATGGACTACTCTCTGTTGAGAGGTGTCGACGTGACCGAATGTCGTTGCCACTTAGTGCCTTTTCTGGCTCTTCCATCGACACGTCCATCGTGGCGAGAATTATCGTGATACACCAGTGGTATTCCCAAATGAAAGAGATAAAAAAAGCTTGAGGAAAAATAAAAGGAGTAAATGAGAATGAAAAAGAGAAAAAGAGAGAGAGAGAGACACTTGCAGAGAGAGGAGATGAGGAAAAATACTTGAGTTGAATTTTTGCAGCAAACACGTGTTAAAACGTGAAACGTGCCGCACGCAAACTCAAACACAGTGGTAACAACGTCTTGAGAAATGTTATACGAACAAGGTATAGCATGTGAAAAACATGGAAGCTTGCGAATGAGACGATCGTTGGACCGAGAGGGAGGAGGAAGAGGAGGTGCGCGATCCAATGTATAAATATATATATCACAACAGGTCTTCCTTCCTCCTTCATCCCTCAACCCCTTTCACTCTGTTAGAAAAAAAAAGAAGAAAAAAAAAATCTCTCTCATAGGTATGAGAGATTCTGTGTGCGCGGGTCCACAATGCTATCTCAACGGGGGATCAAATTGTCCATGGAACGAACATATTTCGTGTGACCTCGGTAACGCGCTTTCGAAAGAGGAACCAAGGGGGAG